>JAODUP010000081.1:280000-517500 GCA_025642065.1 Paralvinella palmiformis | reverse complement strand
GACCTAAATATATCATATAAGTGCAACAAAAGTTACGTCCACATAATATACTAATTAATATAACATTATAATATAGTGACACATAATATAGTCACATAAATTAATAACTTGTTGAATACAACAGCAAGAATCAATCTTTCAATTCTAGGTAGTTAACAGCAAACTATGCCACATGATTCCAGCAGCCTCTTTCAAAGATCGATTACCTCATCACCTCAACACGTTTTAGTATTCAAATATAGGGCTTCAAACTTTGATGTCAGACTGTTTATTAAACAATGGACAGTAATAATAATGAGAACTTATTTTCTAGATACAAGTTTTCTATAGATTCGTTTATTTTTTTTATATATTACAAAGCTTTGCCTTCGAACTCGGCTTTAAGACGTGTTTGTGGGATTTCTTTTCCTAGGGAGTCCCAACTGTGACCACAATAAATAAATTAAATTAACTGAAATGATAAAGCATCATTTCTAGCAGGAATTATTGTTACAAGAATAACATAAAATCTAAGTTTAGATCTTTAGCTATAGATAAAAATCATAAGAGCCACAAATATACGCACCATTAATTTTGTAAACATTGAATCCAGCAGTTGTAGCAACTGAAAAAGACTTTATAAATAATGTATATCATTGACCTATATATTTTAATAGAATTATAATATAGGCCAATATAATAATGAACGGCATACATACGGAGGAAAAGTGCACCACGAAATGACAAAGGTTTAGAATGTTTACAAGATGTTTACAAGATGAATTAAGAACATCAGGATTATAAATGGAAACACTTATATGTTTACAAGATGAATTAAGAACATCAGGATTATAAATGGAAACACTTATATTTTAATCCATATCCAAGTTTCTAACGTCTACACTTTATTTACCTGACACAATAATGGAATATTTGGCAATGAACTAAAATAATCTGATCAGTTTAAGTGATCTGTTTACATTTATCAATCCATTATTTGTTGAAGATCGACAGAGATCATCGTTTAATCAATAAAATGTCCAGGATACGTTACAATCGCAGTATATTCTATAAATGGAGTTAGAGCAAAAGGATTATCTTCACTAAAAAGATGAATGATTTACGTTTTTGAACTGCTGGGAGTTTTTTATTATTAGTTTTTTAGAAGAAAAAAAACATGTCAATATATAATAATCAGGTACAGAATATTATTCATTGTGTCCCTAAAATAAAGCTACAAATTACTCTATTTGAAACACGGTAGTGCCTTATTATTATCTAGAACCGAACTCTCCACGACATGAAACAACTTCGATAATAGGAAGAAAAAAACATACCTTTTATCGATTAGCTAATCTCATTATCCAACTCATCAATCTGCTACAGTTCAGAATTGAGTGTTACGTGTCTGTCATCCGTCTGTTAAATCCATGAAGAGCACACATATAAACACTATGCCTGTAATCATGAATGTATCAATTTATGTCTTGTAAGAATTATGACACGCAAACAAACACACACACACACATGCACACACACACACACACATACACATACAGCTGGGAGAAAAACCAGACCGTGTGATATATACGTTGTCGTTTGCTGCCATTTGAGGTGTTTTTCTAAGATGAGACAACATTGATCGAGTTAGATTTGACCATTATCATGAACACCGGAGTTAGTTTGGGAACTGTGTGATGAACAATCTGACTGAGGGACACATCTCCACATATCTCTGATCTCTATCAATAGTCTACATTCATTAAAGATCAGTGATTCTAGCATTTATAGACGCTACTAGAGTGTGATAGGAAATCAGCTAGAACGCGACAGGATGGCAGTTATTACTTGGCCAAGAATTGTAATCTTTATAAATAGAGGTACGTTTTATTTAGCCTATAAACATACAATAATTAGTCTATGAATTAGTCTTAATAATTATTTTGTTTTAACAATTTTGATAAAAATGTACTGTTTTAAAATTAATCAAAATATTGTTGTTAGTTGGAGGTTGCTATGAGTATCTTGTATCAAGAAATCTGGATTTAATTTGGTTAATCAGAGATAGGCTACTTATAATTGATAACTAATAATATGTCTTACATAAAGTTCAGAGTAATCTATAATCGAACTATAATATAGGTAGCATTTGATAATATATAATGCAATTGGTTAATTACTGTATGTCTCTTACTTTATGTCTCTAAACTCTAACTTAGCTTTTCAAAAAGAAAATACAATTAATTCCAAATTTAATTATTCGTAGAGTTAATATGTTAATGTTTTTATTTTAATTAATGGTTCATCTTTATTTTAAACGATTTATAAAACTATATATATATATATATATATATATATATATATATATATATATATATATTGAACATTATTATCAGATATTATTTTTCAACCGATGTTGTTATATGACGTGGATCCTGTACACATCAATGCTGGAAACTTTAAGAAGATTAAATCAGTCAAAGGACATTTTTTAAACAAAAGCTACAACTATATAAATGTAGGCACATTACTGACTTACTTCAAGCCATGAAAATTCAGACATTCAAAGATTCTATCACAATGAACTCAACAACTTTATAACAACACATTATGAATATCTCAGCACTAACAAGATCACGAAACAGGTATTTAATATCAGAGTACATTACTAATCAAATTACTTTACCTGGAAAATTCACTAATCGAACGATCAATATATCATTGTGACTAGTAATGAGACCACATTCATCTCTAACCAAATGTTAGATGGTCACGGTTCATTACATACAAGATCTCCGGTTCAATGAAGACTTTGTTAAGCTTTATTCACATGAACACTATCTACTCCAGCTATATGTACGATAGCATATTTTTATATATTACTTTATATCTATTTAGCTTGTCTTCTGCAGTCTAACAGGAGTTTCTATAAATAAATTAATACAAATAAGGTTCCCGGTTGTTGTCTTGTAATATCGCCCATCAAATACTTTTTTGGTGTTATTTTAAAATTTTTAGCATCGACAAAATACACTCTATACTGAAAGAGTGTCACCTGTGACCCGAATATTGAAATATTTACTTCGCCGTTGATAACTTTATTTTGCCAGGAAAAAGTCGGATCAAATATTTTTCAAGTGTCTCTAGCTACTTTCATTATCGAATCTTTGAAATATCTGGATCGCTCAACTTGTTTGCTTCTCTTGTGATATGAGATAAATGTAATTATAACTAATACATTTATTAATGATTATATCACTAAGTCCCTACTAAGAATGCGATTCATAATCCATTTTTCGTAAAGCACCAATAAAAAGTGACCACTTGTTAACAACACGTCTGTGACACATCAAAGTATGTGCTCATCATAACTCTAACTCCACTAATTTCACCATAAAAATGAACCGACCCAATTCGCAGACCGATATATAATTAATTAAGCCGTGTTATTTTATGTAGCGATAGCAGTCAGTTGGTTTGTACTGGATGACCCTCAAACATATTATTACATCAGCGAGAGTGCATTAAATCATTCTGATGCCATCCAATCATGTCTAACAGTCGGCGGAAATCTCGTCCGTCTCAAGTCGTACACAATAGCTCAGGAATTGGGACGTCACTTCACAACAGAAGATACATATTATATCGACCTGGACGACACACAAGAAGGTAGGGAAATACCAAAGTCTTAATGCCATTGTCAAATTATGGATATATATATATATATATATATATATATATATATATATATATATATATATATATATATATATATATATATATATATATATATATATATATATATATATATATATATATATATATATATATATATATATATATATATATATATATATTATATAAACAGTGAAGCTGGTTATTGATAAATCATCTTCTTGGCGATATTAAAAAATAATAAAAGGCTTTACCGTCAATGGCTATGTATAACGTTTGTCCCGTTTATCACTAAATCTAGAGGGTACATTTCGTTATTCGGATGGAGACATTCCATCTTGGACGCAATGGGCTCCAGGTGAACCTAATGATATACCTAAGGGCAATGGTGGGGATAGATCTGCTGATTGTGTGGTATACCAGATGGAAAATGGTATGTTTGATAGGGACTGCTCGGATTACTATACATATATCTGCTACAAAGGTAAGTTTAGAGGGAGCAGTTCTTTAGCACCTTTTATAGGAACAGATAATAAAGTATAATAAGGGCGAAATATATATATTTATAGCACGTAGATAAACCAAAATCACCTTGTATCTCGTCTTTGTTGTCAACATCACCCTCAGCATTCTTAACGTCGACCCTCACCATCCTTACTCTTATTGTCAACATCACAATGATTACAGTTATTACAAATATCATTATTATTACTCTTATTGTCAATATTGACATCATCATTATTATGGTCAACATCATTATCATCATCATCATTACTGTCAACATCACCATCATCAGTCAAATCTTTTAATTTGGTTGTGACTCAAAGTTAATTTAAAACAACGTGGCGATATATATATATATATATATATATATATATATATATATATATATATATATACGCAATAAGTCATTTATTACAAAGACGGATCAAACACATTTTTGTTCCTGTAGTGTCCGTACAATTCGTTTCCTGCATCAATAATGATTTATATTTATTGCTGAAACAAATCCTACGTCATCGCTTATAGATACTTCTAACACTCGTTTGTTTACTGGACTAACAGCCATTCCAAGTTAAATGTTTTTAATACACGAGAGTACTATCTCGTGTATTGAGTACATGGCCAATATAATTAGATCTAAAACTGGTTTTTCTTCGGATATTACTTTGCATTACTATCCAATATTATATTTAGTCAGGTATAATCAGCAATATGGTAATGTATCTGATCATCAAGTGAGATAGTCAACACAAAGACATTATAAGTTCTTTGATCATGTTATTAATACCTGAATGATGTTTTGACACTAAACCGAAGGACACTATTTAATGACCCTTAATCATGATCATTAAGACCTGGACATATTTTATCATTTCTCTTTAATTATCTTTTTATACCCAATGTCTAGATGTGATATCGACAACTAACGTTATGACCTCTGCTAGCCTATTTTTTACCACGATCATGGAACATCACCTCACATCTGACAGTCTCACTGAAAAGGAGATAAAGACGGGTATTTATAGCTAATATTTGAGAACTAGAGAAGGGAGAACTATACTGAGTATTGGATAAACAACAACATATTAAAAAAATGGATTATGATGCGACTATATTTAAAACCTTTTCAGAAAACAGCTGAAAAACAATTCATATGATGTTTAATATTAAATCTGACACATTGTATTTCATATGTTTACGAAATTAGAGCCAACTACAACACAAAGTGCTTTGTTACGTTTCGATAATGCAGAAACTACTAATACAGGTAAATACAACAATATTTAAATCAATATATAAATGGGATTTGTTGCCATTTTGACCAAATTCTACTGATAAAAGAAATTAAACATACACAAATAGATACAATAACTTTGTTTCCGTTGAAATAAAAAATAATGCCCCAGGAACAGATGAGTAATTTGTTGCCTTAACACGAGTGGCATAAATTAAGTATCTTATTCTTTATCTAATAATTATAGATGTGACATCGACAACCGGAAGTATGACATCAGCCAGTGTATTTTTGACAAAGTTCATGGAATACAAAAATACATCTGACACGATCAGCGAAAAGGAGCTAAATACAGGTAGTTATAGGTAGTTTGATAAAAGGTAATACAAGAAAACTGATTGCGGGTTGTTAGGTAAGTATTAATAAAATACGTGTACATCAGTATTTTGTCAAATTTAATTTATGAAATAATTCTAAACTAATTAAGGTAACCATAAATTTTAATTGTATGTACTCAAAACCAATATTAACAAAAGAAACCAAAAGTATGTAAGAGTAGTAATAACAAAACAAACAAATATTCTAGTTTGACAATAAGAATAATGATTTTCAGTATTTCTGGGTAATTCCCATAATATAGTAAATTTCTAAATATAAATAAATACATAAAGGAATATAACAATATATAACAATATATATATATATATATATATATATATATATATATATATATATATATATATGAACCTATTAGCTATTTATCTAACTAGCTAGCTAGCTATCTCTCAATCTCTATTAAATCAATCCATCTTTTCAACACCCCCGCATTCTCTCATTATTCTTGGTTTAAAACTGTTTTCAGTAATTAATCAACAAATGGGAGCTTTAGGGTTATACTTTACTCTCTTATTTAATCTTTTTAGTGACATTCGAACCAGCAATAACAATACCAAATACGCTATCACGCTATGGTAGCACAACAATAACTAAAACAAGTAAGCGCCATAAAATATAAATGTTTCTTTATCGTTTTTGTTTACAGAATACACCAGAAAAGACAATTCAGAAAGAATAAGTCATTTTTCTTTTTTTCTTCCAAAAAGACAGCGCGTCGAGAACATATCAACCAGTTGTAGGGAAGGATAACCTAACACTGACGTCACAAAATCTAAATATTGAAGCCAGTTCTGAAGCGCCTCTAGCGGGTGAGTATTAAAATACTAAAACATCCAGTCTGACACCCTTAATTAAACACAAATATCGACCTGTGACACTAATAAAAGACCAATTGTTACTTTCAGAATTTACAACATTAATGGCCACATCAGCAAATATAAATGCTTCATCTACTATCCAAAACCGAGGTAAGCATACAGGAAAAAGTCCTTCATTTAAGACGAATGTGTACTTAGGCTGAACCATGGCTTACACAATTTCTGCATCACTGCTACTATTTTTCTACAATCGAAAGAAGCCGCCCTAGGATATAATACTCTTAATAATGGCGTTGTTTTTTTTATCCCACACGTACACCAAACCTCCCTCATCTATCGATTTCTTGCTTAATGGCCGACAAATCAATAGTTATCATATACTTGGTACGAAAAATAGTCCTTCCATTAAGAGAAACTGTCGGTGTATTGATTCATTTCTCCATCTCTCTTATGTATTGCTAGCAATGGGTTGTTTCTTAGTTCGAATGAGAAGGCAATCCGATGTTTTTAAAACATAACAGAAAGGACAAAAGGAATTTAGCTGTTTCATCAACTATAAATTAAGAAGCCCACCATTTACTTTATTTAATTTTTACTATCGTTTAATGTCATTTTCGTCTAAAATGTTATTTATTTTGATAGTTGTCGAGTTGGTATTACATTAGACTTTCATTACACAAAATCTTATTTTTAAATAATATAACATTGTCTGGCAATGAAAAATATGCGGTTCAAGCTAATTCCTAATTGCTTAATTATTACAATTAATAAGCATACGATCAAAGTTGGCATTTTACACGGCAACAATTGACTCATTTTAAAAATTAAGATAACTTCTTTGTTTTCGCTCATATACTACGGAAAGAGTTACTTGAAATACTATACAGCGCCTCAGAACAGAGGTTACCTGGTTCTGGCGCTATATAAATATACATTATTATTATTATCATTATTATTATTATTATTACTGAAACAAATTTCAAGCAAACATATTATGCCAACCCGATAATTATATAATGTACGTGCTAATGCACCTTTGAGCATATTCGATTTGACTTAAATAACATAATTCTTCTTTTCGCTTTCTCATCAGTTTTGGAATGGGACACCTGGATCCCGTGGACAGGTTGTTCTGTAAGTTGTGGTCAAGCTGATGGTATTAGATTCAGGATCAAACTCTGCTCACACCCAGCTGTCTCCTGTGTACGTTCTATTGTCACCAAGAAAGGTCCAGTGTTGAGTGAGTATCACAAATGATGAAGATACCTGAGTGAAATATATCCTAGAATGTCATCTTCACAAAAAAATGTATATCTTTGTTAACATTAAAGTGATATACTATGTTTAGGTTATGGCGTTGAGGCCACTCTATGTAATGACATTCCTTGCCCACAAGACGGCATCTGGTTGTCATGGTTATCATGGAGCGAATGTGGCGCTACCTGTGGACAAAGTGTTGCGCATCGTGAACGAAAGTGTCTGCCGCCAAAATATCGCGGGAAACCATGTAATGGATCGGCTACTGAACACAGAATGTGTCAAGACGAACAATGTCAAGGTGAAATATTAATGCACAATAGCCGAGAGTATGAAATATTAAGTCGCAGCTGTTAAAATCTTTCACTTTGTTTTCTTTTCAGAACATTTAAATAAAAGAAAAAAGTTGAAACCACATGTAACATTCACAGAATCTGATTATCGACAATCTGCTGTAGCCATCGGGATAATAGGATCAGTGATAATAACACTGATCGGGATAATATTCATTTGTTTTGATATGCCTGTTTTTCTGGATCATCTCAGATATAGATTTAAGTTTCCTGTGCGCCTTAAAAATAATCATTGAACACGGGATCTAAGTGGAAAACTAAGCTTCTTTATTGTAGAAAAACAAATATTTTTTAATGTTATGTATTTTATCTAAAACTCAAACAAATTTATTACAAATAATTGCTTTACGATGTGTATTTAATGATCTCATAGTCTAGATAACGTACATATTTAAGTCTTATATGTGAGATAAAAATAGAAGAGCACATATTTGTAGATCACCTCTCTCTCTCTCTCTCTCTCTCTCTCTCTTCATATATATATATATATATATATATATATATATATATATATATATATATCGAACACATACAACATACACGAGAAGAAGAGAGAGAGAGAGAGAGAGAGAGAGTGAGAGTGAGAGAGAGAGAGCGAGCGTGGAGAGAGAGATACGCATTAACTACAAAAAAGTACTATCATTAAAATGCCATTGACAGAACAGGAGAAAGAATGATTAAAATAACTATTTACTTGCTATTAAATCTATAAATGATCTCTGAACCAACAATCTTTATAGCTGTATGTGTTTTAGTTGATTGAACATTCATGGACTTGCTGAATATATAAAGAAAGAAAAGAGACCTTTGCGAGTTAACATAAATCACTGCTAAAAACCATCAAGCTCATTTAATATGTTTCATTTAGACCGTTAACGATTGTTTTCCCGTTTAAGTAGCTCTGTCTTTTGTCTTTGTGGAATAAAGATATAAGGATTAACACGTTCATCGGACGGACCTTCTTCGATGTATATTTCGGGAATGCAATGTTTCTAAACGGAAACAAATATTTCAGAAATATAGGCACCTGTGTTGTCTTACAATGCTAAGACAACTAGAGTGTTGAAAAATGAATAATTGGGACAATACGAATTACCTGTCCATATTGTTTTACTGTCCTCGGTCAAGTCCAAATTTGAGCTGCTAACCGATACAACAGTCACGGGAGGATTAAAATTTATGTTAGTTTTGGTCAGAAATGGGCCCTGTAACGAACAATAGAAGGTTTATATGCCAGAGGAGTGATCATGTGACATGTTTCCAATGTACATCATCGATAAAACGGGTGGAAACGATAGTAATATACGTAAGTGCTAAATTTTCATTTGATATTTTTCTGGTCTTCAGGACTTTGACCGATAACTAATTATCATCGTTCATATTTCTGTTTTTATTACATGCCTGTTATCACTCTATAACGTCTTTGAATGGCCCCTTATAGGAAAGGCGTATACATTACTATTATTATTATTATAATTATTATTGTATATATATATATATATATATATATATATATGTGTGTGTGTGTGTGTGTTTGTGTGCGCGCGCGCGCGTGTGTGTGTTTTAGGATACATATATAGTGGCACTAGCTCAGAACATCAACATCTAAATATCCTTTGAGACCTTTACCTCCATATACATAAATAAAACTAAACACACATCAATCTAAATATACAATGTTCTATATCTCCACATATTTATACAATCGTAGACCGATGCATGTGTCTGGGCTACTCATCAGCTATCTGTGAATTTTCATAGATACCATAAAGGTATATCATAACAGTATAATGACACCAATAAAGTACACAGAAATAATAACAAAGGATATAATATAGCTTCAGCG
Source organism: Paralvinella palmiformis (assembly GCA_025642065.1). Lineage (NCBI taxonomy): Eukaryota > Metazoa > Annelida > Polychaeta > Terebellida > Alvinellidae > Paralvinella > Paralvinella palmiformis. Next base: position 507,438 of record JAODUP010000081.1, on the reverse strand, counting down.
AAAAGTATTCAACTTCTTTAATAATTATGGTACTAATATAGGAAAAAAACTAATTAATTGATAAACGGGACCACCGAAACAGGTACGTTGATGATTTTATATAGAAGATAGATTTCGCCCTAGTCAGATTTGTGAATAATAAGGCCCTATATAGAGATAATGTTTAATAATTTTGTTCGACTAGCTACAGTCCTCTCTATTATAGGCAATAATTTATGACACAAATACATGATGTCAACACCAGATTGATGAACCATCATCAAATATTACCTAAGACAAATGTCACAAAAACAAGATATCTGAGTTTACTATGATTCTCATTCTCACAGAGATATTTGAAGATTCTTAATATATGTCTTCATTTCCGGGACAATGTACGATAAAGTTATATAATCGACTTTCCATTAACTTCAATTTTGATAATTGGACAAAACTAAGTCCTTTGAATGATTTTTCGATTATGTACATGTATAATTCACAAAATACAGAAACTTCTTGTTATTTTATCAAGAAGAACCAACCTTTATATTTATAAATAGTATTTTATTCTATTATAATAATAATAATAATAATAATAATAATAATAATAAACATTAGACTAATCATTATATATATATATATATATATATATATATATAATCGTTTTTAATTTTACAGTAGTCTGAAGAGTTTTATCTTTGACCTTAACTAATAGATCAAAACATCTTATTAATCAATACATCATAGTGACCCCATTATGCGAACTCGAGACTTCAGGTCAATAAATACACGTGGTCATTGTTAACAGTTGGTTTCACGTATTATGTCCCATTATTTTTATGATTATTCACCTTTTAATGTGGACAAATTATATTATTATTAAGCGTTTAACTGATAAAGGCGTGTCATATATTGATAAATAGGTTTCTAGGTACCAGATACCATTAGAATACCTGAATCAAATCTAAATCACTTTGGAATAATGGAATTGTTTCCTGTAACTTGTAAAATGCTCTACTAGTTGTAGCATACGATTATATACTACAAGTTTCAATGTAACAGTTTTAGCACATATCTAACCTGGATCATCGTATAAAACCACCCCTAAAAAGGTATATCACTGTACATAGTCCACGAATAGTTCAGTTATCCTGACATTTGACTTTTTCATTTCAATGTTTTTTGGTTAAATATATATATCTATATTTACTTTGATGAAAGTACTTATCTTTCTTCCACTTCCATCTAAACTGTTTTGATGGAAAGAAAAATGGATCACACATATATTTTCAGAAATTCAAAACCACAACTGAATTTAATAATACATGCCGTTCAGCGTACATACCATGAGTATAGTCTGACAATGTATTAGTGTACTATGTAGGTAGGGTATACATCTATCAGTTTAAAGTACTGAAAATGGTAGTATGACCAAAAGGGTATTTGTTATCTATAAGAATATAATATAAACTTCACTTTCACGATGAGACCCCTGATACATAAATCTAGATTTAGTCTACCGCTCTCAGTTAGTTTATCTTTCAATAATCGTCCATGCTTCAAAATTCCCACAGAATCCTCTATAATAATTATGACTAATTTATTTATGTGGTTGTAAGGACTATATATCTTTATATCACAATTTAATTTAAAGCCTAATCTTGTGTATGCAAACAATCTTGATGCATCGATTATTCTGTGGCGTTGAGATCACAAACTGAGGTAAGACATTGGCATTGGGGTTGGTATACTCAAACTTTAGAATTGGTAAAAATGGTCAAGGTTGTCAGATCAGGTCAAAGTACTATTCCTCCTAAACAAGCCCCCAAAAATTAATCATAATAATTCTCAAATGAATTATCTATTTGATGTCAGTAAGACATCCACACGGCTAAACATATATTTGTTAAGTACATCACGCACCAAAGTATTGAGCTAATAGAGAGTGGATAATTCGCTGTAGATGAGCATGTTTATAAAAAGCAATCATTGCACATCGTAGCCGTAGCTTAGGTTTGCGAGGAGGCTGCAGTTCATAATAATAATTTTGTGAATAACCTATTTGCAATTCATGTATTTATATTAATATTTCTTCCAACTGTATTGTTTGTTTGTTTTTAATTATTTTATGGGGAAATGTTAATTATCTAGTAATATATAAATAAAATAAAATATGTAGTAACATGGAGCATTTCATTACTAACTTTATAAAACATGGAAATTCCTACCTTATTCTAATATTAATTCATCAAAATATAATGTTTGTGTGATCGCGAGTGAATGAGTGAGTGAGTGAGTGTGTGTGTGTGTGTGTGTGTGTGTGTGTGTGTTTCTTTCACTGGTTATATAGAAGCTATATAGAAGACTGGCTATCTCTGGACTTTGTGGTCACTGTCAGAGGAGTTTACATCCTCAGAGAGCATTTAACGCTCTATAAAGAAAAGCACGCTTTTTATATATTGAGAACTGGAACTTATAAATCGGTAAATTGACAGAAAATTAACAAATTCTGGAATTTATGTTATGATATTTGAAGCTAATGGCTCAGCTAACACATAACGTAATGACAACGTAAATGTTTGGTTGTATTTTAGTTATGGAAGTAATAACGTAGTAATAACGTAATTATTACGTAATTGAAAATCAGATTATATATGCTAATCAGTAGTGAATGCAGCTAGATGGGTGAATACAAATGGCTAACTCTAATTGGTAAGTTAAAAAAATACATTATATGAAACATATGCATACACAACTTGGCAAGTTGTTCAATTACTTAAATACAACGTTATAAAAACTTAATTGGTGGTCAAACTTAATTATATTTTTAGGACCTGTTTATGCCACGAATATCAATTGACCAGCTTTTTAGTCAATGCGTCTTATGAAATCACTGTTTATTGAAATAAAACATTGCACTAAATTTACTAGAATAACGTTATTACAAGGTTTTAATAACCTAATATCAGAACTCTTCACTCAGGAATTTAGCACAGATTTCTAGCATTGTTCGTCATAATGTGTCGTCCATTTAGGCCAGATGGGGTCAATTCACTTCTGGAATTGGAATTAATGGTCAATTCCAATTCCGGAATTGGAATTGATTATTTTAAAAAAATGAATTGGAATTGAGAAATTTAAAATTGGAATTGAGAAATTTTGAATTTGTAATTTCCTACAAAAAAATTAAATCCAAAAATTAATATACCATTTTTACATTGTTAACACTTACATGTGGTGTTACCAATAAACTGGAACCATAATAATCCAGAGCTTTGGTTTAGTACCCAGCAGGGTTGTGAAAGTAATTACAGAGTCTGACCCCTGCTGGGCGGAGCTAAGCAAATACATTCGTTTCAAGGCTCCTGCTGGGCAGTGGAATATAAACACACCTTTGATGATTAGAAAATATACTCTTACATGGGAATTGAGTGGAATTGGAATTGACAAACTGGAATTGACCCCATGTCTGATTTAGGCAATACATGGGTTATACAAAATACATTTTACTAAATAATAAAAATACTTCGCAACTGTTGGCATTGATGGCAGACCAACTAATTCATCAATATTTAAAATGATCAATCGTTTCGGAGATTTTTAGACTTAAATTCACTCGATGATTTCCCGCCCATCTTAATCTTGCGATGTCAAATCTATTGAAGGGAGTGAAGCCCGTTAGATTAGGACCACACAACCTCTTTTTAAATATTCCAGAAAACATTTGTATCTTCATGAAAAAATGCTTCAAAATTAATCTAGCTAGAGCTACTTATCAGTTATGAATCAATATATCATTATAGATCTATGTAGTCTATTCAGATAATTTAAAAGTAACATCTTCGTTTTCTTTCAACTTACTTAACATGTATGAACCAAAAACCGTCGTTTTGAAGCAAAATGGCAGATTTTATGGACACTGAAGAAACAACTTGATCAGTGTTGGTGCACTAAACAAATTGAAAGAAACTGAAGATCTTGTTTATAAATATTATAAATAGATCTAAAAGTCTAAAACTTATTCTAATTTGTTTATGTTAATGTTGATATGAACTATTTACAGACTTATTATTTAATAGACATGCAGGGCAAATACCACTTGATGATGATAATGGAGTAAAGCTTGGCAGGTATGACTGGAAATTGGGAGAAAATTATGTTGGTGATGATGGCAGTTTGTTTGATTTAGGGGGTTGTCTGTTGGGCTGGGTTAACAATAGGTCATCATCCTTCAATGTGCTAACCCTCTGCAAATGCAAGACAATTTCGATAAAATGTCATATTACATTTGATTTTGAAACATTTAGCTATAGTATGCAAATTCTGCCATGATTTTTTTATGAAATAATACACCTAAGTGCGTCGGCTATTGGTATTTGTCTGAATAGCTCCGCGCAAACAATAGCTTAATAACAATCAATTAGATCTAGATACTATTCTCCAAATCCACAGAGATCCAATGCTTGCATTTTCAAGTGTTGGTGCAGCATTAACATTAATATGATCACGTATAGCCAAGTTATATTCTACCCTTAAATATGTAATGCTTAGAATAGTAACCACAAATTCCACAATAATAATCGCGAAATATACCGATATCATAAATATAGGGAAATAATCCAAATTACTCGACGGGGCCGCCAATACAGGCTGCACCGGAAGCCAGATTCGAAAATTTTAAATATCTTCTAAAAACACACCTATTTAAGATCGATTTCGCAGATAAATAATTATTATCTTTACATCATTACAGGGTTTTTACAGACATATTATTTGGGGTATTATTATATTACATATTATTTGTACAGCGCCTTTGAATGGCTCCTGCTAGTAAGGGCACTTTATTAAATATACATTATTATTATTATTATTATTATTATTATTGGTTTCTCTCGAGCATTAATTTATGAGCCATTTTGAATCATCTTCCTCTTGCAAGGTTCCTTCTGGCTCAAACTGATATCGTTGTATGTCATTCATGACGCAATTTTAACAAAATAATCCCGTTTAGTTCTGGAATAATTCTTTGTTCACACTTGTTTACATGCTTTTGTACGAGTTCTACAGATTTCAGGTCAACCGGATACGCTGAAGTGACGTCAGCATTCAGGAGCTTCCGGTATCTGTCTAGTTTCAAAATGGCGGCGCCCATAGGCGATTAATAAGCACTTTGAACTGGATTATTTAATATGTGGGTGATGGTTTACACATTTTGACATTATTTATGATAATTGTGAGTATAACTGTATTAGATCTCAGAATTTGAAATTATGGTGAACTATCCCCTTATGCAACAAATGCTATATCAGTAACACAATGTTCCACTTGCATATGCTTGGTGGTGTCACACTAGGAGATAGTATTCCTGCATTGGTCCGAAAAGTGCGCACTAATCATCTATGGGGAGCATTCAGTGTCCGAGTGTGGAGTTGGAAGATCCCGATTGAGTTTTTATAAGAGTGTATCTCTACATGTATATCCGTGAGCTGGTTAAACTACCCATGATTTATGAAGTGGATGTTTGGAAAGTTTCAATATTGGTGTCTTGCTGTTTATATTTAGATAGATTATTAGACTAAAAATATGTTGATAGAAATATATTTTATGTTAATAGCCTCAACTGTTAAATTTGCATCACAACAGAAGAGTGGTGTTAAATGCAAAATTGATTTTCATATTAGTAGACTTTTTGATGGCGTCTAATCTACCAGGGTGCTTTCATATCCATTTATTGTTCTTTCCAGCAGATGTCTGTAAATAGACCAATGGAAAAGATTGTTTCTGTATGTAATGTCAGAGTCTAATCCAGGTAATTATTATACAAGGCATAATACAAAAATATTGTGTGAGTGTCTGTATTGTTCAGTAACTACATAGTAGTAATTAATATAAAAAATATAGTAATATTCCACCTGTCAGTAATGATAAATCAAGAATATAATGTCAACTGGAATATAAATCACTGATAATTGTATCCTTGGGTGTGGCTATCGTTTTCCATGGATATTCCTGGTTACTAATCAGTAAAGAAAATATTCAAGATTTTCTTAATATTGTCCTAATATGGTTTGTACAATCACTCAGATTTCAAATATTGGCAGATTTCTGTAAATGTATGTTGGTATTAGATGCGAATAAAATATGCAAAGGTCCCAGACATCCTACCTTTCCTAATTTTTAATTGGAATCTCTTACTTGTTGGTTAGATCTCTTACTTTTTCTCCATCTTCTAACTGTCGAGTCATTATAAAATCTCGATCCATGATATCAATTCCGTACATGTCAAAGAAATCAAGTACATGTATATGTGTGGGAAACTTTAAATGTTTCTATATGTAAATAAATATTTTTCAGGTTGAAAGTTCACATATTTTCAGAAGCAACATGTTCATGAAAGCAGATATTGTAGCTGTACACAAGAAAATATGTAATATTTTATTCAAATAATATACACTTTTCACCACATTATGTTCTACATTCTCCTATTTTTCTCCTATTTTGGGTTTATAAATTCCTACTTTTCCTACCTTTTATATGACCATTTTGGCTAGGACATATGAATATGTAAAAAATAGGTATATAATTAAGCTATCTGAGGTCATGATTTCCTCTTAGAATGCTTATTTTGGCTTTGAATCAGACGTATAAATAACAAAGTTATTTTTGTTTCCTTTCGGATATAGATTGATTGATGATTGATGTTTTACGGCCACTTTTGTGCACAAGGTAGGCTAAATGGGCCGACCGACCTCCAAAGGTAATGAGACGAAGTGAAAGACGAAACAACCTTCAGATATGCCCACGCCGGGATTCGAACACGGGTGGTAGTGATCTGTGGTCCAACACGCTACCGCTAGACCACGGAGGCGCCCCTGCCTTTCGGATATAGAATTCCCAGTACTGTTCACGTACATGTGGCTGGCATCTATCATCAGGCTACTATTATGAAATAAATTAATACTGAAATACTGTTGTGAAATAAAAGGTTTGAGTGATGAATTGTGTTCTTTATTATTATGTGATGATGATAATGATGATGATTGATGTTTTACGGCAACTTTTGTGCACATGGACGGCTAAATGGGCAGAACGGCCTTCAAAGGTAATGAAGCGAAGTCAAAGATGAAACACCCCTCAGATATGCCCATGCCAAGATTCACATTCAGGTGGTAGCCATCTGTGGTCCAACGAGCTACCAATGAGGTACTCCGGAACTAATCCGCGAGGCGGCGCTGCGAGCAACCCAGTCCTACTTGTGCGGCGCCCATGGTAAGAGATCAGTCCCAGAACACCATTATCGGCATTTTATTCTCTCGATTCGTCTGTATTTGTTTTGATTGTGGCGTCAAATAAATGCAAATTCGACTATATGTCTTTAGTATAACTAAAAACTGAGCTAAGAAGATGTGGTGATACAATTTCTGGTCGAAAACGGGAACTTATGCTCGCGGTTCTGTGACCCATATATTTTAACATGGCCAGGCCGTGTAGGCTGAAATCGGCTTGATCTCAGTACAAGATATCGAGCTGAGTAATAGACCTAGACTCTACTTGCTAATATTAATTAATAATATGTTATAATACGAATAGGCAGCCCTACGTGGATGGTGCCTATTGATAAACAAACTAAATTCAGCATGGAGCCTGGGTCCATGCTGGACAATGCCGCCTAGACATCCAATGTAGGAGAGAAAACTATGTCTACGCCAGCAATGTCCGCATATAAGGACCTACACTCAGGAATCAATCAATATGTTTATTTAAAACTGAATCTAGAATGGCATCACACACACACACACACACACACACACATATATATATATATATATATATATATACATATATATATACTAAATGAAGCGAGTACATGGTAGATACAGTTTGGGGTTGCAGCAAAGATGTTAAATCTGTACAAGGATGTAACCTTGTATGTTTTAAACGAAACAACAATAAACGCATAAGGAGAAGGTTACATACGTATGTTTAGTATACACGTCATTAACAGACTACCCACTAATTAGGACAATAAGTCATTCCACAATATAGTGTTATGTTAAATCTTCGAGTAGAGATGATGATGGATGAAAGCACTGTAACAGTGATCTCAATAAGTGCCTAAGTAATATGTTTTTACTCGTTGGTCGAATGATTTGACTAACTTGTATTTCTTCACGTCGTCTGACAAAGTTAGCTAAGTCTTTGGACATTGGTAAACAAAGGTTCTTGTGGCACTGCTCGTTTTTCTGGCTATGATATGAGGATCCCGGGATAGACGTATTTGATGACTGTGTACAAGATAATTATTTGTAACTAGTAACTACCATAGGTGTATGAATACATTAATTTGCTGAGTTGGATATTATATATGCCGAGCTGCTTAAAAGGTGGAGTTTTCGGTGCATTTTATCCAGCATTGCACATATTTCTGATTGATTTCATCTGTAATATTTCAAGTTTATGCAGTCTGTATTGATATGCTGATCCACACAACATTGTGTCATACGTAAGAGGAGAATGAATAAGACTGAAGTATAATGATTTTAAATTATCGACAGACATATCTTTTGACCATATGAATTGCTTATGATCCATTGGATAACTGTTTGATAATATGATTGATGTGGTAATCCCACTAAGTCCATTGTCTATAAAAATACCTAGGAATTTTGCATTTGTTGATTTCGAAGTGTGGTCGATGTTAAGTTATTGTGTGTTCTTTAGAGAAAACACACCAAAAGTTGTTTTCTGAACATTCAATGATAATTTGTTTGCATAGAACCATTCTGGTAATGCTCTCATGTCATTTTTTGTATTTTGTTCTAATTCTTTTCGGTTTTGAGAAGTGCATTATATTGTTGTATCGTCTGCAAATAAGATGCATATTGAATGTGTTAATGCATGTGGTAAATAATTTGTATATATGATGAATAGGAGTTGGCCGAGGACACTTCCTCGTGAAACCCCAGAGGTTACACTGTACTGGCATGAGATGGTATGACACAAATTGGGACCTGTTTGTCAAATAGTTCCTGAACCACTCCAAAGCAACGCCGCGAACGCCATAAAAGCGTAGCTTTTCAACAAAATATTGTGATCTATTGTGTCGAATGCCTTAGAGAGGTCCAGAAATACTGCAAGTCTGATCAAGTTACTTTCGAGTGAGGCCATAAAATGGGCATAGAATTTGGAGACTGCGCGTCAATAGTAGAATTATAGTCACTGATAGAATGCGGCAATAGTAGAATGCAGAAAGACTTTCCGCCGGTGTTCAAAAATCGGATTGATAATATCTCTCACTGTTTGACAAAAGGTTTGAAGAGAACTGCAGAGATTTCTATAATCAGAGGTAAAATATGCCTCATAATCTTGGGAGCAAACAGCAATAGTAATTATTTAATATATTATATCATACAGAATGATGCAATATGAACTTATTGTTGATGGATTAATTACAGGTAAAATAAGTATTTCAATAAAATATAAACATGTAATGGGACATTCATGGGCAGAATAATAGGTCTGCACTATAAGTAGTCATAGAATCAAAATGTGCCTCACACACAATTAACACTTTATAGGCTGGGTTTTCACGTCTGTACACGCTTTACGGCATGACTCCATTTCTTAAGTAGATCCTTTTGTGACCAAGAAAACGACTGACCACCTCTTTCATTGTATTGTGACACACAATATAGCTTTAATAATCATGCCTATTCTATGTTATAGAGTAGACATGGTTATTAAAGCTATTTCTGTTGAATTTCACTAACCGTCCTAAGAAAATACAAATGTTTACTTCGCGTTTAGGGAATCCAAAGGACTGGGTTGCTCGTAGCGCCATCTATCGAATGGTTTTCGAGGGTAGGTTCCCTATTAGACCACGGAGAAGACGCTTATTATTATGTGATAATGACATTAATATTACGTTGTTATTACATTGTCATTACGTTATTGATATTGCGTTGTTATTACGTTGTCTTTACGTTATTGATATTACGTTGTTATTACGTTGTCTTTACGTTATTGATATTACGTTGTTATTACGTTGTCTTTACGTTATTGATATTACGTTGTTATTACGTAATTGTAACGTTATTAAAATACGTTGTGGTGAGGTAACTTAAACTCCACACTTTTACGTAAACAATACGTATTTATAATTATGTAAGGATAACTTGATCATTACGTTTTAATAACCTAATTATTACGTAATATTGTTAGCTGGGTATTGTATACAAGTTGTGGTCGTCCAACTTAACTATTGTTCGTTTCATATTAATATAAAATTCCACAGTTGTTGTGTTATTTTGTGGTTGTTTTTAAATAACTATTTGAAAATACATTACAGGATTGTTCATTATATTGATTATCAGTGCCATCTATCAAGTATAAATGTTAATAGTTTCTGATGAAAAATACATGTTAATATACACAAAATATACACATTTAACCTTATAAGCTTGTAACAGTTAAATGGTGTTAAATCATAAACAAATTATGATAAATACATTGGAAGACAAGTTAAAACTATTTTACTCGTTTTAGTAACTTGACAATAAATCAGACATATTATTGAATGCTCTAAAGTAAGACATTTCAGATTTAGCATTATTATAGAATTAATAGATAGATAGATAGATAGATAGATAGATAGATAGATAAATAGATATTTCGAGATGGTACAGATAACAAACATACAAGTTATATAGTTATGTTTAAGCAAAACAAAGATATGTACATTTCGACCCATCTCATGGTCATACCTAAGAAATAAATTTCTGTGTCCTCTCAGACAGAAACTGTTCATACAATTTGTGTCGATAAATACATTTAATTTACAAGGCTGAGAGGCCGCATAGACCATTTGTAGTGCATATATTTAAAAGAAATTAGCTATACAAATGTGTACGATACTTGTAATTCAATGTAAATAAATAACTTATGGATATAGGAACCCCATCCACCCTAGAAACCCACCTTTCTTCATCCTATTCGGGAATTTCCATTAAACCATGAACTATTTGATTAATTATATAACTAGCAATGTTTAAAATACCCTACGAATCAGATATCTAAATCTGCAATGCTTTATCAAAACTTGAAGATCCATACACACCAATATCATCCCGATCAGTGCTAAAATGATCGATCCAATAATCCCGATACCTACAGCTGATGGGCGATAATCAGAGTCTGTGAACGTTTCACTCAGTTCAATCTTCTCTATCTTATGATCTGAAAGAAGACAAACAAAAAAAAATTAAAAGGTTCCAATCATAATTTGTATTAATCACATTTAATTTTAAATATTATCCAAATTATGTAAAATATTTTGGGGTTTGTATTGTCTTTCTAAATGTCTCTCAACCTTGACATTGTGCTTCTTCACATATCCTATGTTGAGTGTTTGTACCGTTACAAGGTCTTCCGCCATCTTTAGCTGGAGTGCATTCTCGTTCTCGTCGTTCTACACCCCGTCCACAGGTGGCGCTACATTGACTCCATTGTGACCATGGCAACCATAGAGCATCTTTAGGACAAGGGAAACTATTACAGACTCCCATCTCTATGCCATAGCCTGATATAAATATAGCTTCAGAATTATTGTTTTTCATTTCTTTGAACGGCTAAAATAGTAATAACTAAACGTAATATATTTTAATCATTAATATGTTAGTTAACTGTCGGCTTGTTTCATTATTTACCTAGAGCATCCCCGTCTACTGTGATGATAGAATGAGTACAGGTAAAGTCGTGTTCAGGCTCCGAACAAAGTTTCAGTCTTAATGTCTTGCCGCCGTCAGTACTACAACTGATAGAACACATCGTCCACTGGGTCCACTCGTTCCATTGTAAATCTATTAAATATTTAAAACATTAGATAACGCATGCGCGCACACACACAAACACACACACGCACGCACGCACACGCACCCACCCACCCACCCACACACACGCGCACACACACACACACACACACACACTTTGTTTACATATTTACGGGCTGTTTTGTCGCGCGGGAACAGTTTATTATTTTTAGTCCAAGCTTGAAACTAAGGAAATTCTAGCAGGAAAATGGTTCAATAATATCGAAATATTTATTATTGTTAAAATGTTTGTTAAAATATTGTTATTTATTCTTTAATGTCAAAAATATTTTAGTCCGTGGTGCAGTTAGACTACTAAGTTTTAAAAAATTCTAATCTAAACACCGATGCTGCCTCTGACTATAATTTGTGTCACTTTTTAATAATGTTTTATTTAATTTGACATTCCGCTCCATTTTACCTTATTTATCGGATCCTATTTACTAATCTTAAAATTTACCTAAAATCCTATTATCAGAAGTTTTGTTTCTTCTATGGGTCAATTCCTGTGTCGTTGTAACCATCTGATGTTTACCATCTACATCATCCACTGGTGTTGGCCCAATGTCTGAACTTGTCATGACTTCAGCTGTAACAGCATCTTCCAATGTCATGACTGTCACCTTTGTCAACATACGTGATGTCGTAAACTGATCATCTGTTGACATAATTATCTCTGTCACCATAAGATAGTTTCATTTATTTCTGATATATTTCATAAAACCAAAAATCTTATATAAGAACATTTAGTAAAAATTGTATATTTGTTTCTAATCATCCACATAAAAATGGCTTATATTAATCACAAATTATAGTATTTTCTGGTCTATTCTAATATGAAATTAGACAGAATATTTTAAGAATTATTTCTTATAGAACAAATGCGGTTAACATAAATCCTGTTGTATAATAAAATTGTTGATTGTGATAATATGTCGTAAAGGTTTTGTATTTTCAACGCACAAATATATTAATGTGTGTGTGTATGTGTATGTGTATGTGTGTGTGTGTGTGTGTGTGTGTGTGTGTGTGTGTGGTGTGTGTGTGTGTGTGTGTGTGTGTGTGTGTGTGTGTGTGTGTGTGTGTGTGTGTGTGTGTGTGTGTGTGTGTTTTAGCTGTGTATAATAAGGCACAGGCACAGAGAATCTCGATCCGTGAATTCAAACTATGGACGTTTCTTCAGGGGACTGAATCCAGAGTGGCGACTTTTCTTGCTGAGACATGTGTAATGTCTCACCAGTCCCTAAGCCGCCAAGCAAAACAAAAAGCGAATCACCTACAGCCGTGGAGTTTGGGAGTAGAACACCCAAGTCAGATCACGGCAGTAGTGAGAATGTTTAGATTAATTATCTAAGCAGCCCTATTTATAGCTATTTTTTAATTGCTGTATCTTTCTTCAAAGCAATACTATATACGCCATATAACCCAATTGTCACTGTCTTCAAAGATCAGTTTTTACAACGGGCAGGCGTCATGAAGCGACTACTATTAAAACTGTTTATCTTAATTACTATTAAAAGACTGACATCTGCGCTGAAGCAGAGCGTAATAGCGCGTCATAGCTTCCGTACTGTTTGAACTATGCTATCATTTTCAAACCTGACCTAATTTATGCTATTCTAACTATTGTAGTTGTTAAATGTTATTTATGACAAGCAGATTAGAGCTAATCTTGAATGTCATAGTACAAACTGGACATAACTGGACCTAGGAAAGATAATTCTATTCCCACATACAACCAAGGTGAATTATATAAGTTGTTATATAAAAACCCACCAACCGCGCGAGCTGTGTCCAATGCCACCGCTCGAGATGCGATGCAGTGTTTCTATTCCTGAGTCAGGAGTACATGCTTTAAGAGCGTACTGTGTCTGCTACAGTCATTTAAATGCTGGATAACCAGGCCAAACATCTAAACGGCGTGCCTCCAAAGACGCAAATAGTGCACGGAATATATAGCTCTAGATCAACTTTTCTTGAATGCAGGGACCGGGAAATATGGTCTCCACGCATAGAAAACGGAACTTTCTCAACCGCAGCATAATATGCCTTGTGATATTTGCTGGAGGGTCAAATACCTCATAAACATACAAATCCAATAAATACTATGACCTACTCGTCACTATTATAACAATTTACATCGGCGCTTTAGCAGACCGTTATGGCGGAATTGCCGTTCTATATATTAACATTTTCAAAACAGACCTAATGTCTGCTATACAAACTATAATTATAATATAGGGTTTTATTAATGACAAGGAGACTAAAGTTAGCCTTGAATGTCATAGTACAGACTGGACATAACTGGACCTAGGAAAGATAATTCTATTCCCACAAATAACTAAGGTGAATTATATATACAATTAAACTTGTTATATAAAACACACCAACCACACGAGCTGTGTCCAATGCCACCGCTCGAGATGCGATGCAGTGTTTCTATTCCTGAGTCAGGAGTACATGCTTTAAGAGCGTACTGTGTCTGCTACAGTCATTTAAATGCTGGATAACCAGGCCAAACACTTAAACGGACGATATATATATATATATATATATATATATGTGAGTGTGTGTGTGTGTGTGTGTGTGTGTGTGTGTGTGTGTGTGTGTGTGTGTGGAAATACAACATTAAAAAACTTGATACATAAATTAAATCATCTCTGACCAGTTACCCTTATGACAAACGTATCTGTAAGCGGTTAAACAGTCTCTATCTGCCATACCACGTCCTCGCCTATATATCACACAATCGGCAGAAATCACAGAACCTCCAAGAGTTTCGTCATTAGGTTCACCTGGTGCCCATTTAGTCCATGTGGGTAGGTTTCCATCAGCATATAGAAATATACCTTCTTTGTTCAGATGGAAAACATTAATTAATTGATTAGCATTTTCTTTACAAGAAATATTAGTATAAACATTTAATTGAGAAATATTTATTAAATACTTCTCCGTCCTAGTTAGAAGTTGCAAGGTATTTGTATTTAACAGATGAGTACATGGGAAGTCCCAAAATTTTAATTTGATATATAAAGTTTATATATATATATAAAATATATATATATTATATATATATATATATATATATATATATAATACTTCATTAAAGTACAAAGTTGATATTTATTTTTACATGAAAAGTTTATTTTGCGATCAATATTAACTCTACGATCTAAAAACAAAATGTGCAAAATAGACAACAAAATTCTTTGATGGTAAAACAGCTAAGCATGCCACCCAATTATCAGATGATTTTTAACCCAACTGCCGTGCCAAGCAATACATGAGGTCATTCAACAATTGAACGATTTCGATATTAAATGATGGCGTGCAACATCTTATAGTGTAATAATAGCGCACTATATAAAATTTTAATAATAACAACAATAATAATAATAATGATAATATTAATAATAATAATAATAATAATAACATTGAACATTCATTACATATTCATATATTGTGCATTATTTGCCTCAGATTGTTTAAAACCAATCATCTGTCTTGCATTAATTAGAGACATAAAATATGAGATTTCATATCCAAGCACAATACTGATAAACAAATCTCTATCTACCGGAATATTTCCTGAATCACTCAAAATATCAAAAGTTAATCCATTATATAAAATTATATGAAATTTTTGTTAATTATAGACCAATATCATTATTACCAACAATCGACAAAATAACTCAGAAACGACTTTATATTTTTTTACTTACACAATAAATTTTCTATCCAAGTCAATATGGATTCCGACAAAAATACCCAACCACACAAGCAATACATGAATTTGTAGATGAAACAATTATATCATTCAAAAAGAAACAAAGTACCATTGGTGTATTTCTGGACCTCTCTAAGGCCTTTGATACAATTGATCATAATATATTAATAATAAACCATGAATTATATGGAGTACCTGGAACGGTCTTGGAGTGGTTCAGAAGTTACCTAAGTAAATTAGGAAACAATTTGTCAAATATAGAGATAGTAAATCATCCACGTACAATATTCCATATGGAGTTCCACGGGACTCAGAATTAGGCCATTACTTTTTTATCTTCCAAAAGTGTCTTATTCATTCGAACTTTATTCCATTTGCCAAGAACTATTATTTGACAAAAGATATTCCAACTATGGTTAAACTGTACACTCTGATCTTGAATAAACTAACATGAACATAGGCAAAACTAACAATGTCATATTTAAAACTAGCTCTAAGCCTTTAGAGAACAACCTAAACATTAAAATTGGAAACGAAGTTATTGAACGGGAAAATGTCATAACATTCCTTGGTGTTTATATTGATGAGATGAGAAACTAAAATGGCATGATCACATAAACTATATTAAGAATGAACCCAATAGTTCATTATATGCTTTAAGAAAGGTGAAGCATATCTTGAATATCAATCACCTAATAACACTATATTATTCTTTGATATATACATATATTGATTATACAATCTCATTATTCTGGGTCTCACTCAAAGCACATACATATATACAAATTATTAAGCAGAAAACTTTCATCCGAATTGTTACAAAAGCTTCATATGATGCGCATACCAGTTTAAGAAATTAAATATTTTGAAACCACATGACATATATATATATATATACTTCAGGTTGCTAAATACATGTAAAATTTACATCTCCATGACACCAGAAACAGATATCGATTGTACTAGTATCCAATAAGGTACGTCATAAAAGTCCCGAAATGTGGTACTCAATCCCGGAAGAAATTAGCTCAATGAAAACTATTAAACCCTCCAGCAAGCATCTAAAGAAACAACTTATCAATAACTATTAATACTGATCATGTCATCGTATTGGCCACAGTGTTCGTGCCCACGACTCTCAACAACCATCACATATGATGTTATATATCCCGACTGTAGTAGGAGCCTTATGACTGTTATAAGAACCCTAATATGTTTACTGAGATATCAGAGTAGATGTATGGTAGACGTATGGTAACATATCATATCGTATCGTTTTAAAATAATTATTTTTCTCTGAGGTTTACGAGACTCTGCCGTCTATATCATGTCTATGCAGTTTACTTGTAGTTTGTCATATAAATTATTGTTATTTACTCACCTTCAATTTTATCTTCTAAATCAATAAAATATGAATCATCGTTTCCTGTTATATCAGTAGCCAGTCTTTCGGCTACGGCGTAGTCCTTTAGACGAACGAGACTTCCATCAATATTAATACAATACTCGACAGCTTCATCATGATTTAATTTGTCGTCGCTGATGTGATAATACGTCTTACCATCATCATAAGAAATCCAATTTACTGACACCGCTATAAATTGAACGATGAGGTAAATTAATAAAGTCATCAACTTGAACATACATACGCCTCTTTCGAGGGCATAATTTTGTATTCATATCTTAAAGCAATCACATATACATGGATTACTTACCTTTACTAATGATAGTCCCTGCCAAACAAATATATATTAAAATTCTCATACAAAATGTATTTGTCATATTCTGCTGGTTGTGTTATTGTAAATCACCGGAGATAACGCCTGTCTCTTGAGTATCTGTGGGAAGATAATATTGTAACTTATACAGATAAAATAATCGAGTGAATCTGGACATCCTCACATCAGTCAGCTGCAACATGAAATCAATAAATATTTTCTTTGATTAAATATTATTAGGGTCAGTATTTCTCATCATAAACAGAATACGGTAATAATAAAATTATGTTTTAGAATTATATAGATTGAAAACTAACAAATAATGACGATATTACAGCTTCTGCTTTATAAAATAACGTCTTCAACTGAAGCTATGGAGAACGTGTACCAGAAAATATATAATTGTTTTCCCTTCCGGTGTTTCTCATTTAATAAACGACCGAGATCACACACATTCTTATATTTTATTTTAATCTTCATCGAACTGACCAAGCGACGGTGATAAAACATAGTTCTTGAAATGGACAAGATATAATACTATTACATTCCTGAGCAGAATATTGTCGTGATAAACGTGCGAGAAACACGATAATAACATGTTTTACGTGAAATAAAGTAACAAAGCTTCGACATGCCTACATTGCCAACAGTTTTGTCGCCATTATCCTGGAGAAGAACGTCAATACATCATCACTCTGTTTTAAACTGTATTGGCTGAACCACTTTGCCATGCAATTTTCGGAATTTCTACAATTTTTTGTTGTCGTTTGCTATAATCCGATGTTATATGGTCAGCCATTCGTCCAGGTTAGAATGAAGTTGATGTTGCGTGACAATAACACTAAATAACACTCTTTTGATTAGTGCCCCGCTTTCGGGATTAGTCATGGAAAACACATAAAGCAAGTTCCAGTCGTGCGTATGTTCGTGTATTTCTTCCGTTTATTGAGTTACGAGAAAATAGGTTTAGTCTACACCCAAAACAAAGACACAGTAATAATTTACAGTTATATGTTAATATTAAATTTACAAATAACGCATTTCAATAGAAGTACATTAAAAAAATATTAATGTATCTTCGGTTATATTTTAGTTTCCAGTTATTGTATGACCTATTTTAGATACATCCCAAATCGTTGACTGTTGCCACTTTTACAAAATGATAAACCTGTGCCGTTGTCTTTTTCAAATTGGCACCACTGCCCTAAAACAGTTTTGGGGTCATTTCCTATTTGTGTTCAACAATAGTTAATATCCCGTATATCAAATAGATGGATTTATATTTTGATTAACTTCAATTTCATTCTGTTCTGTGCTTAAGTGACAGTTAACTGAAAATAAATGCTGTCAAATAGTCAAAGTTAACTTGGTAATAAAGGCGTTAAAACACCATTTATTATTGCTTGGTATTTGATGACATTGTTGTAGTTTGCCAAATCTGTTTGAAGACTTTAGAATTTGGAATAATAGATTCTAATGTATTAAAAATATTTACTTCGTTTTCTCATATTTAGATTTACTTCATATCACAATTATGGTTTACCTGAAGTTGCCCGAAAACGAGAGCAGTAAGTAATACTGGCCAGATGCATTCGAGAAAATAGGTAATGGTTGTAAATATTGAAATTGGTGAATAAACCTTTGAATGTTGTTATTTAGTTTAAAAGACCATTAGTGCCGTCTTTCGAACACTATAATTGTATAGTATTTCTTCTTTTGTTTGGGGGGGGGGGATTTGCATACTGGTCATACCATGAACACAACACTAGTCTTCTAAAATACCGTTATTGACAAATACAGCGTAATTCAAATACACTCTGTAAACACAAATACACATTCATTATTATGCATCTCATATATTTATTCAGGAAGATAATTACATTATACTAAAAGTATATCTGAACAATATAGATAATGCAAATTTGCTTAAAATTACAAAAACATACACAAAATCTAAGACATAACCATAAGACAAGGAGTTGAATACATTTGTATTTGTATTTGAAAGTATTTAAATACTTTTTAAGTATTTGTATTTGAGCGTTCCTTAATGAGAGGTATTTGTATTTAAATACGTTCACAAAGTATTTGATTTTTCAAATACATCTTCAAATACATTAAAATAATTTTCTAAAATTAGTTTATGTTTAGACCCAACATGATTTATTTCTGGAAACAATCTGATCACTAAATTGGACACACACACAACGATGAAAGAATTGTCTTCTCTCTGTGATCATAATGAGTTGCAATTAGTGATCTCTTTGATGTATTGACTTCTGATGGCTTCCTTGTCAAGCAAAGGGAGATTATTCTCAATTATGTAGTATAATTAAAAGAGATCAAGGTATAATAAGAATCATCTTGTGAGTAAATCCAATCAGTAGATCTCAACTTTACTATTAAAAAAACTAACGTTCCAGCATATAACCATTCATTCAAAGATTCCTTACTTCACTTGATATACCCTAACCTTGCTACAACTTGCTCTGCTAATAAAACAGTTTAGACTTATATTCAGATAATTTAACAATATCAAAACTGTCTAGAAAAGCCCAATTTATGGTTTTCAGGTTTTTGAAGAATCAGCGAATATTGATGGCAATTTCTAGGCTAAAAGCAAGCATTGCCCTGCACAAATATTAGCTTCTACAAACTGCTACTCCATATCAAAGTAAAACTTGATGTCAGATAATTATGTTTCAAGTACATGTATTAAACTGTTATTACGCCTCTTATACATCATGACGCATTCCAAACAGCTTCAGTTTTGGATCCACGATTCAAATTGAACTAGTGTTATCAGTCTGAGAGCCAGAATCTAAGGTCAATCATTATTGCAAAAGCAACTCAAGTGGTTTCTGATCCAGATCTGTAGAGCACAGATGAATAGCATCCACCTAAAAAGCATCGTAGTTTTTTCAGTTCCCTGATAGATACACCAGCCCATCAAACAATTCCTAGTGATCTGCAAACTGAAGTAGATGACTACTGCAAAACACCAGGCCTGCCAGAAGAAGTTGATCCACTCAGTTTCTGGAAGTATCCATCTTTGGCCAAGCTTGCTCCAGTTTGTTTTTGGATAACAGCATCGTCTGTTCGAGTTGAGAGACTGTTCAGCATAAGTTGCAGGATCATTCACACAGAAAGATGTCGTCCGACTGATGGGAATGTTTAAAATCTTATGTTACTCAGATGTAATCAATACAACTTATAAGTTGATGTGACACAAAGTTGATGATGTGTTGTGATGCAATATGTGCATCAGAATAAATTTAAGCAAAGGAAAAACAACTAATTTGTTATTTTCATTTGAATTTATTTGGTCAAAAGAAAATTATTTGTATTTATAATTAAATACATTTCCAATTATTTGACCCAAGTATGATGACCATTATTACACTCGTACACTATAATTACCAACTATCATTATTATATTTTTATGCCATTATTACCAAATATCACATTTTAGACTCATCCAGAAGGATAATTATGATATTTGTAATTCTAATTGTAGATTCGATTCGCAAAGACTACTGTGAAAGAAGTAGAGCATAATTAGAAAACTCTAACATTTCTATTGCTCTACTTTTTCTTATAAATGCTAATTGATCACTGATACTAGCCATCTAGAATATAAAACGTATGTCAAGACTACAGTTGTGTTAATATCATTAAATAGTTTGCATTAACATCAATTATTTATTTAATGTGTTAAATATATCACGCATAAAGAATATAGTGAAATGTACCAACCTTGAAACGAAATATTGTTAACGACGATCACTGCGAGAACAAAAATTAGGCCCTGTCATTCCCAAGTCAAATGTGCAACTGCTCATTTAATTAAAAGAGAAATCGTCTGACCATGACGGGCCAATGAACAATGAGGAAGTACCGGTAATAATGCAATACTGGACTTGTATGAAGTATACAATGTGTACATAAATAGAAGTAACAACTTAGAATAATAAAATAAAAGGGACTGGTGAGACATTACACATGTCTCAGCAAGTCGCCACTCTGGATTCAGTCCCCTGAAGAAACGTCCAGAGTTTGAATTCACGGTTCGAGATTATCTGTGCCTGTGCCTTATTATACACAGCTAAAACACACACACACACAGAGAGAGACACACACACACACACACACACACACACAGACAATCCACATGTTTTTATTTTAACTTGGGAGCCATTCTGATCGGTAATACTGAAGCACTATGGTAAACTGTAACTATAAGTTGCCACAGCACATTGTTCTCCCCAACTTTGAAACCTGACTTAAGATTGTTGCGTATATCATTCTTCAATAAATGTGGTGGATCATAGAAGACAATGACACTATTATTATTGTGCATAAAATGTGGCTTGCTAGCAGATGCTCCTAGTTTTGTGCCTTGATCACATATTATAGCTTTGACAATAAGGCCACATTCATTTGTAATTTTAACACAGCAAATCAGGACTTGCAGTACTCCTAGTTAGAAAATAGCCAATTGGTTGCTTCCACTTACATTCTAAACCTCTCCACATAAACACAACACCATGATTCGCTAAATATTTAGATTTTCCAACATCTTCCGATCCTTCCACCTCAACATGCTCAGAGTTATACGACACATTTTCTTTTATTGCCAGTTCATCAAAAACAACACAGCATAAATTTGATTCGTCGGCCATTACATTAACTTTAATTTTAAAAGTGTCCAACAAAGCTTTATCAAAGCCTCGATAAATATTGAGTTTTAAAAATGATAGGCCTGGACATTTTCCTCGACTGTTGTGGATATGAGGGGCACACAATAATAAGCATATTTGGAGTTCCCAATGCGCATGCGTTAAACGCCACTTCCGAATCATGTTCTTGTGATAAACATGTTCTGCGGATACATTTATGCAACTTTAAGTTGTTTAACAATGTTTTAAACTTTTAATAAGTATTTAATTTATGCGGATATGAGAAAATAACACGCATTCACGGTGATGTTCAATGAGTATAAAGTGTATTTCTATTTAAATAAGATCAAATCATCAGAAGTTGCTCCACAATTCTCCCAGAAACCACCAAAATTGAGACAAGAACTGGGGCAACACAACATTGATACATCAAAACTTGTGGAAGATGTATGTCCAATACCCGGCAAAGACCAGCAACCACAACATAATGACCATAATGACCATAGTTATGTCTTTACATGCAATTGCTCTCCAGCTTATCAATGTGTGTGTTGCCGTTCTCAACAAGCAAAGCTGAAAAACTGAATGATTATGATGACCTTAAGAATATTGTCACCAAGTCCCAGACTGAAATATTTACCAACAAGAAACAAACCAACCTTATTAGGAGATTTCAAGTCAGTGATAAGAAACTCAGAATATATACTGGGCTCCTTAAATAGATCAGCTTTTGACAGACTCCTCAATCGCGTGTAACATAAGACACGAATAATAATACTCTAGCTATTGGGGCAGATGTGGTGAAGTCCGTAAGTTGAGGAAGACTGGACCCCTTAAGAGATCACAGAAACCTGTTCCAAAGCGCCGTACATCACTGCAGGAAGAGTTGTTGCTGGTACTGATACAGTTGTGCATGGTTATCTTTGTGAGTTACTGTCAGGTATATTTCGAATTTCATCAGCGCAGGTTTCTCAAATAATCAACACTTAGGTGAAGATGCTGGCTGCTACTCTACGTCCCCTAATCTTCTGGCCATCAAAACAATTAATACGTCAACATGTTCCAAAAGCCCTGAAAGACTATCAACATTTCCAATGTACCATAGGTTGTACCGAAACATTCACACAGCGTCCTCGTGATTTAGAACTGCAGTCGATCACGTGGAGTGATTATAAAAGACACAACACAATAAAATGTCTTGTTGACATCATACCAAATGGAGTCATTATTTTTGTTCTCAGAGGCGAGTGGGCGGGCCTCTGAACAGATGGACACCAGGGAATCAGGCTTCTTAGATCTGAAGGAACTCAATGACTTGATCATGGTAGATCATACAGGAGGTTCACCTTCCATAGCCTGAATTCATCTAGAGTTGATGCAGCCAATATATCCATCATATCAGATTGAAATGACGTTTAGACCCATTCAATAAATGGCCGAAAAATATTTGACAAATACACTGCTAGATCTACATAAAACGTACTTGAGTAATTTTTAATTACCTCAGATAAACTTAAATAACTTAAATTTAGTATAGGTGTTCGATATCATAGACAAAATGTTCTTCTGTATTATAACTTGGCGTTGCCAATAAAAACAAATGACGTCTGCTTCTTATTTGTATGTACTGCCTAATAATAATGCCATTAATGGCCGAAATGATAGTTATTTTATGTGGCTTAGCTACCTCAAATGGGTGGAGACGTATTGGGTCTGTAATTTACTGCTTCACCACTGGGACTAATTCTAAATGAATTTTGAATTTACAATAGCTTAGCATAATTAAAAATGCATTTACAAATGTTGTTTTTGTTTACAAGATAGGCAAAATGGGCTGAGTAACCTCCAAATGTAATGAGGTCAACTAAAATATCAAACACCTTTCAGATATAACCTAGTTTAGATTTGAACTCAGGTACTATAGTTCAGTAACTAACTGCGCTATAAGTTAGTTCCTGGAAAGTTCGCTAACTTAATGAGAAATGTTAAATGTCAAATGCTCTTCAATGATAATTAAACAGAAGAAAAAAAATGAAGTTAGGTTTTATTTCATACCTAATATTGATATCCTAATTTTCATTTCATAAGGAAAAATCCATTTTCAGTCTTCTTTATATGTAAATTTACATTAATAATAATATTTCCTGACTATATAAGTGGGATGTCATGTTTTTTAGAAATTATATTAATGCCCTTTTACTTTATAATATTTCTTCTATAGTTGTTTGATAATAAACAGTGATCTGGCATTATAACCTATATCTATAAGTTCTCAACTTGCATATTGATGAATATTTACTCTACTTTACTGATTTAACAAAACATGTTTTCATTATATTAATCCGACTGATCCTGTCATATTGCTATGCAAAACTACTTAATACTTTTCTTTTAAATTCTCACCCTAAAAATATTATTGGCACAAGAAGAGCCATTACCTTAGACTATACAACTTATGAAATAATAAAAAATATACCACTGACTAATTATGAACTTCTAAATATATGTATGACCTCTTATCAATCACAATGTCCTTCTGATGTCTCAGGTCTTCTAGTCAGATAGTAGTAAAAGTTATTGTATCTCTATTAATGTTATATGGTAGGTAGGTATTTAGTGTAACAACTCTCACTGTGTATATTAATTTTTAAATATTCATATTTAAATAAATAATAACCATTGTTAAACATTTCAAAATACTGACCACCTAATATCTGATTTCCAATACACAACTCTTTTAAATGGAATTATCTAGAAATGATTGTATAATATTTGAATTATTACCGTTAATTGACTCTAGAGAAATGTGACAAGATGATCAAATGTATAAAAGTATAATGAAGAATATTAATTTTAAATTGATTAAGAGTCTTAATAATAAAATATATTCCTCCAAAGTAGTAATTTGTTTATTAACAACCATTGACCTTATATTTAGGTCAATGTTAACAACTGTGACGGCTCACGCCTTGTTTTTTCTAGAAATAATATTGGTATATTATATATATATATATATATATATATATATATATATATATATATGCAGTTTTACAAGTTATGTACATTTGGCAAGTTAATTTATTAATAAATCATTGAAACATTCAATGTCAACTTGTGATTTAGGCACTAATCAGCTACAACAACTATAGTTCAACTAGATGGAATAAATAGTTAAACATTAATAAACTGAGAATCTTGATTTATCCGTTAAAGCTTCATTTTCTTTTTATTTGTTTATGAATTACCTAACTTTTGTGATATAGAAGTCATGTAAGTGTTTTATGACGTCATATTGGACTGTACTTCATGCGGAATACGATCCACTTCAACCATATGTTTCGTGTATGACCAGCGTCGAGTGTAAACAAATCATCTCTTTTGCGCCATCTAACGATTAAGACTCGTCATAATACTTTATGTATTTGTGATAACATATCATAATGGTATTATCCTCAATGCGTTTAGTACTTACGAGTTAGAAAGGTTGATTAAATTTGCATTATTATTATTATTATTATTATTATTATTACTAGCAGTGGTAGTAGTAGATGTAGCAGTTATTTAATAGAAATGACTATATAGTTATCTTTAAAAACACAGTTCTTTCTTTATTTGTCAGGTAAAGATTTCCCTCAATTTCAAACCACATTGGATGGTCATTTAAATCTATTTATAATCCATTTTTTTCACCGTGTATATGTTCCTACTTATCATAAAATATTTATAATTTTTCGGAAGTTAGTGAATTTGAAATTGTTTATTATATGAAATAGATAATACTAATATTGATTTTGGCGGATTTATGAGGTAGGTTCTTCATACACAGAGGTACAGCCATTATTGTAGATAATTCAGTAATACGTTTATGTCAAAGCAAATCAATGTAATCCAAACCGAAGCATTATTATGGCATAAGTTAATCTGATGATGACAGCAGAAGGACAATAATAATTAGAATTTTTTAGTTTCACTCATCTATCTCTATATTTTCAGAAATCAAAGTGTAGAACATTTTAACAGGCGTATCTTGGAATATCATCGACAATAACTGAATACTATGGTGAAGATAACATTCTCCATCATCAAACATAAATAATTAACCTTTTTGCTGGCGATGACGTTGCTAAACACCTTTTCATATGGACAATGAATATATTTATTTATAGAGTAGGCTCTAAAGTATAATGGAGGAAAAAAAACATCATTTCATGTGAATAGAACTCAAAAAATAAAGGTTTTCCAAATTAGTCAAAATGTTAGTGTTATTTATTAAAATCAATTTCAGTCAGAGATATATTTTTAAAAATTCCTAAAAATAAATTATAGTGGTTTTATGTGACGTCATCTTTGACAAACATAGACACCAAACACTGGCCGTGGTGTATTGTGCCGCTTATAATTGTGCAAATGGATCTGTGGGTATGTATGAGCCATAATAGGGTAAATTTGGGAGCAAACGATTGGACATTCACCAGTTCAGATATTTGTGATTAAATAAAATTTCATTTAGTCATAAAAGGTCTACTCAAAGCTTCTTATGGCGGTGTATTATAGACACTATTATATTGTTAAAATAGTATATGTTCCACGGAGGGCGGCACATCCCTGGATAAGCGACATATGGTGTACCGACAAATATCACTTTACTTTAAATGAAG
The DNA here is from genome assembly GCA_025642065.1 of Paralvinella palmiformis. Taxonomy (NCBI): domain Eukaryota; kingdom Metazoa; phylum Annelida; class Polychaeta; order Terebellida; family Alvinellidae; genus Paralvinella; species Paralvinella palmiformis. The sequence continues at coordinate 480,810 of JAODUP010000081.1, read as the reverse complement.
TCATGTGATAGGAAGATGGAAATGTTCACATTCAGGCCCAGTGTGTTGAATTTTCAATTAAGCTTATACAAACACAAACAAATATCAGCTCATTCACTATTTTAGGCCCATCCCAATAATCGGCCTATACGTATTTGGGGCAAGTATCGCGTGATTTCAGTTTGTAAACACACACATGTCTGGAACAATTGATGCGATCTAAAACAATCAGTAAAACCAAATCGCCACCCTGTACCAATATCACCTTGATACTAAAGCAAACTGCGTTAAAAGCTAATGATGAATTTTGCATTGTACCTTAACTATAATATTTCCCTACCCCTATACTGGGTTGCCACTGAGCTCGATTCTTTTCGAGGATATTGGCGCTATAGAAGTTTGTAATTATTATTATTAAATTGAAACAAGTGGCTCGTCATACGGAAGTAAGAGCTATGTTTTATTACGTAATCCGAAAATAGGGATGATGCTTTGCATGTTATATGACTATGTCATGTAATCTTCTTGTGTTGTTATGCCTCGGTTTTCAATGATCGATGGATGTTGTTTTTTTAAATTATTTATTGCTTTATATTCGTTTTCAACGGATATAAAACAAAATAATGTCACAGAATAAGATAATAACTGAACATTACATTTCCACGATCTTCATTTATGCCTTAATAGGCCGAAAATAGGGTTCAAAAAGATACAAACCAATCAAACTCTTGCTGTGGACCGGGCCCGGGTGTCGGCGGCACAGGTTGGTGCTCTGGGTCCACGTGTGTACTTGCTGCGGCTATTTTGTTTTCACAATTGAAGCTGTCTTTAACCTTTTTCTTGAGTGGTTCAAAGTTGTAGGGCTTGATATCCCCGAGAAGGTCAAATCTGACATTTTGTCGGTCAACTGGTCAGACGCTTCCAAGCAAAGCTATGGCACTAAGTGATGTTTGTCAAAGATGACGTCACACGATCATCCCATACTAACAATAGCTCGTGAAAGTTTAAGGAATTGAGGATTTAGGGAACATTTTAATGGAAATATGATAGCTGGTAGTTTTTTGAAGGTTATATTGCATCTGATAGGAAATAAAATAATTGTTTGCTACATTATATTTACTTTAAATTATTAAAATTATTTTCCTGTGATCTTAAAATTAGTAGAATCTTAAAAACAACAATCAATTTGATAAAATCAACTTCTTGTGGTGTATCTTTTTTACGTTTCTGTCATGTTTAAACACAATTTATTCTACATGTTACTGGACTTGTGACAGTCACTAGTGATGTAGATATTAATCGAACATCATTTGTGAGGACAAAACCATAATAAAAATTAATTTCAGGCAGATATCACGATATATTTGTCTTAGAAATATTTATAATGGCATCAATTCTAAGTAGGTAGGTGATTAGCTTAAACCAGTTAGAGTTAATCGACAGTCAGTTTTTGCAAATTATTTCTTTTCAGAATCATGATGGAATGAACTGACCTCAGAGAAATGAAGCGGCAGCATGTCCATAATGGATAATATCTTATGGAATCTTTTCTAATGATAGTTGAGCATCTATTTTAATAATGTTTTGTATCAAATGTCATATGGAAATAGCGTACTAATTACTTATATATTCTTAAGATGACTGCTGGAATCATTAAAATATATATCATTAAAAAATTATCTATCATTAAAATGCAGATATTCTGACTAGCTAATATCGCGAATAGCTGACTAGCTAATACCCATACGACTTAGTTTGGGCTCAGCCGATCGGGAAAGTAAGACTCATAAAATCGTAAAACATCTACAGTATTAAGTAATACTTGAGCTGTTTCATTAGTCAGCATCTCACGAAGATTATTATCTTTCTACTTTCAATAAATGAGACAGATATACAAACGTTTAATGCGTTATGTCATAAATCCTGTTCTGTAAGTTTAGATACAGATTTGAGAGTCTTCTTGGCAGGTAATGAAATCTTGCCGAATTAGAATGGTGGCCACCTTCATATTTGAAAAACTAAAATAAACTTAGCGAGTTGTCAATCATAAAATTTTAATTAAGAATATTAGTAGAATTAAAACATTGGAAGATAAAAATTATTTTAACTCTCTTCTAGTAACGAATCAAATAAGATCTTTAGGTTACTTGTCATCCTTTCCTCCGACCATTGATTTTGGCTGAATACGGTAATATAACAAACTATCTAAAGACCCATAATTCCACTGGTCTATTTCCGTTTGAAATGAAACGCTTACCAGATTTATTTCATAGTCCAGTTATTGACTTTATATTGTAGAAAGACTACATAACATGATAAAAGTTAATATCAATTTACACCTACACTTTTGTTTACAAAAAGGTATCACCGATTAAACTAAAAAATAGCCAACAGCTGATGTCGTTAATCAAAGGTAACTTCTGCTATTGTTATCATAACGCATCGAATATTTCATGCATTTTCTTCATTTGTTTAAAAATAATTTAATACAATTGTAAACTGGCAGCCTAATAGTGAATTGTTTTAACAATTTATCACTGAATTAGTTAATTTATCTCAAATACTCAGATATGTCAAAATTGAACCAGCCATGTTAACAGCAAATGCATTGGAGCAACTTTACCAGGATTAGTAATATAAAGTACTACTAATAGTTATGTATATAGATGGAGAAGCGGAAGCAACTGTTGTAGCAGTTTTTAATCATGAACTATCATTTAGTTAAGGCAGGTAGCTGTCGTTTTAATAAAGTGACTATATTTGTATTCATATCACACATAAGCCGCTGATATAATGTGAAAGTTAGCTGAACCATGAGTCATTGTATTGATGTATATACTCCAGATGCTGACGTAAGACAACTTTGTGAGCTGATTTATGGATTAATAAACAAGAGCTTCTATAATAGCTTAGGTAATCGTGCTAGATACGTGTATAAACACACACACGCATGCACACACAAACAAGAGCACGTATGTACAAGCTACTTGGGCCCATATTACGTTTGTTTTTTATCTATCTCGCAGCCAATTAATGTATCGATCAATCTGGACACTTGACATCTAAAGATAGTAATCACTTCTTATTCCGGGCTACACCAAACTATGTATGATTACCTGCCAAATTAGAGCTTAATGTCATAGTTTTAAAAAGTCACTCAATTAGATCTTAGTAATTTAAAATATCCAAGAACGGTTCAAGCCAGTAATGAATTTCAAAAGGAAAATATGACGTCATAGAAGATTTTTATAGGTAAAGAATAAAAAGTAATAGTAATTATTATGTCTAAAAAGAGCAATTCAATTAAATAAATGGTGTTTCGATTCAGATAAATTTTTCAAAAGTGAACCTTATGTTCCAAAGGTTTACAGACACTACTAGCCAGTTGACAAACAAAATGCTATAAGGCACTAAAATACTGTTTAATTATAACACAGAATTAATCTCTAAAGGTACCTTTTTATAAATAATTACTTAAAGTGGATTGCTGCAGTTTTAAACCTCATGCTATTTCATGGCTAAAATATATAATTATATTTTCATTGCCAGATAAATAGTTTTTTTTAAACATTAGATGTTGAAAGAACCGAAAAAAACTTATTCCAACATATCGAAACTGGCAAAACTCCTTTCCACATCAGAAGATCTGTACCAATACTTGAGTACAAGGTTCATTCGTTACCGAAGTAGTCCTCAACAAAATGCATTTCTTCAGAGGGAATAAAGGTTATACAAGAAAGGAAGCACATTGTGGATACATCTTTAACCAAGACACTGACTTTGTCTTGGTCACATACAGTGACCGGATTGTCACATCCAATGCCTTTGGCGTAGTAATCACCAATATAAGAAAATGGAGGATCTGTTGCTACGACGAACGAACCTGCATCCAAAGAGATACCATCATCCTCCAACTTCAGTTCAGTGACGTGCATGTTGCACGAGATCTCCAATTTCCGGATGTCATTTTGGTAGATGGAAAGCGACCCCTTGAATCTACCAAGAAATCCAATTTCCTTCAATCTTATCACACGATCAGTGTGCAATGTTATAAACCATCTGGATCTCTGAGGCATTCCCTGAAGAAGCGATGTGTACGAAGTCATGCGACGAATAAATCCATGGAAAGTCAATGAACATTTACATTCCATGCATTCCCTGTTGTTTGACGGAAAGGGGAATGAATCGTGATCCTTGAGCGACCTGTTCTCGTCCAGTAAATAGCGAAAGATCAGATTCTCTTCCTCAGTACTTAAGATGTCGGTTGGTAGAACAACACGCGTGAATTCTGTTAGAGAGAGTGCTGGTAGATGGATGTATCTGATGCTGTCATCAAGCATCAGGCGGAGGTTTGTGCCATTTTGTTCGAGCTCGGCCTCAGAACATTTACGTCTTGCCCATTGTATACATGATTGGAAGACTTCGATCTCGCGGATTGTCAACGTTTGTGAGTGGAGTACCTTACATAACGTAGTAAGTGACATAGTGTAGAATACCTCGCTGTTAAACACTCTTTTTGAGCATTGCCTAACAATGTCCATGCATTTATTCAGAAAGTCTGGCTCCTCTTCGATAAGGAAGCTGTTCTCGAGAAACGCGCATACATTATCTGGAGAAAGGGTGAAGGCCAGGTATTCGACACATGTCTTTGATAGAGATGTGACCAGGTATTTTTTGGCTGCATAGAGAACTTGGAATACGTTCTCTATTGTCAAAGTAACGTCTTCTTCATAAAGGTATCTATGGGAAATTAACACATAAAGATGTCGGTTACAAACATCAAAATAAACTACTAAAAGTTAATTGATCAAATTAAGAACTACATTTTATTATTACCTGAGTAAGTGTTTAAATATGTCGAAGCTGATGTCGGTTATTCTGATTTCTTGTCCACTTTCTGCTAGTGGTCCACTCAACATGGCGAAGAACACCGGACTTCGTGAGATTAAAACAAATCTGTGCGCGCTCAGTTTGTGATATTCGCCATTATTCTTCATCAAGGTGAAGGTCACATCGCATTCTATTTCATTGTCTAGCATGTATTTATTACAATCTGCCAGACGGCGTGAACACTGCCAATCTACTTCTGTTGACATCGTTATTAACTTGGCTAGTCGTCAGATGGTTTTTCATTTATAGCTGGAAAGTTTTTTAAAGTTTTGAAATTAGTTTTCTAACTTTATATATGTTTTGTGTGGGTCATTTTATAAATAAAATACATTATCCTAACAGCGCTATCACGGCTAAAAATAATATATGGATGTATATTGGTTGGCTAATTGATTTGTTTAGCTTCATCACTTGTAATACCTGAGACTTCCCACAAATACAGTTAGAAGTTAGGTTTGTACCCAAGATCCAGAGGTTTGTGGTGCTTTGCTCTAATTACTACACTTTTTAAGTCACCTCTTTGTGAAGATGTATGTATGTGTGTATGTATGAATGGTTGTATGCATCCATGTGTGTATAGTATGTGTTCCTGTATAGGGCAGTGGTTATAATTGGCATTTGTCTGTCATTAGTCTATTAAAAGAGTGGCTTTGTTATTCTTAACATTATTCTAATTTAAATGTATATATGTATATATATATATATATATATATATAACGAGGAAAGAGTACGTACCTTTCGACACTGCATTGTGAAATCGAAATGAATGAGGTGAGAAGTCAAATTTTCGTTATTTATATTAGGTGCTTGGTTTTATGAAGTCATCTACCTACATTCCTCACCACAAAGTGTTCTGATGTCATCCGCTTAAATAAGCATCACCTTATATCCCGTATAATCAATTACATGGCTCGATCCTCCATCATACAGAGTGTTATCATGATACACAAATTATCATCTACATCATGATAAAACAATAGTCTATATCATGACAAGATAATACTCAATGTAATGGGCTTATTACGCTTCGCGAACACAATCATAACACGACGACAAAGACACTTGAAGCCAAGGACAATGATTTCACTGAACAGCGAAGAGAAATTAGAGAGCCTTTGTATGAATAGATGCTGTCGCAGTTCCGTTAACAGGGCTTTGTTTTTAATTAAGCCTCCACCACTGGAGCTAGCACACACACACACACACACACACAGACACACACACAGACGAGTGACTATACTCGGTGGTAGTACTTGAATTATGTGAAACGTTGCACTACATCATGTCCGGTGAATTACTTCACATTGTTATTAATACACATTATTACATACCTTTTCTCTGACCTATTAAAATTGTCATTAAGCACATGACCGTCAGATTACGAAGTGTATTTTATACATAGATACATGTGACTGATGAATCACAAACAATATGCTATACTTCCTGATTCGCAAAACTAGGATAAAGTTTAAGTTAAGGAAAAGAACTATAATCGAAAATTAGAAGCTTAATTAGGTGCTTACTGTTTATCACTTTGCAATGCTTACAATCCATTTTTAATTAACGTTCGTGGCGATAACATTACACGATTAACAATGAAGCGTTGAAATCTCCTGCTATTTTAGAGTCCTTTGTTAACTTAACATTGTGAAGTCAGCACTCCAGCTGTGAGTGTTAGTCAGCGTCCTGTCAATGTGGGATTTTGTCGCCTTATGACCTTCAGTGCAGCGTAAACTTTAACTGTCAGCCCCTAGGAACTAAATGAGAGGGACCTTTGTCTACACCTTGCGGGGAAACGATTCGGGAAATAATATTTGTATAGTTGGCGCACTAGTTGTAATAGTAATATAAGTTATGGTTGACATGGTTGTAACCAGAAGATGCAGTAGAAATGATAGTTATATTGTTTGTTACATTAATAAAAGAATTCGTATCTGGTTAAAGATATGGGAATGTGGATGATTAGTTTGTATATAACACGACTTCTAAGCGTTATTTAGATAATATCGCGAAATATTATAATGGCGAAATATATATGTCAGGTGTTGTTTGTTAAAATTAAATTCGTAATTGCGTGACTATTATTAACTTGACGTGTTCACCTTCTTATCTCAAAGTTACAATTATTTTTTAAAGTTAAGGGCGACTCAGTGGTCTAACTGGTAGCGCGTTGGATCACAGATCACTACCACCTGAGTTCATCTTTGACTTCGCTTTATTACCTTTGGAGGTCACTCGGCCCATTGAGCCTTACATGTGCACAAAAATGGCAGTAAAACAACAATTTACCATTTACCACATCACTATATCTAGGCCAGTGTGTGTGTGTGTGTTTTAGGATATATATATATATATATGTGTGTGTGTGTTTTAGCTGTGTATAATAAGGCACAGGCACAGATAATCTCGAACCGTGAATTCAAACTCTGGACGTTTCTTCAGGGGACTGAATCCAGAGTGGCGACTTTTCTTGCTGAGACATGTGTAATGTCTCACCAGTCCCTAAGCCGCCAAGCAAAATCAAAATACGATGTGTGTGTGTGTGTGTGTGTGTGTGTGTGTGTTTTAGCTGTGTTAATAAGGCACAGGCACAGAGAATTCGAAACCCTGAATTCAAACTCTGGACGTTTCTTCAGGGGACTGAATCAGAGTGGCGACTTTTCTTGCTGAGACATGTGTAATGTCTCACCAGTCCCTAAGCCGCCAAGCAAAATCAAAATACGATGTGTGTGTGTGTGTGTGTGTGTGTGTGTGTGTGTTTTAGCTGTGTATAATAAGGCACAGGCACAGAGAATCTCGAACCGTGAATTCAAACTCTGGACGTTTCTTCAGGGGACTGAATCCAGATGGCGACTTTTCTTGCCGAGACATGTGTAATGTCTCACCAGTCCCTAACCGCCAACAAAACAAAAGCGAATCACCTACAGCCGTGGAGTTTGGGTGTAAAACACAAGTCAGATCACGGCAGTAGTGAGAAAAGTTTAGCTTAATTATCTAAGCAGCCCCATTTATAGCTATTTTTCAATTTCTGTATCTTTCTTCAAAGCAATACTATATAAACCATATAACCCAATTGTCACTGTCTTCAAAGATCAGTTTTCACAACGGGCAGGCGTCATGAAGCACCCTTAAAACTGTTTATCTTAATTACTATTAAAGCTGACATCTGCCTGAAGCAGACCGTAATAAAGGGGTCATAGCTTCCGTACTGTTTGAACTATGCTATCATTTTCAAACCTGACCTAATTTATGCTATTCTAACTATTGTAGTTCTTAAATGTTATTTATGACAATGAGACTAAACTTGAATATCATAGTACAAACTGAACATAGGACCCAGGAAAGATAAATCTATTCCAACAAACAACTAATGTATATACAAGTAAACTTGTTATGCAAAACACACCAACCGCGCGAACTGTGTCCAATGCACACGCTCGAGATGCGATGCAGTGTTTCTATTCACCAGGTCGGGAATTACTTATCGTGCTAAAGAGCGTACTGTTTTTAACTGCAGTCATTTAAATGCTGGATAACCAGGCCAGACATCTAAACGGCGTGCCTCCAAAGACGCAAATAGTACATGGATTATACAGCTCTAGATCAACTTTTCTTGAATGCAGGGACCGGAAATATGGTCTCCACGCATAGAAAACGGAACAGCATAATATGCCTTGTGATATTTGCTGGAGGGTCAATACCTCATAAACATACAAATCCAATAAATACTATGACCTACTCGTCACTATTATAACAATTTACATCGGCGCTTTAGCAGACCGTTATGGCGGAATTGCCGTTCTATATTAACATTTCAAATCAGACCTAATGTCATACTATACAAACTATAATTATAATATAGGGTTTTATTAATGACAAGGAGACTAAAGTTAGCCTTGAATGTCATAGTACAGACTGGACATAACTGGACCTAGGAAAGATAATTCTATTCCCACAAACAACTGAGTTGAAGTATATACAACAAAATGTGTTATATAGAAACACACCAACTACGCTCTTTCCAATGCCACCGCTCGAAGTGCGATGCAGTGTTTCTATTCCTGAGTCAGGGTACAAAAGAGCGTATTGTATCTGCTACAGTCATTTAAATGCTGGATAACCAGGCCAAACACTTAAACGGCATTCTCTCAATGATACAAATAGTGCACGGAATATCCAGCTCTAGATCAACTTTTCTTAGAACGCATGGACCTGGAAACATACAGTCTACATAGAAAACGGAACTTTCTCAACACGCAGCATAATATGCCTTGTGATATTTATGGAGGGTCAAATACCTCATAAGCATACAAATCAATAAAATGCTATGACCTACTCATCACACTAACCCTTTATATCAAATATTACAAATTGGTAAAAAGAAAACACGAACCTCAATCTCTGGCACGGGCAATGTGTGTTTTAGCTGTGTATAATAAGGCACAGGCACAGAGAATCTCGGACCGTGAATTCAAACTCTGGACGTTTCTTCAGGACTTTTCTTGCTGAGCGACTTTTCTTACAGAGACATGTGTAATGTCTCACCAGTCCCTAAGCCACCAAGCAAAATCAAAATACGAATCGCCTACAACCGTGGAGAATACATAAAACATATAATATATTAATCTATATATATATATATATATATATATATATATATATATACATGAATCTAAAATTAATTTAAAACAAACGAAAAGTACACATCTATGCATACGTAGACACACACACACACACACACACACACACACACACACATATATATATATATATATATATATATATATATATTATAATAATAATAATAATAAACCAACATATTGATTATAAATTTGGGCTGTTCATCAGCCTATTGGGCCAAGCCAATCCGCTTTTCCAACGTGACAAATGTGTTACACTTACTGGGAAGGAGAAGAGAGAGAGGAAGACAGAGTGTGTGTGTGTGTGTATGTGTGTGTGTGTGTGTGTGTGTGTGTGTGTGTGTGTTAGTACTAGCTGATGATAAAGACGTTACAGTCAACTATCAAATGTAGTTAATACTGTAAAGCGCCTTAGAGCAGCCATTTAGCTGTATAAGGCGCTATACAGTTGTCACATATAGTTATAGATCTACTATGTTGTTGTCAATAATTGGGTAATGAAGGTCATATCTCTATCAATTTTCGACAATGATGACAATACACTTTTAGCCAGATGTAGATCTACTAATGTTGTTGTCAATAATTGGGTAATGAAGGTCATATCTCACTAGCAGAATAATAATTTGTTCAAATAATCTATAAGTAGTGAGTATCTTTTATCATCAGCTTAATGTTGTATGTTTATTGCTATTAACCAAGTTCTGGATAACCGTGACCCTATTTTAAATATATGTTCACTTAAATAATTCGGTGTAACAATTGATCATAACAGAGGTACAAACCACGATTTTTAACTCATGAAGTGACTGTAACCAGCCAACTTCTATCCAAATTCTCGTCATCTTCGTGTGTTATATAACACACGATTTTATTGCGTACAGTGAAAGGAGTTCCTATACCGAACACATATCTGTCTGATCATGTATTATGGGTATAATCACGTAATATCACAGCAACTTGATGCTATCAACTGCACATATTTTAAAACATATATGTTTTTATTATTCATATCAATCACCCAATTTGTGCAGTCATAATGTGACAACATTTTAAGTATTATATCATGTTATCTTATGATGTCATTATGCTTCATAATCCAATGATATTTTTGCTGTATATGTAACAATCTGTTATTAGTGTCGTTATTATTATTATTATTATTATTATTATTTTGTTTTAGTTATTATGATTATGTTTATTTAGTTTTTGTTGTTATTATTATGATTAGTCGTAGTGGTATTGTTATTGTTAGTAGTAGTAATACTAGTAGTAGTAGTATTTATTATTATTATTAGTAGTAGTAGTAATAATAATAATATTATTATTATTATTATTTGTAGTAGTAGTAGTAGGAGGAGGAGGAGGAGGGGGAGGACGAGGATTGTTATTATTATTATTATTATTATTATTTTAATTTGTATTATTTTATTATTATTATTTATATTATTATGTATATCTCAATATCTATCATTATCCGGATTTCGGAAGTCCTTTATCATTATATGTCAACTGTATACATGATGCGGCTTTGATTACGTGAACATTCAACAATGGAATTAAAATAATAAAATAAAACAATGGTGGCTCATGGACTCCCGCCTGCGTGTCTACAGTTAATAATGCTTTTTGCTAAATTTATGTCAATACTAAACACAACAAAACGTTGTCAATATTTAATGCAAAATTAGGAAAATAGTTGTCTAATTTATTCCGCAAAATTATTTCGGTTTAGAAATTTATTAAAAACCGCATCGAAGTTTTTTGTTTAATTTAACTCACATAAAGAAACGTTTCCTTATAAAAGATGCAGCTGTGATATGTTTATAAAAACTAACAGCTGGTACACATATAAAACGTCCACTAGATAGGATCTTCTTATCATAACGTACTCTTAGGTGACAGTATACGTTCATTTTCGGTTTGTTTTCTACAGAGATGTGGTCAACAAATATACGTTCACTAGCGAGCATTAGACAGCCACAGCCAGCGCTTCTGTCTTAAAGACATATGAATTAGTTCAGCAACTTTGAATATAATTATTTTAGTTGTTATCTGTCAAATATGCTTTCTTAAATAGATTGTTTTTGTGTCCTTACCAGTGACAACAACAACAACAACAACAATAACAACAAAATAAAAACATTTAAATGTCATTCGAGTTAATGTTATTGGTTGTTGCTGTATATCATATCGTTAATCCTGTTTTGTGCACGCCAGAGGACGCCAGAGTTCATAGGGAACACTATTTTAAACCGATTGTTCGCCAGTTTGCGTAGCTCCTCATTTATCAAATCAATTATCCCATTAAATATATAAACATGTAGTATAAATCACTCATTCGTATTAATCAGCCCATTTTAATGTTCGACCCATCAAGTGTTTTGTTGTATTAAATGTATTTCATTATTTCACCATTTGTTTAATATTATATCAATTAAAAGCTCACGATCTCAATCATCTTTCTGCAAGATCCCATTTTGTAAATCACCCATTTGTTATACCTCCTCCATTCACGTCTAAAGTACCATACCGATGCATCTATCACAAGAACCCATTAGAAGAATCCCCGACTTTCATTAATCCGAAATTAGTTTAGTAATACGTCAACAATTATGTCGTTTGAGCCCATAGAAGTTAATTTTTTTTCTCCCATCAAACGACCTGTTTAGATCTATGTAAGATCTTCAATAAACACTGACTAGAATATTGTAAACAAAATGCCAGAGTGCGTTCTCCTGTCATGTTTATCCTATTTGTGATGGCTTTCTTCGTAATCCGTACTTTGAATTGGTTCTCTTGGCGTCTAGTGGCTTATGTTGACATTCCGGTGAGATATCTTTTCGGCATGTAAATAATAGCAATAGGACATTTAAAGTGATCGGATTACCTTAAATAAAGAAGACTTCGTCGTATTTTGGTTATTCGGTAGTTGACAGTGGAATAAAGAAGTGAATCGTATTCTATTCTGATCGGCTAAAGTCAGTCTCGTCTGGTATCAGGTTAAATTTGGCAGTTGAACTGTTTACAGTGAAAAACGTACCATCTTCAAATATAATGCTGACATTACAGATAAGACCCTCTCTTGGGCGCCGTCTTCTGTCCGTTCACGTTCATAATATATGAGAGTCTGTAAAGAATAACTCAATGGAATATTTCTGTTTTGAGACACTTCAGGAACTGCACCATTTATATTTGTCTATAGATTAGCAATAATAAGAGATATAAATATGGAGAGGACCAAGCGACACTTACGCGGTGAGAGATACCTCAGAACTGTAGCAGATGACATAGGGGATGATCATATGATGTCATCGTTGATCGAGAGGCGCTTGGAAAATGAGTTACTGGCAGCTAAACGCGGTGACGTCATATATGACATGTTCCATGGTGACATCAACATTTCAGATACGAATGGATTTGTGATTCAACAAAACGTCGGGAAGCGTACCATGCCGCGCGCAAAGTTGGGCGACATTAACGCTTTTAATCCAGAATCTAGAAAAGAAAGCATTCGGACAACGCTCAGACTTATGGGTGTTCAAGGTCAGAGCCAGAGAACGGTAATTACCAAACAAGCATCAGTGACAGAACTGGACGACAACAACTCGACGCTAACACGAGAGAGCAACTCGCCAAATACTTCTGAAAAACTAAAGCCAGATTCAGCAACTCCTCCATTGAGTAGAAAATACCTCACCAAACATGCTAGGAAGAGAAAGGTGTGTAAAATATTAACAAAAGGGATGATGATGATGGTGGTAGTGGTGATGATGATGATGATGATGATATTGGTAACATTGATGGTGGTACAGTGGTTGCTATCAGGATGCCATTCTTCATTATTTTAATGCAGGGAATGATGGGCGCCAAGTTCAAACGACTGGCAAAATTTCTAACAATATTGTTTGGACTCTGGAAGAAGCATGCTAAAAGGTCGTGTCATTCAAATCTTCTCGCTCGTTAACTGTGTAATTGCAGATAATTTGATACATACAGTAGTTTTCTATTGTTTAACAAGACAATTCAAATGTTTTTTCCAGAGTTCAAAGGTTTCTGGAATTTAATGTGGATTTTCTAGATGTGGAAAGGCCTTCCGATCTGATGTTTGATGTTACAGAGTTCAAGACAGCAAAACAGGTTAGGGTCACAATACAGTGTAAGCCATTTTATCTCAAAAGTACTCAAATGTAATACATTAGTGTGCACTCTTTTGTCAAAAGCAATATTATTTGCATAATGACACGTGCAACCGGACACACACATTTAACCAAAATTACTGTATAAAAGAAAATGATCTAATTCCTTTTCATTAGGCAAGTGTTCCAAATGATGTTAAACGTATCTTGTCAAAACTACCAATGGACAGGACCCCCGATGAAGTAAAAAGGGTAAGAATTATAATACGACCACCCCCACCCCAAACAAAAAGAATAAATTATCCGTAAAAAATTACAGATTTCTGATCCCTCGACATTTGACCAATTATGACATCGGTTTGTAACGCATGATATTCCTAGGTACAGGTAGCTCTAGGTAATTACCAGCCTATTGCTGAATATCCTCTTGTCATGACGTTACTGATGGCACAAAAAGCTTGGTACGAAAGGTAGATACAGAACTAATTAACATATATAGAACTAATTAACATAATATCCAATTACAGCAATTTGTTATTTTATGACGCGGCTAAGGAAAACATGTCACGTGTGCGTAATATAACTAGTCCATATATATATATATATATATATATATATATATATATATAATATTACGTTGTTCTATGATAGATATACGCCTAAACGTGTAATTATCAAACAAGGTCATCCTCCAAGGTGTTACTACTTCATATTATCAGGATCAGGTCGGTAAAACAAACAATTGTACTTGCTCTGTCTTGAATGTAAGATTTATCGGGGAGGGGTGCTTCTTCTACTTGTTTAGCCCCATACGTTCATCCATCTGTCCTTCCGTCCACGTGTCTGCCTTCGGTATATGCGTGTGTGTGTGTGTGTGTGTTTATTTTGTTTGTTAGCAACTTATTATTTAAATACATACGTACACACACTCACGAACCCGCGCACACACACATACATTTATTTACAGTTACTTACAGTTATACAAAATTATTTCCAGTTGTTATGACCAAGATGGATGACGATTACAGTATATCAAAGACTGAATGTTTCCTTGGTCGTGGTGAGGCCTTTGGAGACTTGGCCATTGTAAATAAAGCTCCAAGAGAAAGTACAATAATATCAAGGGATAATGTCGAATTGCTTGTATTTGGAGATGAGGTGCGTATTAAAGAAACAAAAAAGTGCTGCTCATAACGTGTCTTTCCAGCAAATCATTCGAAGATGTACCAGCCTTAGCTATGATAAAAGATGAACGATATTTTCTGCCATGTACATGCGTGCATGCGTGCGTGCGTGCGTGCGTGCGTGCGTGCGTGCGTGCGTGCCGTGCGTGAACACAACTGTTACCCATTCACGAGAGACTAATTGTTTGGAAATAAAGATTGTTTAAGAGTTATACTGATTACGTCACTCTGATTTGAATTTAGCGTGGTGTGTACAAATTTATCCATGCATCGTATTTTATTGTCCTTATTTCATTACTCACAATTATCATATATTTAAGAAACGACTCTATAATTACATTTCATAATAAGTCACATATAAAGAAATAGTTTGACTGCTATCTTAAAATATATCAAGGAATTATGCCGGGGGAGGGCGGAGGTTCAGCCGATCATAACATTAAGAACACATTAAGCAAAAACATAATATACACACAGATACACCAATCAGATGTTGATAAATATCTGGTTGTGGTAGATGGTAGTTTATTGTGTGAAAATAGCTGGTATTCTGATCTGAGATGCATGTCCTGTAAGACATCAGCAGGTATCGTGTTGAAAGCTTGTGGGATTGGAAATCGTCTGGGTTTGAAGACGTCGTATCATCACATACGTAAAAACCATACACAATAATAATAATAATAATAATAATATTTATAATAATATTTATAATACTTTTAATAATAGCAGAAGCAGCAGCGGCAGTAGTAGTAGTAATAGTAGTAATAGTAGTAGTAATAGTAGTAGTAGTAATACGAAGAAGAAATGAAGAAACAAAATGCCATTTAAAGCTGTCTTGTGGTTATTGAGGAAGGTCATTATTAAATGAATCATTTGTTGTTACTTTTACAGGATTACACAGAAATATTTATGTCTGGAGGTTTAAACGACCCCGAACACCCGCTCTTCAGGTTAATTAAATATCTTAAAAAATAAATAGCTGAAATATGTCTTGACATCTCTCTCTCTCTCTCTCTCTCTATCTATCTATCTATCTATATATCTATCTATCTATCAATCTATCTATCTCTCTCTTTATATATATATATATATATATATATATATATATATATATATATAATCTACTTATATCTATGCTAGTTTTTCATATTACAGGAGTTTTTATTGTTTGAGAGAGTGGCCAACTAGTCTACTAGCTGATAATCCAGACAACGCTATACTTAGTTATTTCAAGTATGTTGCTTCATTATTTTAGAGTAGGCTAGATTGTTAAAATAAAGCATATTATATTTCACATTTCGACAATAGTGATTAGAGATTCTGGCCAGTAACAGAAAAGTCAAATGTGTCTATTCAATGTAATGACCTTTAATACTTTCAATACATCATCTGCTATTTATATTCGAACACACACAAACACACACTTTGGGCGCTTCCGTGGTCTAGCGGTAGCGTGCTGGACCACAGATCACTACCACCCGTGTTCGAATCCCGGGGTGGTCATATCTGAAGGTTGTTTCGTCTTTCACTTCGTCTCATTACCTTGGATGTCGCTCGGCCCATTTAGCCTACCTTGTGCACAAAAGTGGCCGTAAAACATCAATCATCATCAACACAAACACACACATAAACACACACATACATACACACAAACACACACACACACACACACACACTGGTATTACTCTGTAATGCAGGAGAGGAACCATCCTTGTTTACGACAGCAATTACAACGACTGGATTTTCATAATTAAGTCAGTATGTAGCATTTTCTCATTCATTAATTTTCATTCGCCGTTTTACCAAAATTAGTTTAATTAATCAAATTTAAAGGGATAAGTCAGCTTATAAAATATGTCATACACAGGGAAGCTGCAGTGTTCTGAAGAAACTACGTAACACCAAACACTCAATGTACAAACCGGTCAAGACCAAGGTTAAACTTCAAGGTCAGTTTTATATTTACTGCTGCTGCTGCTGCTACTACTACTACTTCTACTATTGAAATAATAATAATAATACTTCTGCTAAAATTACCAATGTTACAACTGATGCCTTCAGCAATCCCACTTGAAATTTAGCTAGTTTTGTTGCTGTTACTAATACCATAACACCGACCACTACAATAACAACAGCAACAATAACTACACCCACTAATAATAATAATAATAATAATAATAATAATAGGAATAAAAAGCAGTACTATATACATAGATGGTGTTCCTATTACCACAACATATACTACTATTAAAATACCAATACTACTAGTGCTGCTGCTGCTGCTCTTACGGCTACAACAACTACTACTACTATTACTACTAATTCGAAACGCCCGTAGAAGAAATTTATTTTTATTATTTGTCCATCATAAGCCGTGTCAACATCATGATGAATATTTTTCCACGATATATCATTTTCTTGATGCTGTTGTTGTTTTGTTTATTTGAAAATGAAACTCTAATTATTTCTTTCCATTGTAACGCGAATACCGTAGCATATAATTATCCAGATGTTTCTCCTTTGAATTAATCACGTTACATATCAATAAATACTACTTCATGCTCACAAATCAATTATGTATCTGTATTCTCGAAAAACGGAATTTACTTACTACCTACTTCATTTTGAATCACTTTTGGGGCTTTCTTAGCTCCTAGTGATAATAAAATATGGCACAGATAATTACCACAGACAGGTATTTAACGCAATCTTTCTTACGTCACTATATACCATTTTAATTAGCAAAACTTCCTCTGAATTCTAAATTGTTACTGGCCGTTTTCGTTGTGAGTCAACTGTGACAATTTATTTCAGGACAAAGTCATCGAGATATTCTTTCTAAAAAGCTCACGGAAGCGGACGATGAACGCGAAAAGAAAAGCTTCATCTTCAGACAAAAAGTGCTCCAGGAGCTTGCTCTAGGAATTGAGCTGATACCAGTTGGGACGAAAAAATGGGATCCTATTGAGGAAGTAAATAGTGAAAACGCGCACCAAATCACTATGGAAAATATACATACGTTCCATGTACCTTTTTCAATGTTTTTGTTTTGTGAATGGTTCAGGGATCTGTTTAATTAAACAGATCCCTGAACCATTCACAAAACAAAAACATTGAAAAAGGTACATGGAACGTATGTATATAAAAGAATAGTTAAAACAAGAATGAATGGACAAACGAATGAACAGATATATACAAAAATGAATGGGTGACTGGGTAGATGAATGGATGAATTAATTAATTAATTACATATTTAATAATCTAAAAAAATTAAGGAAATATTGCGTTATAATCCAAAAAAATCGGAATGGCCATAAATTGAATTATTAGAGCAGCGAATGTATATTTTCAATTAACTTTAAATCAGAAAGCCACAATAACCGTTGAACAGAGAACGAAGAATATCAAACTAACAACAACCGTAAGTATGTCATTATTTAGAATTATTTGTTAAAAGATAATAGGTAGCTCATAAAATAGACACTAGATAATCAACCGTTTGTATTTTATGTATTCTCATTTATGGGGGGGGGGTGAATAAATATTTATCATAAACATTTGTAAGTTCAGCCAAAATTAAATAGACGCGATTTCAATGCACTGGTGCTCACAAGACTCACGAATGAAAACTGAACACTTATCTATCTCAATATCGTTTCCACCCGTTTTATCTCCGTTCGATAATGTACTTTGTTGTAATTGAAACATGTCACATGATCACTCCTCTGGCATATGAAGCTTCTATTGTTCGTTACAGGGCCCATTTATGACCAAAACTAACATCAATTTTAATCCTCTGGTGACCGTTGTATCGGATAGCAGCTCAAATTTGGACTTGACCGAGGACAGAAAACAAAGTGGACAGGTAATTCGTATTGTCCCAGTTCTTCGCTTAGCAGCAGCAACTCAATTGTCGACAGTAACGAAGTAAGACAAAACTGGTGCCTATATTTGGTGATATTATTTTCTTCCGCTTAAAGGCAGTCATTCCCGAGATATACATCGAAGATGTTCCTCGAGATGAACGCGTTAATCCAGATATCTATATTCCACAAAGACAGAGCGGATTAAACAGAAAAACAATCGCTGATGGCCTGAATGAAAGATATTTAGTGAGTTGCATTGGGGGTGGGTGGGTCTTTCGGGGGTTTCCAGCAACGATTTATGTCAACTCACAATAGTCTCCTTTCTTTATTTATTCAGTAAGTCCACCAAGTTTTAAATCAACCAAGACTTACAAGTAAATATAACTATAAAGATTATTGTTTCAATGATCATTTAAAGGATTATTAGCACTATTTCTACTAATTCTAGCTGTTTGGGGCGGGGGGGGGGATACGCTGTATTGGATCCTGTTTTTTATTGTTGTGTGTATTACTAATCGATCTCGTTGTTGTTGTATTTATGGCTCTAGAGCATGGGACACCTGCTAACAGAAGCTGATCGAGATCCGCTTTTTATTCGAGTTGGAACGCTGACGAAAGGATCGACGTTTGTAAGGAATCCGTGTACTTCTTTCTGCCAAGCATTAATATCCTTTAATAATCCTATACAGAGCAGGATCGTAATTGTCTGGTAATTGAGCGATAAACGTAGCGAGACCGTGTTAATGTGAACATTATTTCAACGTGTCATGTCAGGGTCTCTCGGATTATATCCATAACGACCAGCCGAAGTTAAGCTTGGTAAGCAACGGCGCTGAATGTATTGTCATCAGGAAGAGATTCTACTTGGATCATGTTAACAAACAGTTACTGGCTATACTAAAGATTGAGGTAACTAATTATATATAATCAAATAACTTTTTATGGCGATTAATGTATTGCTTTAATTATATATATATATATATATATATATATATATATATATATATATATATATATATATATAAAAAATGGTGACGCCATATCCAAGCGACGAGGAGCTCCAGAACATGTTACAACAACATTTAGATTGGTTGTACAGCAGGAAGAAGTTAGTGAAGATGGTTAAAAAGGAGAAACAAACGGAAAGAACAAATATCCACGATGCTAGATCTGTGCCACAATCAAACTGAACATAGCCATAGGGATACACAACCTTTAAGCACATACACACTCATCCGTCGGTAACATATATATATAGATAGGCAACAGGACAAAATATAGATAGACAGATAGCTTTTTTAAATATTTTTTTTCATCGATCAAGCAAGTTATTGATTAATCGAATGATTAATTATTTATTGCGCGGGGTGTATTAAAGTTCCGTTTTTTTTTTAAATCTAAGGATAATGTAGCATGAATGTGTTTTTTTTTACTATGTCATTGTATGGAACTTTATGTAGAAAATAAAACTTTATCAGCCAAATGAGTGTGAATGCTTAGAAGTTGTTGGTTTTTTTTGTCAGACATTTCTAACCAATTAATCAACATATGATATTTATTAGGATTGCATTGGCTATTAAACTTTAGTATAATTGGCAAGTGTGGTAACTTTTGTAAGCTAGTATCATTTTAAATGAGAATTTCACGGAAAATCCTAATCGATTCATAAACATCGTATCGGTATTCAGAATATTTTCGACCGCATTGCGCACAGTTCATCAAGCACATAATTAATGTTTCAGTCTGAGAGAGAAAAGATGTTTATTGCAAGACTTTTGGGTAATAATTACAATGTTGATCCTTGTCATAATGTTCCGAAATTATGCCCGTGACAACGATACATTTGCTTACAAACCAAAAACATTTGTGTAGCATGCATTTTCAATGAGTAGTTTTTATGAAGCGCACGTAGTATTAATAATAATTATTAACCAGTAGGTTTTAGCGCACACACATATGTTACTTCATTGAAACATTAATGAGATTTGAAGAAGAAATGAGGGAAACAGTTTCGCTAAATACATATTATATCAATTAAAGCAATGAAAACGGAGAGTTAATTATAATAATAATACAATTATCGTATATTTGAAGTTAGGTTGTATCAATATTAATTTTATTCAACATAATGCAATTCTAGTATCTCAATTCAACTAAGCTAATTGAATTACAGTGCTAATAATGAAAATATAGGACGTTAGTCATGCACTTCTAACTCAGTTTGTATATAAGTATATTTATGTTGGATTAGCAGCCAAGCTCCGAGAGCTCCGTTCGTCTGGTGTTCACTTGTTGTCTTTTCTCAGGGTTAAAACACATCCTGGGACTCGTGCTTTTTTATTTGCTATACCTAGTCTTTGGAATTCCCTGCCTGAACATGTTAAATAATCAAATAGCATAGTTTCTTACAGTCACCATTTGAAAACTCATCCTTTCAGACTTACTGATCCTTCCTCTAGTCATTTGTTGCATTGTACCTGGACTATGAGTTTGCCACAATCCTTGTACTATGTACTTTACTGGGCTCGATTCTTTTAGATGATATTGGCGCAATATAAATTTTGTAATTATTATATTATTATTATAATGTCAAACAGTTGTAGTACCCCGCGAGTAAAAGCAACTCTACTCATTCCTTGTCGAAAATAACATTCTATGTTCAGGCTAAACATCATTCCACTCAGACCAGCTTCCATAACCTTATTAAGGATATATACAATTCTACAAATGGAGGTGGCCAGGTCGGACTTGTTGCGTTGGACCTAAGAAAGTCCTTTGGCACTGTAAATCATACCATCCTGACACAAAAACTGTCTTATTATGGTGTACATGGTGTTAATTTAAATTGGTTCAAATCCTATCTGAATAAACGATCTCAAATCTTTAACAATACAGAGACTGGCGTCCTTCAATGTTCAATATTAGTGCCTTTGCTGAGTTTGCATGTTGGTAAAACAGCTTGCAGGTTATTCTGTTCCAAGCAAAAACGTAGACATCTCATGGAAACAAATCTTGATTTATCTCTTCATGGGTAAGAAATTGAACATTTCATATTCATGTAGATAATGACATCAACAAATCAATAAATCACTTGGCGTCTTAAAGCGTACTAGTCTGTTTGTGCCACTTTCAAATCGCATAACTTTGTACAATACTCTTGTCTTGCCTCATTTTGTTTATTGTTGCACACGCTGGGATACATGCTCCGAGACACAAATCACAAGATTACAAAGGTTACAAAATCGTGGAATGAGAATTGTACTGGGAAGTCATCACAGAACCCATGTTTCTGGTATGCTATCAACTCTCAAATGGTTTAATGTTCGCCAAAGATGTATATTTCTTAAATGTAGTTTGATGTATAATATTGCAAATGACAAAACACCATACTATCTTAAAAATGTAATTCCTGGTATATCAAATGTATATGACACAAGATCAAAGAAGTGTAAAAACATCTTCCAAACTCATTGTTACAATAAATCTATTCAGTTCACAGGAAGATCATTGTGGAATAATTTGCCATCTCAAGTAAAAAATCCTTTGTGTTCTCTATATAATTGGTAACCTAGTCATATTCCTGTACTCAACCATCATACACACACACACACACATATATATATATATATATATATATGCATATATACATATATCAAAACATGTAATACTTATATATATATATATATATATATATATATATATATATATATCGTTCTCACAACTATATTTTAAATAGTTTTATTTCAATTTATTAAGAGCTACTTCAATATGCGTCCGTGGGTGTGGTGGCGCCATCTTTGGAATGTTGTGAAACGTCCTTGTCTAATCATATAAACTAGCCAGATATTATTTATAACATACCAATTATATTGTTTATTAGCAAAAATAGAAAATATAAACTCGATGGGCCTTATGCTCTGAGTATATAATGTTAATATAACTTCTCAAGTCTGGTGCGGCTTCTCCAAGGTTATATTTGGCCGGAAGTTGTAGTGTACGTGCTAAGTAAGAGAAGGTGAAGGACGTGATTCGCTCTCAGTGACAGGGCAACACGAAAATATAAATATCACGATAATAGTTGTTCATTCTCCGGTTTTTCGTCTAACCTAATTGGTAAGTGGTACATTATAGCACCGTAGATGTTTCGTTATTGGAAAAATTGCACGTTATCGATTAATTTTGCAGAAAATCAAGGAATGTGCACTGGTTCCTTGATGATCCCTCATCCTGGCTACTTGTGGCAGACACATCCGTCATGATTACCGTCATGTAGATCTATCGAGGTCACTCAGTACAGTCTTATTAACTAGGTCATATATAGCCGGGAATGATTTCCTCCTGAAAGATTTTATGTTACAATAATGACAGCTGCTATCTTAAAGTCTATACTGTTAGTATACTATAGTCTATAGTCATAATAATGGTTTCACATCATTGATACTGTAAACTTGATCAGTTGATGTGTCAGATCGATACAGTAAATAATTGTTTGATGTCAGCTGATGTTGACGAATAGAAGTCTAATGACGTAAATGTTAAGAAAAATAAATACAAATCTATTTTAGTGTTAGATCTATTTTAGGTGATGCAAATTGTACAAAATGTAGATCTATTTCCAAAAGACCAGTCAAATTATAAATAACTGAACACATTTTTATACTCAAAATCTGACATACACAGTTTGATTTATGATAAACTGAATATTGATATAGATCTACTGCATTTATTTAAATATTTCACATTTACTTTAACATCCTGAATATTTAGTATTCATATTGACCATAATGAAAATGCCCATGTTGTGTGTGGCTGAAATCATATTTAGAAGAATTGATTAATTGTGCTGAGTGACCTATTTGATAAATGACATTGATTTTTGTTGTTGCTATCTAGATTACAGATCTGTTGTTGATATGCTAATGCTGTTTGTGTATGTGATAATTGTGGATGCTGTGCTGTATTCCACTATGAATGCATTTTAAGAACCAGAATAATGTCCAAAACCATTTGTTTTACTGAGAAATTAAGCACATATTTTATACCCTGGATACTACTGATCCAGGCCTCTAGTAAGATCTGGATCATCTTGGTCTGTATTTATTATCAGGGTAAAAAATATCTAAGAAATTTACCATGTGTGATTATGAGGTTTATTTCACCATCTGTGACAGCTGCTTTCCATAGTTTCCTTTTCATTATTAATGACAAAGATGCTCAGGGACTCGTATCCTCTGAGAGGGGCTCATCTTCCTTCAACAACTGTGGAAATAGATTAATTAAAAAAATAAAGCTGTTGCTTGCCCTTTCTTCCATTTAGACCAAGAAACCAGCTTATTAAACTTATATAGATTTGTTGTTGTTTCACCAAAAATATAATTATGTCTATTGACTATTCCACAGCTTTTTTAATTTGCCATGAATGTTTTTAATGTTATGTTAAGAAGGGGATGCATTATATAAAATACCTCAAGCATCCTACTTTTCAGCATTCTGTATGCATTTGCTTTCATTAAAGTTATGTATTATGAATGTTGAAATAAACTAATTGAATCTGAGATGAGAGAATTGGAAGAACCCTAGTATGAAGCAAAGTAATATCCCCCTCACTCTCATTTGTACTCCTTAACATGGACATAAACCTATTACTATGAATGAGCTGTAGTTTTTCATAAGGAAACAATGCTAAAATTATCTGTCTTCAGATTGGTATATTATGTAATAATACTTATTTATATTTTCCATGTTAAATACTTTAATGATCTTTACATATCATAAACACATTGACAGACTTCCCCCCATTGATGTTGGCATTCCCTCACTACCTCAGCTTTCCCATGTGGATTTTTATTGACACTGTTATTAGTAGAGGCGTATCCAGAAATAAATGCTGAGGGGGTGCAATAAAAAAAATCCATGATGTGCAAATGCTGTTGTTCAGCACTAAACAGTAAGTCATACATGACTAAACTATGGCTGCCAGGCACCCATTTATGGCAAAGTATACAGTGACATGTGAAGGCTAAAGAAATTGTTCGAACCTCTAGTTGTATTAATGGAACTGGACCTATAGCCTTTGGCTAGAAACTCTTAATTTTATTTCACCTTTTTATAATTGTTTTTGGCCAAAGTTTTTTTTTTAAATATGAAACATTCACATCATTCATCCAAGTAAGATATGTCTGTTTATTGTTAAAGTCTGTTTGTCATGTATTATTAGTATATCCATAATGAATATGATTTAAACTAGTACAGTGCAGGGTATCCCTTGGTATATAACGAGTGAGGCCGCCCGCCTCGCTGAATTTCTACACTGCCTCGCCACAAATATCCCAAAGTTGCTGACTCGTTGCTACTTCGGCGAATAAATATTTGTATTTGCATCATCATCATCAAGCAGTATCAAATGAAGCCACAATATCATTTACAGTTCTGCAACAGTGCGCATTTTAAGCCAAGATTCCATATACACTGTGTGCAGATACAGCAAAAATGGGAAACCGGAAAGCATGTAAATGGACGAGAGCACTTCCATATGTCTGGATGCTGCATATGATTTCAATTGAGTAGCATGGATTTTGGTGGCCCTGTGTGGTAGCCAGATTGGCTACCCTCTTCCTTAATAATAATAATTACAAAACTTCTATAGCACCAATATCCTCGAAAAGAATTGAGCTCAGTGGCACACCTAGTACAGGGGTTTGGCAAACTCATAGTCCGGGTACAACGCAAATTTTATCAACAATGATCAGATGGACGATAGCGCAACTACAAATGGCACCAACTTTAAACCTAAGCCATTTGAGAAAACAGCAAACTGAATCTCTCCATGTGGTGATTCTTACCGCAACATTGTAAATAAACAGATGAGGGAATCCAGAATATGACATCAGAGGCAGGTGTTTCCCAAACAAGTTGGTGGGATTTTAGATTATCTGGTCAACCTGAAGTATTGTTGGACTTTTTCCCCATCAAATTGTAGTTCCTTGACAAGATTATGGTATGCTTCTTGTTGAAGCCAGTTCTTGTTTATGTCATGCACCCACCAGTGGTGTTTCCTTTATTTATTAGGTTTTTTAATTGCATAAATTTATATGGAGTAACAAGTTATGTTGCTCCATTTCCAACAAAGAAAGCTGCAATTTGGACTGATTAGCCATGTTCTTGGCATGAAAATCTTTGGCATATTCCTGAATATGCATTCTAAGGATGTAACAAGATATTGATTTAATAATAATTTTATAGGTATTTTTTGGCATTTACATTGTGTAAATCTGTTTTGGGGAGTAACTGACACATACACACAAACCTGTTTTTCCTATCTTTTCTGTATTTCTATTCTATTGCCAAGTACTTGAAAACACACGGGAAAACTTTATATAAGGAATCGCACAAATCGCATGCCATATGATACTTTGTGCATAGAGAAGCAATAGGTCAGACCCCCATGACTAACATCGCAACTTCGGCGCTCGCCTGTACCACCTCATGCTTCTTTTTACACAGGAAACACTGCAGTATGACTGGTACGTGCAGTTAAATTTGTATGCTCTATATGCATGTATATGTCATAAAGCATTAAAGAAAAATTGATATAAATTGTCTTGTTTCTGGTATTTCATTAGCTATGTACACACACACACAAGTAACACTGAATAGACATGTGTCAGATACCATACATACTGAAGTGTAAGGAAAGTAACAATTTTAGACACACCTATATTCAAAAACATCTAATTAATGGGATTTATCAGTGAACCAACTCAGCTGTTGTGGGCAGTAATAGGAGAAATGTATATTAATTTATGTCTGCACAGTAATGTATACTTTTTTCCAGAACTATACCACCAATATAATTATACTAAGGTCGGAGCATACTTTTTTTTCTAAGCCAGTTAGGTAATCAAAAATGTATAATACTAATAGCATCTAAGTAGATCATACAATATAAAAATAGGTATGCTGATATTACCATGAGTACAAATAGATCACACACAATCAGTGGTCACATGGGCATAACATTGCTAATAAACCTAATTTAGAGTGAAAGAATCAGTAAAGAGTGCTTTTATTTAGTAGCTGGGTGTTAAATATTTAAAAATAATTAATGCATGATCAATGCCATATAATTGGCAGTGCTGCTGATGGTACTACCCTGCATATGTTTGGTAGTTCTTTGATTATTTATAGTTCCCTTTAGCTACAACATTTTGAATCAATCAGTATGAAATTGATTGATTATCTGTCTTTGATAAGTCTTGGCTGAGAGGTAAATAATAAGTTTTAATCAGATTTGTATTTAGTTATTTAGGATTAGTTCATCAGAAAAGTGGAACAATAAGGTAGATTCAAAGGTGATTAAAAAAAATTAAAATATGCAGATTTAGTAACTTCACACCAGAAATTATTTGTTTAAATTTTCAGACACGGTTAATAATGAATGCATTGGGTGATTACTGCAGTTTGGCAAAGTGATGGTGGATTCAACATGTTATGTGCCATACTTGCTCACCATTCTTGAGGGGGATATACATCTCCAGATCTTCACCTCTGATAATAGTCATGTCAATCACTCAGCAGTACATTTCATTAACGTTTATCCTCTTCGTGGGCATATCTGAAGGGTGTTTCATCTTTGACTTCACTTCATTACCTTTGGAGGTTGCTTGGCCATTTAGCCTACCATGTCAGGGAACAATTTGTTTTTAAAAAAAATGATTAGCAACAATTGCTAATCACTTAGGAAATTGGTTAGCAATTGCATAGTTTGGGTAGCCAATTTTGACTCTTGATGACCACATCTACTGAGGCCGGGACATCCGTTTCCTATAGGGCTGTACGTTTGGATGGCGCCTAGTAGAAAAGAGGGGTCGGTTATTGGTTATTCCGTTGATGAATGATTGACTGAAGTTGCGTGACCTGTTGATCAGACTTTCGGACAACGTGTACGGCGAGCATCACGTCTTTTCTAACAATCCATCTTTTGCATCTATCTTCAGCCACGGTTTGAACTCTGTCTCCTTTAGTCACTTCTCAACTGTCATATAACAAACTCTTTGTACAATTCTTTTACCACTAGGCCTTAACTACTACAAGACATCAGGTGTTTATTTGCCAACATTTTCATGAGTAAACCAGAGTAGATATGATAGATCTAATGTGTTCCCTTTCATTGTTCAAATATTCATCAACAATACATCATGTCTGTATTATATGCCAGATATAACTGACGGGTTAATTGTTATTGGATAAATCTGAAAAATGGTGTTTTAATAAAGTACATGTTTGTATCAGTTGCATGCATTTAAATCTATCAAGCCAGACATATCATCCAAACAAACACATATTAAATTGAATTTCAGACAAACTAATTATTTAAATCTACAATCAACTCAGTTTTCCAAATAATCTGTTGTCACAATCAGAAACCCCTGTACCATACTGTGAAAGAACACTGCCAGCGATCTGCTTATCATAAAGGAAAACTCATAGATGAGTTTATTCCAAAAGCATCTCTGAACTAAATAAAATGCCAGATATTGGTACGTGACGCGCTTTAGGGTTGCGTAGCAACTGTGTAACTTGTATAGCAATTTGCCACACCATACTGAACAAAATGTTTATTGCATGTGCACACAACTGTCCATTAAAATATCATCATCATGAGAGTTTATCAATAATAATAATAGTAATTCATATCCTGTAGCACCTTATTCAACTTGAGTGTCTGTAAAAAACTTTACATTGAAACTAGAACATGTTTACATAGCACAAGCACATTTTACACATAAATACACTGGTTTATAGGTATTATAAATAGCATAATTTAAATAAGTGGGATTTAAGAACCTTACAAAATATTTCTTTACTTGCTGCAAGTTTAATTTGATGAGGCAACTTATTTGTGGCTTTTTGGTACCATTAATCAAATATCATCCTATTTATCACATGGCTTAAAAGTTGTGTGGATTTGAGTATCATTTTAGACAGCTGTTTAATAATTTCATCAACAAATTTAGTATGCATACTAAATGGATATCAGTGGTACATCAAAATGATAAATCGTGATAATTTATCTGCGACTGAAACACAATGAGTGCTGTTAGTGAAGTAAGACTTTACCCAGACCTTTTCCTTGGTGCCAGAGGATAATTCTAAATGCTTCAGGGGGCGATCAATTACATCAAAGGCTGCAGGTAAATCAAGCATAATTGATGCAGCCACGGATCCTTCATCAAAAGGCTCAGCAGTGTCACTGTGCACTTTCAACCGTGAATGTAATCGGTGCAATAAGGTTACAAAGCGAATCCCATAATACTAATAGGTCAAAGATTTATAGGCATGGGTAATTGTAATTGATTACATACCATAATTATAGATGTAATCATAATCTTGTGATTACTTTAAAATATTCAAACAATTTCAAAATATGTTCACATACTTGTGAAATAAGAGGCTGGATGGGGATATTACTCAAACAATAAATCTAGCTTACATTTTACAAAGATAGTACTTTCCTTTTTTTAATTCTTACATTTACAAGTCTTATGTGGTATAATATTTTGTTAATTATATGGAAAATATATATTTGTTAGTATTGATATCATTACAATACTTGTGTGAGGGAATAATAATATTAATGACACCTCACATTTGGGTAATATACATTGTATTATGACTTTAACCATGAGTACATAGTTGCAATCATATTTAATTATGATTGTAATCATAATAGTAAGGCAACTGTTACATTGGCCCTGTAATTGTTCGAGTTGCATGCAGTAGTCTTATAGTTGAATGATGTCATTGTAAATGACATTATTGTGTACATGTTGGCAAACAACGCCCCAGGCTTAGCATTTAAACGGGGACTGCAAACTATAAAATGAATATAAATTATATTTAGTTCTGTAGCATGTATTGTGTAGTATAAAATATTGAAGGAAAACTGTACCGATTGTGTTTTAAATTTCACACGAACTCTAACCAAAGCATTGTTCAACATTGTTCGTAAAATTAAAGCACTAGACAATTAACTTGTAGTTTGACATGTTCTAAGTTTACCTAAGCTGTTGCGATGTATTCATACTATTTTGGTTTTTGTATATATTACCACAAACTAAAACCACTGGAGCTATTAAGCAGTTAAATAAATGTAACTGTGTAAATTACCATAGGATAATGTTTGTATAGTGCTATAGGTTTTTGGTTAAAGTTACAAATTCTGATGTTATGGTATGATGCGTGATGTGTCTTGCATTCCGGGTGTGTGTGCGCGTGCAGACATAATTTCATCATGAAAAAACTTCATCAAAGACTAATTGATTTGTTGTGTGTATGTATACATACAGATATTGATGGATAGATAGATAGTATACACACCTGCAACATTCTCTTGCATACAGTAGAATAATTATTGCACCACTTGAGGGTGGTAGATCAGGTGATATTCAGAATGACTCTGGTGCCTTGACATTGGCCTGGAGCCAGTATGTTTATTAAAGATAATTTCAGTGGAACAGCTACACACGGATAAGTATAAAATATTGCCCATTTAGTTATCAGTTGTTTATTTCCCAGAGAGCTTTGTCCTTCAAGATCCAGGACTGGTGTGTCCGTAGTGTCTCCTTGATCAATAGACACATGGCCTAGAACTGTTGATGGCCGGCAAGGTTCCAGATTCCAGCATCAACTTGTAAACATTGTTATCACTGTAGTGTGTGTGTGTGTGTCATTTAACCTACCCTACTATGTCAGTATGTTAAGGTGTCACTAAGTATTGCGTTTCCACTTTTTTGCCAACTTTGGTCGGGCTCTGTCTTTGAATAATCACAAGTTCATTTAATACCCAAAACAGTTAAAAGATAGATTTCTCATTGTTAGTAATCTCTAAAATTGTCATCTATGAAGTACCTGTTTCTAAAACTAGCTAAAAAGTCTTCTTTGAACAGAATTCACCATTGGTAGATTGAACATGACGCAGGGAATGACTCCATTGGACTAATTCTCTGGCATGTCATGGTTGTGACTGGAATTATTTATAATAATATTATAAATTTTACAACGTATCTTATACTTCGTAAAGTCAGTGTGAAAAACCTAAGCCAGCCAAAGTAATAGATTTAAATTAACAGTGTTTGTTTTCAGTGTTATTATTACAAAAATTACGCAGAAGTTTTGTGTTAAAATGAAGATATGAATTAAACACCGCTCTGGTTAGTATTAATATGATGCCAATGTGTTTTGTTTACACGACAAATTGTTTCTGGGACGGGTGATTAATGTTTTACGGGAACGTTTGTGCACATAGCAGGCTAAATGGGTCAAGCGACCTGCAAGAAACACTCCTCATATATGCCCCCCCCCGAGATTCGAACTCATGTGGTAGTGATCTGCGATCCAACGCGCTACCAGTTAGACCACGGAAGCGCGTTTCTGGGACGGAACAACATTTAATAGCCCTGTTAGAGTGTAGAACTATTGTAAATGAGTTATGGGATTTTTTTACCTATATGACATCTAGCTGACAGGTGAAATAAAAGATAACTTTGTTTGAAAATCCGAGATGATAGTTTGTCGTGTTCTTTGTGCCAGTAGTGGATATTATGAGCCTTATTAGATGTCCAATTGTGAAGAAGCCGATATGACAAGTGATACAATGGAGACTTGTTTGACCCCTGTCCTTGGTACTCGAATAACAATAGGTTTTCCACCGAGTGCGTATTGTTCGTGGACACCATTAGACATGCAGATCATGCACAACGTACATGGTTGATCTATGCCACAGATTGTTCACCAATACTGCTAGCATAACTAGAGCATTGGTAATCTGCAGGTCATTTGACACAGTTTTAGGACAGCTGAATCATTTGTAAAGCATTCGTTAATGAATACAATTTTTTTGGTAAGGCGATCACAGTATAGACTGTTTTTGAACGGTATTAAATTAATGTTCTGTAAATTTGTTACCAGACTATCTACGGCATTTATGAGGTATGCAGTGTTTCTGAGATTTTGTTTAACATCCAATATGCCTATAAAAACAAGAACATAATTAGACAATAGAACTGTTCCATACAAGTGACGTCATGTGACAGCTGTCTATAAAGACGTCGACAGAACTGGTTTATAGCTGAATAGTAACTATGTTAATCAGGTCACTGATATCATCAAGTATGCAATGTTTTTACCTCTGGTAAACGATAAACAACACCCTAAGGCTAATTGGTAAAATATAAGTGCCGGGATGCTCTATTTTCCCTGCATGACTGCTTCAATGAAACGCACCCGTAATAAACTATTGGAGCGTATTTAAATATGAACGGGTCCAGATTATTTCTACACTACTTGGTAATGTCATCTTCAAAAATCTTGATGAAGACATTTGTGTCATTCAGACCAGAGCAGGATGCGATCCGTGATAACATCTGTGCACCACCATCTCATTATGAATGAAGTCCTTTCCACGCCAAAGTTGGACTAGTTAGACAGAAGCGACTTTTTACAGTACTGATGATGATGATAATGAGGCAAACCTTGAAATATCACTCTTTAGCTATCAAGTTCTCTGCATTCATTATACCGTCTGATTTTCTGTGCTATTACTGTCGACTCTAGACTTCCATTTTTTTTTAAACTTATAATTATGACCTGTACTG
Source organism: Paralvinella palmiformis (assembly GCA_025642065.1). Lineage (NCBI taxonomy): Eukaryota > Metazoa > Annelida > Polychaeta > Terebellida > Alvinellidae > Paralvinella > Paralvinella palmiformis. Next base: position 448,460 of record JAODUP010000081.1, on the reverse strand, counting down.
GCTGATAGTTCTAATTGGTCAATAACGGCCATGCTTTGTATGGTGACAATGATTGGTTGTGAATCAGTTAATGTCACGTTGTCTGTACTTCTAATGTAAATGTATTTGGCGGTCACATCTATAAGGAATGTACGTTTACTAGTGTGGGTGTGTGCGCGCGCGCGTGTGTGTTCATTGGAATTCGCATACATCAAATATCTGGCCAGTTGCAGCAAAGGAAAATTGAAATGTAAGCCTAAGCTAGTTGTACCACAAAGTGTTAGTATTCTCTCAGTGTGTGTGTGTGTTCACATAGTCACACATAAGTAACACATCCAGCCATTTTTTATTAATCGATGCTGTTTTCTTGGGGTAAGCTGGTAACTGTATCGGGATGAGGCTGGCGAGGTATGGAATTTCAGCAATAGTCTGCTTCTTTCTATTGTTGTACAACATTCAACTGAACTTCTGCACCAAATACACAGTACTGGCAACATCCAACGTCTGGTAAACATTATCAATAACCATTTAGTGCATATCTTGGGTATTTGAACCTCTCCCAGATTATCGTTAACCTAGTTATTCAGTTGTACACTTCTTTCCAGTAATTGTGTCAGAGTTATTTAGATAGCTATACCAACTCTTACGTCTGATGATGTGCCGTCTTTTTGTCGTAATTAGTAAGCAACATTATGATGTATCGGATGCTGCTAATCATGTTTAACTATTAGCCACCTGTTTCCCTTTTTTGTCCTACCTTTATTACTCTGGTTTGTAGCCTTTCTGTGTCATTTCCGGGGGGGGGGGCAGGGGGACGGGACGAGGGGTTGTTTTAGGAGAGTGATGGTCCATGATCAGATGATCAGGGAGTGGTCTCCAGTAGAGAGCTTGATTGAATTATGTGTACCTTATCAGCCAAATAAGAGGTTGTGTTTTGAAAATTAAAAGTCAAGATGTTTCGTTTTACTTTAAAATATCCCTCTGTGTGTGTGTGTGTGTGTGTGTGTGAGAGAGAGAGAGAGAGAGAGAACGCGCATCCGCTCCAACCAGACGTCACGTTCTGCAGTGCAAAATTAATTGGCCTTTTATGCCTGCTACAATTCTCCATATTGTAAACTGTGGCGTATAACATCTCAGCTCCTGCCATTTGACCTTGTTAGGACGTCCTCTCAGGAAAACCTGCTGCATCGCATGCTTCGCGTCTGCTGTCCCCATATGGCTGGCTGGCTGGCTCCGTTGGCTGGCAGCATGTATCATATCTAGACATACAAATATGTTGTATGTTGTTGAAGTGCCGTAGTTTGTCTAGTGGCCCAGTGGTTGTGTCGTGACAGCATGGCAGGCTTCGTTACTCGCGGTGGTGAGTTGGACTTAGTCACCATAAGTATATTCTTTTTTAATGTTATTCGGTCAGGGTTTGTTTTTTGGGGGAGCCAGTATACATCACCCTCTGTTGTCCGTTATTTCTTTTATGCATTATCAATGAACAATAGCGCTACACGTGTACATAAATATGGTTGCATACACATAGAGTTTGACGACGGCTAGTCATTGGATGAAGATGGAGAGGTAGAAATAGGACGACAGCGTCACACTTGCCAGTCGACGAAGTAACGGATCCCGCCTGTCAGTTTAGCAATGTCTTCCATTACAACAGGCCAAGTCCGAAGCGGCTGATTTCGTTCATTGTTTCCATAATCCGTTAAGTGCAGCCCCATCAAACCTGTGTACATTGTTTTTTCTAGTGAAGAAACTTTAATGCACTGAGTTGGTGGCCTGTGATTGGATAAATAAAGTTGGCGCACTTGCGGGGTCTTCGCAGATATTTTTGTCCAGCGTTAATACACACATGTGTGCCACATGTAAGGTGGCATATATGCCATAGAAACTTGAAAAGTGAACATTTGCATTTGACCTTTAGCCACTCATAATTTGCGGTATCATTCTCACTGAGAGCCAGTTACAAATTGCCAAGTGGCAGCACCCCCCTCCCTTCAGTCCCCCCATAAAATAAAAAATAAGTTGTTCTCAAGTGGTGCCGGGGTCCGTTCTTCTGTATGTTAGATATATTTGTTCTCCAGTTTAAGTGTTCCCACTCCAGACGCAGAAGTCCCTTGGCAGCGACCGCACATCCTTAGAAGGAACCGGGGGAATTTGATTTAAAAAAAATACCAGACAAAATGTTCCGCGTTGCATCAGGTGAGGTCATCTTCTTTGTGACTTTGTATCAGGGGATGAGCAGCAGGCATGGAACATGCTAGTATTAAGCTTGGTACAATCAGGACTAGGATACATACTGTAAACGTTAACGCCATATGGTAGCCATGGTGAATGCTTTCATTTGGTTCTACTGTTACTGAAAGATTCGGAGCCTTGAATTAAAATAGTATTTATTCATTAGTGAAAATCGGAGGTGTGGCTTATGTAGGTAAAACTGGCATTTAAACTCACTTTTTTAATGTGTTTTTTTATCATGAAAGTGCACCTTCATTTTAACTTTTGGACCATTTTTTATGATATTTGAATAGCCTCCGTTAGTTTATAATCTTGTGTTGCCCTATATCATCACATTTATTAATACAGTGATGAATATATTTAAATAATGTGCGATGATGGCTTTTCACATCTGACTAAATCTGGTGTTATATATGTGAAGTCTCTGTAAACATGCCGTGGCCTATTCTGTCCTGAGTCTTATTGTGTTGTTGGTGTCTTTTAGGTTGTACTCATAATTATTGTGTTTTTGTATCCGTGAGTAAAATACAATATGGGTCATTAATCTTTATGAGATTTAGTGTGAATTTGTTCATAACAAATCAGGAAACCTGTATACCCACAAGTGTGAGATCAAGCATTAGGGTCACACATATAGACATCCAGGCATCATCTTCATCGTTGTCATCACAAATTATATATTCATGTAGGTGTTGCAACGTACATGTTACAAGTTAAAATAATATAATTTTCCAGTCTTCGATCGGTAACGGATCAGGTTAGAAATATCTGTCAATTGGCCATTTATGGTTAAGTATTGACCTTTGAGAAGCCTCAAATTTTATATTTCTTTGTCTCTGTAGATGGTGGCTGTATCTATCACTGGCTCAATCCTATTATTCTCTTAAGACACTCATTAATGTGTCTGATCTATTGCCACCAGTCACAGTGTCAAGCATCATTACTGCTTGGCCTGTGCGATGTTCCCATTACGTTGTTTCAAATGTAAATCATAGTTTCTTTCCAGCTCTGATTGTAAAAATCCACCACTGGCCTGGATCAGTTATCAGTATTAGCACATTCATCTGTGATCCCGTGGTGCTTTGTGTTACTTTGATTTGAGAAGATATTCCTTAATGTTGTAAACAGTTATCTTTTGAACCATACGCCATAATCATATTAAGATAATATGGCGCTGATGTTTTGTTACAATAAAATTTTAATATGGGAATCTGTCATTATGGATACGTAGGAACGCAAAATAAATTTCAAGTTAGAGATAAAATTGAGATTTTACCACTGCGAAACTAACAGAAAAATGTTCCGTTCAGGATAAAGATCTCGATGGACAATCCCATGGTACAGCCTTATGGCGCACGTTGAAATTGAGCACCTGTTTTTTTCCCCTTGTGATATGATGTTCTGGATGGCTGATATAAAATTAAATGATGTTGTTCGGTTTGAGATTCATGGCATTTGGCCAGAGAACATTGTCTCGGTTCCACTTAGCGAGTGCCCAGTCATGACACTTCCAAGTAGTTGATGACAGCACGTTTATCAGTTTTGTTGCGGAGATTATCTTCTGTGTGTCCACATGCGCTAAGGCATGTCGTTCTCGGATTTTTCTTCGCCACACTGTCGCGCATTTGCGTTCGGAATGTTTATTTTTCCGCTGGTTCCGAGGCGTCATTGGTAATCTGTTATCAATTGGTTCAATTCTAGGACCCCGAGTCCCCGGTATCCGTGTGTCACGCTTTCTTAGTTGGCCGGCATCAACAATAACAAACGAAGTTTTCCATCTAGTTTGTGAATTGTTTTCTATTTTATGGCCGACACGTATCCAGGTTGGCTTGTGACCTTCGTCCTATATTAGACTATATTACTGTGGACATTAGCTTCAGTTATCAAATCGACTGTCAACGAAGACAGTAGCTTAGGGAGGAACTTACATAATTGTCGTTTGTATTTTGTGGATGACTTGGACGTAAGGGCAGCAGAGTGCAATGTTCTCTAGCAGCGCCCATCTTCTTAGGCATGTTATTAGTATACAGGAGATCTCATCACTAGTTGGGCACTGTCTGTCTTCCGTGTCCAGAACTAGATTTCAAGGTGAGTCTAGAGCACTCATTAAGATGCCCGAGTGGCGTACATACAACGTTTCAGAAACTGTGTACGTGCGTGTGTGCGTGCTATTCCGATGGTCCAGTTGTTAGACTACTGCGCTCTTCACTTCTAGGTCGCCGATTCAAATCTACTCGTACCTGAGTTCCTGTGTTTGTGGGATGTTTCCTTTGCCAGTCGAGTCTCAGACATGTGTGTTACCAGGTGTGACCAGTGATTACGTTAAACAATTCATCCCTCTCTCTCTCTCTCTCTATATATATATATATATATATATATATATATATATAATTGTTACTTTATGGTTGAAGAGCAAGCACCCGAACCAAGCATGATTTATGACCATCCATGTTGAAAACTGTCAGTTTAAATGAGGGCTAAAGTAGGGACGTATGTGGCTAACATTATGTCTCACTAATTATGTTTTCCATCTAGTTTGTGAATTGTTTTCTATTTTATGGCCGACACGTATCCAGGTTGGCTTGTGACCATCGTCCTATATTAGACTATATTACTGTGGACATTAGCTTCAGTTATCAAATCGACTGTCAACGAAGACAGTAGCTTAGGGAGGAACTTATATAATTGTCGTTTGTATTTTGTGGAGGACTTGGACGTAAGGGCAGCAGAGTGCAATGTTCTCTAGCAGCGCCCATCTTCTTAGGCATGTTATTAGTATACAGGAGAACTCATCACTAGTTGGGCACTGTCTGTCTTCCGTGTCCAGAACTAGATTTCAAGGTGAGTCTAGAGCACTCATTAAGATGCCCGAGTGGCATACATACAACGTTTCAGAAACTGTGTACGTGCGTGTGTGCTATTCCGATGGTCCAGTTGTTAGACTACTTACTGCGCTCTTCACTTCCAGTCGAATCTCAGACATGTGTGTTACCAGGTGTGACCAGTGATTACGTTAAACAATTCACCCCTCTCTCTCTCTCTCTCATATATATATATATATATATATATATATATATATATATACATATATTTGTTACTTTATGGTTGAAGAGCAAGCACCCGAACCAAGCATGATTTATGACCATCCATGTTGAAAACTGTCGGTTTAAGTGAGGGCTAAAGTAGGGACGTATGTGGCAAACATTATGTCTCACTAATTATGTTGCTAGTTGTATGATCTGACAACAGGTAAACACACCTGTCATTAGGTGTTATCAGTTTGGCTGAAGACCTTGAAGACCCATAAGGAATGACAACGTTTATCTGTGATCAGGTGGAAGTCTTAAAGATGGTACCGTCGATAAAGACCTAAACTGCTGGGATAAGTGGCTTGTTAGTTCTGGCTGCCGCTCATCACTGTTCTAAGATTGGCATGTTTATCCTGTAACTGTCCTATATTCATACGTTTGTCATATATAGCCATGTTGAGTACGATTATGATTCGGATAAGGTCGAGTATCTTGATAAAACAACTATAAAAACAGCCTACCGAGGATTGATAAACTTGATTGCTTATGGAATTGTTTCATGCGTGACTGGTTATCTGATTGTGGCTCTGCTGCTGTGGTTAAAAAGTTTGATGCTAAATGACCCCTTTGTTGTGTCATTAGATTCTACTGTGTCATTAAATTCTGCTGGCTAACTGAATGACTGATCGATTAACTTACGTGTGCACGCTCACTAACTTCCACACACACACACTTACACCTGTGCATCATATCTGTGAGTTTATGTCTGGACAGTAACTTGTATCCTTATTCTTTCCGATTAAGTGGTTAATTAATATGTGTACATCAAACCCCAATCAGTCGTTATTGATCATGCATATAATTATTGATTAACTTGGCCATAAATGGTTACCTGATTAAATAGGATGGATTATTGTACATCGTATGCCTAGACTGTGTTCTCTTCTGGACAGTAATGATGGTGTGTATTGATTTATTATGTAGATCTGCAAAAACCCAGTGATTAGGTATCTGAGTGAGAAACAATCGAATATTAAGAGGCCATTTTGCGTGTGGTGGTTTTGAAAACAGTGACGTGTATTGCGTAATTATATAGAAAAATCGAGAATTGGATCTACCAAATTATTCTTTGATCATATCTGCACGGATAAAAGAATTAAGTATGTGTTATTGTACTTGTATCTGTTTTGCTTGGAGAGTTAATAGGGTACTGAGCTACATACTTCCAGGTTGTGAGTTTGACTCTGACTCACACCTGTGTTTGTGGAATTTTTTTCCCCACGTAGACATCCGTCGGCCACATGTCCCATGTATAACAAGTGCCAAAGCTTATCGACTCAACTTCTGGAGAGTTAATATAAAAAGTTTCCTTGTTGGTAATCTGCATGTAGCTGTTTGCCATTGTTTGGATGGTCAGGATCTGATCAGATCCTAATGTTCTTCCTTGCCCGAATCTCTTACCAGAAAGCCATTGGATTGGTTGTTATATATAGTTTATATATAAGCGCATCCTGATGTTTTACACACACACACATATATATATATATATATATATATATATATATATAAACGGTGTATAGAGTTGTTTTTGTTGTATGCCAATCTTTGTTATTTGTAGCCAATGATTTTTAAGTACTGCTACATTTTCTGCTTCTAAAAAGGACTGTTAAGTTTCTTTATATGAGAGGTGTGAAGTTTAGATCCGGTTCGTAAGATCATAATTATCCACGTGTTGTCTGTGAGCTGTTTCATCCACCAAGAAAAAAAACTTCAGCCCTGATCACCTTATTTCCCCTGGTAGTTAGTTTGTTGACCAAATTTCCCAGATGTAATCAGTGTTGATACTAAACAAAGCAGTCATTTGTTCATTCTAGACCAAATTCAGATGTTTTTTATCGCACTGACGCAATTTCTGGGCCAGTGATGGCGCGTTTATATTTCTCAATGACTGCGGCGTTTTCATTGGTTGAAACACGCGTGCGTCAGACAGACACGTCACAGTTAGTTGAATTTGGAGGTCACAGACATCACGACTAATTATTTGTCCTCAACAACTGTCTTAAAGGTCATATACAGCGGTCGGTTTCCTTCTGAGAGCATTGTCACAGAGTTCTGAGGGAGGGTATTTAGTTGTGAATAGAATATATCCTGCTGTGTTTGATTAATTTGTTTATAACCGTGAAAGGACCATTTGGAGCTCCAGCAGCGATTAGTTTACTGAGGTGTGTGAATTATATATAAGTACACATTTATATATCTGGTACTTGTGGGGATAAAAGTAGTTGATAGTAGCTACATTTCAGTCAATAATCTATTTACTTATAGCAGCGATATATACTAAGAAAGGAACCGTCATTGTTATTGTAGGCTGTACCAGTGGTAAGTTGTTTGTTGGCAAATCTGTCATCAGCTGATATGCTTAATTACTGGACAGTAGCATTTTCCAGCTAATGACAATAGACGATTGTGCGTGTTTCAGCCATGGGTAAGCTCATACTAATAGCCAAGATATTTGGCTATAGTAACTAGTAAGTCTTGCGGTGGGACCCTGCAAACTTGTGTCTATTTGTTACAGTTATTTTGTAGAATCTGGTAATATGTATATTACATGAAAAACACTTAGATTATGTAAATTTTACCTGGAAATCTTCCTATTCTTTAATTATTCAGATGGATTGTGATACACTGCTCTAGATGATATATATATATATATATATATGGGGGGCACTTAATTCTAAATCCAAATGCTATATCTCCACAGTAGTTGGTAATAATGTTTAAGCATGATTTTTGAAATTATTTTATTTTATAAATAAGTAATTTTTGTTCCAAATTAGGCGCACACACATTTGTGTTCATATGAGCTTGCCCCTGGTAGTATTCTCAACACGTCCCTTTATGTCCTCAATTAGAATACATACATATATGTCTGTTTGCTGTGTGTATGTTTGAGTACATACCTGTTTGTGTACGTTTTTAACCTCAGGCCTTCTGCCAAGTGATGTCTGTTCCGATTAAACCTGATGTTTTTTTTCATTTATGAGTTGTTTTGTTTCTGTTGTTCTCATTCAGCTGTGTCTCTTTTCATTAACTTTCAGTCATTTTATTTTGTATTCATGTCACCTGTTGTCAGATGGCAGGAGAGAAAGCCAGCTCTGCCATTAATTGAAAAGTTAAACGTCTGCTTTTAATGGATCTTCATTTAATGGTGTGGGTGTTTTTAGAAACAAATCTCTGCTTTCACTATTATCTCTGTGTGCCATCATTATTTGTGAATAATGGACACAGACCATTATTTTAGAATGACTCGCTGATTGGCACACTGCTGGTCGTTAATTCTTCTTAACTCTGATTACTGTTGTGTTTTTCAGGAATCATGAAGGCTATGAAGTGCCCGTTTCTGACCCGGATCCCAATGGGGACCGTCAAGCAGCATGCTCCAGAACTGCTCAGCATGGCTGACCACTGTCCAGTGATGGGTCATGTCATCAAGTACTCATCGATGGCATCTGAAGGACCAGGAGGGGCTAACACTGCTGGTTAGTTGACTGTAACACCTGTAGCTGCCAAATAATTAATTTACCTGTGATTAAAAATACTAGAAAGTATTCCACTCTTTTTAACCATCCATTTATGATGATTTTAGTGACTGACCACCTGTGTTAAAAAGTACCTGAATTAACTTCAGAGGTGACCTTTTGATGTAGATTTTGTTGTATGCGCTTCAGTTTTTATTTTCGCTCCTGATGAATCACCCATAGTTCATAATTCTTGATTCTCTATGCCAATGCTTTATCACACAATGCTAAAACACACACACACACACAGTACTATTGTCAGTTTCTAAAATGCTGAAAGTTATAAGGAACAGCAATTAGCTTGTAATAATGTGACATATGGTTTCTGATAAAGGTTGGCTTAACAAATATTGTCTGCCATCATGAGTATAGTACACAATATGGTTGTAAAAGCTTCATTTGCATTCCCCAGGTGGCAGCACCGCTTTTGTTACCTTCTACAAACGGCCGCAACAACATGTTTTAGGGAAGAATTAAATTGCCTTTAGCTGTACACAAAACTTTAATTGGTAATTAGCCACTGATAATAGACGGTAATTAGGAAAAACTAAGTAAAACAGAAAATGTGAATTTTCTATTATCAGATATTGCTCTTAATTAACAATATCTACATTAGCTATGTATTCATTTTTAGTGTATTTTTGTACTGCTATTATGTTGTTTAGGTTGCTCTGTGTGTGTGTGTGTGTGATTATCATCATCATCATCATTATCATTCTACTGTTAGCACACACACACATTATATATATATATATATATATATATATATATATATATATAAGACACAGAGAATTACACACATACACAATCCTATTAATTTTTAAGCAAATTAGGTGAGTGTTTAATGATAAAATTAGCCTGGTTAGGTAATGATGATGATGATCCAGATTTTTGTCACCTGTTTTTAGGTGGCACGTCAATCTATCACACCTACATCACATATGATATGATTACAGTTAACCAGGTGTTCCAGTCTATATTATCATATACTGGGGCACTGATGGACAATATCACTGTAGATTTGATATGTAATGGCTTATTATTGTACCCTAAGCTCACTATCTGGTCTCTCTGTACAATAACAATTACCATAGCAGTAAAATAAGTAATGAGGTGAAGTGCATATTTATGAACCACACACACACACACATATACACACACAGAGAGAGAGAGAGAGAGAGAGAGATTATGTAATAGGATATTGAATATGCAAAAAAAGACATAGTCTGGTCTTTGTGTTACATCAACACATACATGTATGTTGTGCATTTATTCTTTTTGTGTTTAGTCACCTTACCACTATATAGCAACACTGTTTAGTATTCTTCCAGCACTTTATGCTAATGCATATTACAATGCTAAAACACTGTTGAATTCTAAATGACAAGTATTCAGCTCAGCCACCCCTAAGGTTCATTGAACATGAGTAATTATTTCCTTGAGTCATTCCCATTCATTACCAATGACTGTATAATGAATGTTTTTATTAATTTATCACCTGCTGGAAGGTGACATCAACATCTACACATGCTCGATGCGCAGCTTGCTACAGGTAATGCCACGGCATCACTCCGCCAACCTGGCTCTGATAATAAGCACTATTTGTTAAATGAATGTTTTAATAGCCAGCATCCAATTTAATATTCATAAGTCATAATTCGGCTAATGGTTTTCGTGTAATGACGTTCACGGCCATTCCACTGTCATCTAGTTCCGTCCGTTCTAATGTATTCCCTCGCCATAGGTTACTCTCTAATCAGCGCCATTAATTCTGATGTCTGGAAGCAAAACATATACATCATGGAGTAATTTCATCAGCATTACGGCAGAGGTTTTAATTAGACCGAGTTAGTCTTAGCTTGATCATTAGTTAAGCCACATATCTGAAGCCGTGGAATATTGCCGGCTTGGCACCATTTTTCCATTTCATTTCCTTCTTGAAAGGGGATCACCTGCGAGCAGTGGGGATTTCACATTTTGTCTTCTTGCAGGTGATTAAAACGTGTCTGCGAGGCGAGGCATCGATCACCATGGCAACACATCCTTCCAGTATTTAGCTGCGGTATTATTGGATACCCTCCGGGACGTCTTAGATACCGAGCGCTTTGCTAGTTGTCTTACCCCGGATGGCGTTTGGTTAGTCCATGGGATAGGTTAAAGGTTCAGTGTGGCTTAGTTTTACTGATGAATAATGGATTGTTGTTATTTGGTAGAATTTAAATGTCCTCCCATACCTCGGCTCGGAAGGCTCGGTTTCCTGTCAGTTACTTCACTATTCCAGTTATCCGTATTACGATGTGTTTGTCATTCTCGGTTAATAATTGATAGAGTATTTAGAATGACAATTAAGTTCGTGTCTGTTGTCATCATTGTTAGTAATTTGACGGTTGGTTCCTGATCTGTGTTAGCTGTGCTGGTGATGTTTTCTGGCCAAATCAGGTTATTTACTGCTGTAGGATTCTTTTACTCAATTTGATGTTAGCTAATGCTCTGTACTGATAAACCTGTACGTGGCAAGTGTGTGTGTGTGTGTGTGTGTGTGTGTGTGGACATATAGAAACGGTTTAGATTCTGAGAATCAGAAATTGTGATTGCATCAGTTTGACTTGTGATTTATCAGGGGAGACAACCCGGAATAGCATCCTTTATGGCCAATACAAGTAATGCCTCATCGATCTCCCAATAACAAGTAATCCTTCCATTAGCAATACTCAACTTGTGTCAGTATTTATTTGTTATGCGTTCGTATGATTGTGTGAGTACTCGTGAATAGGAATACTTCAAGAATTTACTCAAGTATGATTACATTTTAATTCACTTAACTGACGATGAGTACTCGTTTGTGGCCTAAGCATGAGTATGTATTCACCCCACATGACCCTATGTAAATACGCGCCTGGGCTAGTATATAGCTCATGATGAGCCGTTGGGTGTAGAATTTTCTTTAGCTAAGCCGTAGCACATTAGCCATTGCCTTCTGTCGCTGACGTAGCCAGTTCTCTGTCAGTCGGAGGTTGTCCCATCTACATAAACACATCACAGAGATGCCATTAAAGGTAGCCGAGTGGGTTCCTCCAACTCGTGGCTGTCATTCTCTACTTTGGATTTTCGTTATGACATTCACTCTGTGTGTGTGTGTGTGTGTGTGTGTTTTGTGTGTGTGTTACATGAAATAAAACAGATGTGTCTTGTATAAAATAGCGGCGACGTGTGTTGCGTGAAATAATAGAGTTGTGTTTTCTGTAAAGTTATACCGAAAAGGATTGTTTCATGAATAAACAGTACCAAACAACGTTAACAAATACTAATAACCCCCATTTACATCTAAAATTGGTGTCATTATGGATAGGTTTCACGTGTAATATTCCCTAAAAATTCCCACAAACACAGGCATATACAGAAGTGTTTGAAATAATCAATACATGTTTATGCACCCACGGTTTAAATTTATATTGCTTATATTTGGCGTTATAAGAATTAATATATATTCGTATTAAATGTATAGTGAGACTGCTTTACATGTCGTTCCAGATCAGTGTCTGCATTCTCAGACATAGAAATAAGGGATTCTTTCAATACTGTTGTCTGTACTTTATAAAGAATTCTAGATTAAATGTCACAGGATGATTTTGGTATTCTTTGTTTGTTTAGCAAGTAAATCATTTCATATATCGCATCTAGAAGATATTTGTCGTTGCCAAGAATCAGGATAAAGATATTTGATCAAACGGTGTAATTGGGAAAACACCTGTTTGAACCCAGAAAGCTCTCTTCTGATATCCTAACACACAGTATAATACCCGGTATGTCTGAAGGTTGGGTTTGTTTTATTTGGAAAAGAAAAACAGTTTTCAGTAGGACAGCAAACCCAACTCTGAGTTTCTAAACACGTGAGTTGATATGCATTGACAATGTGGCTTAAAGCGAGTGGCCATAAGCTCACTGCAGCTTTGTATTAAAATGGTGATCAGTCCTGCGGCCAGTATATATTATGTGTGAGCTATGTGAATTAACTATTCACATACGACTAAATATGTCCAGAATAAGCTTTGTTATATCAAACTAATATGTTGTATATGAGATTTGTTTGAACTTCCAGTGTATGCAAGCCTACATCAGATCCTAATATCCATTTATGCTAGCAATGTAAACTATGGAAATCCTTACAGATGATCGATCCAATGATGTCTGGGTATTTCTTTTCAAAGATCTATACGAACACTGGTGTCCTGAAGTCTTAATCTACTTGTAACCATTAGAAATTCCAGAATATTCACCAATTGTCAGAGCTGTCATTTTGATATACCATACTCATGGTTGCAGGATCTTCCCTTAAACATACATATGTTTGTGTGTGTGTGGAGAGAGAGAGAGAGTTGTACACAAAGTTGTTAACTACTACACTATGCATGGCTATCTATCTGGAGAATGTCCCCTGACAGTGAGTGACCTGGCTGACAAGTACTTGTCATATTTACGTGATATTCAGTATAAATATTTCTACGCCCTACCGTCCGTTCAGGTTGTACATTTGCCAGTCAGTTAATGGCTGAGAAAACAAATATTTTATTCATGTGTTCAGACTTTTGCTTTCCCGTTCAGAAAAAGAGAGACTTTCTGCCGACATTCTAGCATAAACATTACCACTACCTCATCACCTGAGAGTGTACTGCTCCTAGTTGTCATCCATTCATACAGCAGCCCTCAGTAGATATAAACAGATGCTTCATACAGACACCGGTGTCATATGGGACTGCTATATATGGCATCTTATGCCTTGTCCCGGTAGATGTAAACACATGACAGTGCTCCAAGGTCTGGAGACTGGTCTCTGCTCCTAAATCGGTAACAGATATACTTCGATGTAAATAACTCTTGGGCTCTAGTTGATACACCTGTATGCTGTATTTACTCCTAGGTTTATGATAGGCGTAACAAGTTGTCAGGTCTATTGATTGCTCATGGGTCAGACCAGTTGTTTGTATTCTTTTACAGTTTTAAATAATTATATTCAAATATACCACACAGAGCCAGGTTTCAACAGCATCTCTATCAAGTACCTAGCCATTTTATACTTATCTAGATAATAACAGGTTTTGTTTTCTATCTTGGTCCAGTATCATTATGGTTGCAGCATCTGTTATTGTCTGATACAGCACTGTCCGTCTGCGGATCTCTCACTACCACAGATGTAATACATGTACTGTATAATGAGGTAACCAACGACTAAGCTGCTCTCTTCGGCTTTGGTCAGAGTATGAATGTGAAGTGGTCTTTCTCCTCGACGTGAATTTGAATTGGAAGTTTGTTCAGTTCCTGCTAAAACTGAAACGGTTGAATTGACCATTTTTAATAAGTAGCTGTTATTCTGATGTCACCAGACACAGAAAAGCAGCTGTTTTTGGGAGAGAAAATGTGAACTTGGATTATTATTTTAAATGTGATGGTCTATTTTAATCAAAATTTGGATTGCAATGTTATGTGATCAATATTTGCCGTGACATTTTACACGCACACATACACACGGACGCACATACACACACACACACACACACACACAACAAATTACCATATGCGTTGCATTAGAATAACAGTTCGGTATGTAGATGCAGTAACAATAGAAGAATCACAACATTAAGAACAACCGAGTGTTAAATTGTTTCACTTAGATATAGAATATCTCGTGTATACCGTTCCTTAATGCAGTCAAATCCGTGTTCCAGGTAGGACACTGTAACTTTTGGTATCTAGATATTCATTCAGTATTTTGTAGACTTTACAAATTATTCCTATTTCGGCGTTTTACTGGCTTCCAGCTGACAAAGTTCTGTTCCTTAACACATCGCCAATATTTAAGTTACTATGTGTCAGGTGCTGTCATGTGGCAGATGATTTGCTATTATTCGGTCTATTGCCTTATTGCCTAAATCAGGAGCAGTGGTCATGTGTCATCTTTGATGTTTCCTGTGATATTCTCCCCCCCCCCCCCAGCTCTTGCCATATCAGGTTATGTCTGTGGTGTACCGGACATATCATGAATCAATATATTGAAAGTTATGTAAAAAATACTCTTCCCGTGATCAAAAGTGGGCCTCCCAATGGGGTAATAGTTAGAACACAGCTCTGCAAGTCTCCAATTTGTGGGTTTGAATCATACACCTGTGTTTGTTGGGTGAGTTTATTAGGGAAACGCTCCTCGGCCATATGTGCTAGATGTGACCTGAGCGTCAGTGTTAAAAGGATTCTTTTTACAGTGAACATATGCTAGTAAAATATCTTTGAAAGTATTTTAATTACAGATAGGAATATGTTTTCAAATAAATTTAATACATACAAAATTACACAGTTTTATTTTAGTTATTTCAAATAATTATAAATATTTGTATATAAATAAATTGCCTTTTGATCGTTCAAATACAAGTATGTAAAAACTAGAAGATTAATTTAATGCGTTTTAAGTAATTGGTACCTGTTAGTTTCTCTCTGTAGTATATCATGTTGGCATATTGTGTCAAAGCAAAATTAATTGTCTCATAACCAATCCTGTCCCTAGTGTAACAAGTTATATGCTTCACTGATGTCATATCAAATTCTAGATGAGGTTTTCTTTAATTTGATTATATATGTATAATATATATATATATATATATATATATGATCCTATCAGCTTCCTCTATCCATCATAAGTTTTAGTATCCGATTCTAGAAGTTTGCATCAGCCACTCTGATATGGTGCAGTGGATAGAAGATTGCACTGCAAACCTCAATGGGTTAAAATCTTTCTCACACCTGTGTCTGTGGGATGCGTTTCGCTAGGCATTTACACCCCTTGGCCATGTTTTCTAAGTTTGAATAATACCGAAGCTGAACTACTCAACCGAAATAAGAGTCCTGTATCAGATCTTATTCGTAGTGTCCGATGTTGAAATGTCCGATTCTTTATGTATTGAGTGTGCGTGCGTGTGGTCGTTGATATATAATGTCATGTTCTGTATCTGATGTTGCACATTAGGTTCTCATATGTCATATCATAATGTTGCATATTATGTTGTGTATCTGGTGTCCAGTGTCAGGTTTTGTATTTGGTAATACACAATCAATTCTATATTTAGTGTCCCATACTTTGTCCAGTCGGTCGTCGCATGTTTCCTCTCTTATGTACTCCATTTCGGTAGAGCTTCACCAGTACAATTCAGTCCTAACCTTACCCATTTGGTCTCTGACATCATATAAACCACTCTATGAGAGTTATATATGCTGTGCATTGATTTTCGTGAACGTGTCTAGACCAAGGTAACATTTGTATGGTCTTACCGGGGGAGTAATCCTTGTACTATACATATCATGGCTTTTATGTCTCCGGAGTGCAATATTCAGAAGTAAAGAGTCCACGTTGTCGAAGAGTACACTTATTGGTTTGACTGTCATACGTTCTCTGACTGTTGTGTGTGTGTGTGTGTGTGGTATTTGTCAGACTGTTTGTTGTTTATTTTCACCTATTCTTGCGAGTGGTTCTTGGTCATTAGTCATTATTACAGACGTACGGGCAGTTCTGATAGGGCAGTTAATGCTGCAGTATATCGTAGGTGTTGTTTAACCTTCACACACACACACATTTTTTCTCTCTCTCTCTCTCTCTGTGTGTGTGTGTCGACTAAAATCACACACACACCAGTACTGGCTCAGAATACTAAAACGTGTCCACCCATTCATCCATAAGCCTATACCTGATTAGTATGTCTGGGTCATTTACAAACGCTCATCAACCAGGAAGCTATAATTAATTGCATGTGCATTTAAAATGTACTTAATTTTGAGATGACAGATTGAAAACAAAATCGCCATTCGCTTTTGTCCAAAGAGAAATTTACACATAATAACGGCAAATGCAAACCTTGGCTTCATTTAAGTTTCGAATATTTTAGCCATATTTTTACGTTTTTTAATCCGTGATGTATCAGAGATGACTGCAACAACTGAGCCATACTGTGAAATAGTCCATTAAGGGGTGAGTGGTAGACTTAGGCGCATAACAACCTTCTGGTTTGTTATAACATCCTTAGCTGTTATTGTCATGGAATTGATATTTGGCATTGTTTAAACACCGACTAAGTTAAATATTTAACATCCCGGGTGAGGAACTAATCATTTTACTGGAAGATGCCGCTAATACAGGAAATCGGGTGAGAAGGTTTGGTAATTCGATCTAGGCCATTGTACTAAGCTGTTGTGTGGCGCATATGTTTTGTGCGTGTTGATAACGAGGCTCACCTTGGACGTGGCGACAGTGGCCGGCTATTTCCCTAATTAGTGTTCAAATCCACTGAGACCGTACCTAGTGCAGGTATCATCCTTTCTGATACTCTTTGCTGTTCAAAGCAAATACGTCAATTCAGTATGGAACTAATCCATTGTCGGCTCAGAGCTGTACGGCGTGTTGCCAAGTTAACCAAGGACGATGCGGCTGATGTGAAAGGTATTAGATCACCTGCATGGATGAATCTAGTACATGGCCAATATAGCTAAGGGATTCATTTATTCCTGCGTAACCTTTATTGTTTATGGTGAATAAAAAGTTATTCTCTCACAAAATTATTGTTTACGGTTGATTACCTTTAATGGCCTACATCACAGTTTTGAATGGATTTTATTAAATGGCATATTTTTTGTATCACAAAATACATTTTATTTAGAGTAGTAATCA
Organism: Paralvinella palmiformis; assembly: GCA_025642065.1. NCBI lineage: Eukaryota > Metazoa > Annelida > Polychaeta > Terebellida > Alvinellidae > Paralvinella > Paralvinella palmiformis. The sequence goes on along the minus strand of JAODUP010000081.1, from coordinate 430,935 downwards.
GTTCATTAAGAGGGTATGTGAAAACTGGTTCAAATAAATAGCAAATGTCTAACCAGTTGACCTTGTAGAATAGGTAAGCAGTTAACTATATTTAAATAAATAATTATGCTCTGTTATATATATTTTATAGGTTGAAACAGCAATTTGTAAAAAGTCTCATTCCATTAACTACTTATTTTGTAAAACCAATTTATGTTTTAATAAAAATAATAATGTTTATTTACATGTACTAAAGAGTCATTACTAACAGGAGTCATTCAGAGGTTTCGAGAATATATTTAAGCTTTTTAAGAGACATCACGCTTCTAATATCTGTCGCCAAATTGTTCCACAAAGTGAGAGGCTGCTACATTAAACGCACAATCGCCATATGACTTCAGCCGGAACACAGGCACATGGAACAGTAACTGACTGGGTGGCCTGATAGCTAGATTGTGTTGTTCTGTGTAATGTGTTGTGTGGTGCTCTGTTTTGCTATGCTGTATTGCACTGTTCAGTATCACGTCACGCCATTTGAAAATAAAACATGCCCAGCCCGTTTTAGTGAAGAATGTGAAATAATAATAATAGTAACAAAAGTGGTGATGTAATTATTCATAGATCATTATTATGTAGTTATTAACCTGCTCGAGCTAACATCCCGTTCTCCACGTTCTCCAATACTAATGTGTGTAAATATTTACACAGTGATGCGTCTGCGTCCAATCTAGATTACATGCTGAGTCTGCTCTTATCGCCATTTGAAAATGAGCCGATATCTATGTTGACTGTGTTTAGCATTATCTCACTTCTCTGGGAATAACTCGGCTGGAACAAATTATCTTTTTCAGGCTTGATTATCATAATGATTTAATTAGTTCTAAGCATCACACTTGTGTAATAACAACAGACAGTTGGGGCACAATGACCACATGAACATCTCCTGTCTATGTTTCATGACAGCTGTACAACCATATCTCGGATGGGTGTCGTATTGATTATAATAAGCATAAATCATGATAAAATAGCACTTTTTCGCATCAAAACACGCGCGCACCCTTGTTGCTCAAAGAATGTTTATTCACCACATCACACTGCTTTGAAATGATCACCATCTCAACGAATTATAACAATTGAGGCTAGTTATTTATCACTGTATGTATTCTGAAACGACCACTCTATCTTGTCATTACTGTGAGCAAATTAATCAGTTGGCAAGATAAAGAAACCAGACGTAAGAGGAAGCTACACAAACATATTCATGCACGTCAGTACAACAAAAATACGAAAACAATGAGAGAAAAATATTCAGAATTGCTTCAGTATTATACTGTCTTCTTTATATTGTCAAAAAAAATCGACACTTTATTCGAACAGATATCACCACAAGACTGATTCACGTAACAATACAATCTTTTTAACGAACTACAGTCGAGACAAATAGTAAGAGAGAAAATTTTGATTTCTTTACCTGTAAGTGATATGAGTCTGATCACATAATGAGACCAATCGCTAGATTTTAACTCCAATTACAACAAAGCACGGCTTTGCCGCGGGTGGTGTTCTTTAAAAGTAGGGCGTTTGGCATTTTTCCTCGTTCTTTTGAAACTTCGATTTTGGTGTCTTCGTACCCTCGTGGCATTTCGGCCGGCCCATTGTTCTTAATTTTCTGCACTCACTCACCTGTTTTCTGACCCCGAATGCCAACATCTAACCACACAGGGATCTACGTTACTTACCGGTTCGTTTAAATCATCTCCCTAAAACGGCGTCACCTGATTACTGACGTTCCGCTTAAGACCGACAGTACCTAGATTTCTAATAACTGGACTCCGGCTGAGTTTACTTTCCGCAATGGCGCGGCTGTGTGCGGGGTACATTATTGACGCAGAAATAATTAAGAGTGAGCTCGTCCAGTAAATATAAAAGTTATGCGGGATTCGAACGAACACTGGATACGAAAAGGTCGAATGTGTCAAAGACGCGTCTGTTGGAGAAGGAACACCTCATCCTCGGATAACGGTTGCGATTTGCTCGCTGAAAATAGTCCCGTATTACGTGGCGGGCCCGATGGCCGTGGATTCAGCGGATTCGGATGGGTAGGTCGTATCCGGAATGTGCTTAGACTCTCCGACAGGCCGCATCGAACGTCTACCATGCTCCCGTTCATGTTACTGTTGAACACCAGGGGTCGCCGCGACTTACGGCCACCGGACTTGGATGTGGATGGTTTGGCTCGGTGACGATGGTCGTCGCCGGCCGACATCGTCACACCGCCGTTAGGTGGCGACGTCGCGGCACCGACCACCTGATTAAGTATGTTCTGCATATTTAACTGTCTCCATAGCTCGGCCCGCCGCCTCTTGTACTTGTGGCCATTCTTCTTATGAAACCTGACGAACGAGCCTACCATTAAGCTAACTAATACCAAGGAGAATATCACGTATGGCACCCATATGTACGAGACCGGTATCCCGCTGCGCGTTATGTCGTCGTCGTCTAGGTCGCCGATGACGACCTCCTTCAATATGCTGCCGCTGTCTGTGATGACGGTCGTTGCCACTGTGTTGGCCACCTCGGTGACCGTGGTGCGGCCGATCGTCGTACTCTCGGTGTTGTTGAGGATGCTCACGATGGACGTGGTCGTCTCGAGAACCGTATGATCGGTGCTCAGTTCGATCGTCGACGTTTCGGTGGCGTTCGTGATCGGCGACGTCCAGTCGAGAGCGGTGCTGGCCGGGTATGATGTGGTCGTCTCGTCCGTCTTGGACGTGATATTCCCGTAGAGCGTGGTCGCGTTCTCGCCAAATGTCGACGTGATGTTGTCGCTCCAAGCCGTAAATGGGCTGGTCGTGATGTTGGTCGCCATCTCTTCGTCTCTGTTACTGGCCGAGAATTCGGAGATCGAGCGAGCATGTATAATGCATGATATCACGAAAGATGGCAGCGCCGAGATGCGAGTTGTGTCACACCGGGGACAATCACCTTGGCCACCAGTTGTGAAGCCATTATAGATTATTTAGCTTATACACTGGCCATCTCTATCGCTTAGGTAGCCGTGCTACAGGAGTTTTATCCCAGTCGGTCTGATTCGCCGTTACCAAACCCACGCTTCCTGACTGAACACACATTATCACGACACAGTTAACATATGTTTCCGAAACGCCCTTATTGCAGCGGCTGAGTCATATCAAAATAACTCCATGCTATAATAGAGCCCTGACTTATGATATGTTTAAAATCACACACATCATAACCTGTCAGCATATATATATATATATATATATGTGGGTAATTCTCCAAGTCTAGTACCAGTATAGACACTATAAAAAATACAAGTTATAGGCTTGGCTGGCTAGCTTGGTGGGTCACGCGCTTTATGTCCTGATGGAGACACGTGACAGCTCCTGAAGCATGAACACCTCCATGAAGATCAATATACCAAAGATGCTTGAGAAAGAGTGAGTTATTTCGAGCTCGCTTTGGTTATGTTACAGTTATCCCTTCGTATAAAACTCCGTATAATATATATTGGCCTCTCTCCTTCATTCTTCTTTCTCGGTGCCCAGATTGGGCTCCTCTCCAGCTCGTTTTGCGTTCTAATAACGGGCTATGGTTAGAAATTAACCTGGATTCATCGATGTAGGCTTAGGTCCACATATTACCTGGGTACACGGCTCTCCCTCTCTCTCTCACCACCGGGTGAGTTTGCCAGGTACAGTTAACCTTGACATCGTTTTTCAGCATAGTTCACTCTCCAGAATACAGATGCTGGTTTTAAATGCTTAGCCTATCAACAAGCCGGTTATATTATATGGTGTAGCACTTGTTAATGTGTTTTATGCCGTATTAGTGCTACATTACCGTCGAGCTGTGGTCTCTCGGCGAAGAGCAATAATAACTCGACGCATATGGATAACGAATTAACGCCAAACTGTAGCTGTTGGTGAGCACCCGTTGTCTCTCCCAGTGTGTTCGTGTGTAACAGTAGGAAAGTAGCACCGACCCTTTCCCTGCCATACGCTAGTAGACCGGGTACGTCTTCCTCAAGCCCCGTGGTAAGATGACGTCAACAATAACCGGAAGCCATAGACACGATCCCGGTGCAGCCGGATGATACCTTTCCAGATACTATGAAGTATGAGCTGTAATTGTCCACCATCACGGGGAACGACGACCATCCGATTGAAACACGCGCTGTGTGACATCGATTGTGGGCATGATTTGGCTGGAGCCGTCCGTGGACTATCGGCACAAGATGACGTGTTCACAGCGGTGAGGTCTATCCACGGCAGAGCTCGGTGGCCGGTCGGGGACTAATTCTTGGCTGATCTGCGAACTATGCCCGTCACTGTGGTCGAACTCGGGATATTTGATGAACCGCAGTAGCTGATACTATACCCAAAGGGCTATTGTTAGTCTGTGGCGGCGTGAGATATTCTCCTGCCAGGATTCACCTTAGGCTCTCTACATCTCAGGTGCTCACCTCTCTTCGGTCCACTTCAATCTGTCTTCATGGCTGATTATTCAGCTGATCCGCTGATTCCCTAGGCGATTGGGAATCGCTTGACTTAGCATTAATTGCAACACGCGCCTACCGACGCAATCACATGCAGTTTTCGGTGAATAAGAATTAATCGGCAATATCCCAAGCTTTTCTTTCGTCACAATGCCTACCAGCCATTTGGCCACCTTCCTTATTACCTACTTCAGCAGAAGCGTCGTGGGTAAGACCAAAAAGTCAGACATGACCCGGTGCTGTTAACCCTAGTAATGACTCATGCCTCATTCTGCGGACCGGCGAGAGGGTTTAGACTGCAACGGTGTGGCAAGGTCATGAATCTTCCATGAGTTAGATGCCAGAGGAGCCCAGTGTGGCTTCGGCATTACACGGAAGATGCATTGGCGGACATAGTAGCCAGTCAGCTACCTGCCTACAAAACAAACTGTCGTCGATTTGCTAGCCTCCTCTTGGCCATCTCGGCGTCTGTACTTAAAACTCGGTCATATTATCGGTGGTGGGCCAGCCAGTGTGTCGCAGTTCACCGAAGCAAGCCAGCTTCTGACACCAGCTGCATACTACTTTGGAGGCGGCGATTGTTCTATTCTATTGGTCAGCTTGACCACTGTTTGACCTTGACGGCTATTTCGTCTCTCCCAGAGCGGTACCCTTGACCTTCACTTCACTGGCCCGGTGTTTGGTCATCTGTTACAGTTGGTCGCTGCAAGATAAACAGTGGAGTGATAAATTGAGCATAACTAGCATCTGGTCTATGTCCCCTTTTAACGGCATCATCCTCCCCTCTCTTTGTTTATTACCATCCTCCGATGTTCACTTCTATGCTACCTATTGCCAATTATTTCGTTATTGGTGATTAGTGAATGCTTTTGTGAGCTCCACTAACCAGGACACCGCTCCTATGTAATTGGCTAGAATGATGAATTCCGTAAGCAGCCATTGTGTTCTTATTTTATCGTTTTATATATATATATATATATATATATATATATATATACAGACAGAGAGAGAGAGACAGAGCACGTTTGTTTGCTCAAAAAAGTTCATATTGATGACGCCCCTTCATGGCTAATGTGGTTGTGCAGTATTATTGTTGTTAGCAGCAACAGCTAATATTACATATTGATCTTTACAAGAAACGGATTGTTTCTTTCCAACTGCTGACATCACTTTCTCATATCTGATAGACAGAGTTTAAGAATATAATATTTATTTTATGTACATCATAGTTGTAGTAGTAGTCAAAGTAGCAGTAGCAGTAAAAGAGTGTAATACTACTACTGTGATTATGATACCAGTAGTAACTATAGCAACACATAGTGTGGATAGTAGTGTTAAAAAGAGAGTGGTAGTAGTAAAACTTGGTTTAATAACAGTTGTAGTTGTAGTGGATCCTCAGCTACTCTTGTGAGAATAATAATAATAACCAGGGAAAAATTAGGCATCCTGAAGTGACCCTAAAGAGAAATTTTGCTTGCTATTTTGACATGTGTCGATCTTCACTACTGATAATGGTAGTAATGGCAGCGGTGATTCAGGAATAAGCTCTAACAAATACTGGCCAAATGTTATTATTTTGAGTATTCTTGTGGTACTGTGGTTAGAGTACTACACTGCAAACATCTAGGTTGTGGGCTTGAATCTCGCTCATACCTTTATTTGCGGGACAATTGTTATATGTCCCAGGTGAGGCTAAACAACTAGAAATAAAATAAACAACATGTTACTTGAGGAGCCGGGAAAAAATATTATGAAAGCCACTTCCACACCAATAATATATGTCAGGCTTCACTAAATACATCCATCATTATAACCAGAATGTCTGATATTATTATCGTCACCATTAGATTTGTTCTTTTTGCACTCAGACGCAGATGTTTTTGTTTTTTCTGTTTGTTATCTATACGGTGGTTCTGATACATCTGTGGCATCATAATCCATAGTTCTGCCACAGGAAGTGACCTTCTGGGAGAATTTCGTTACTCCACTCGGTGGCTCCGTTGGAATATAGCAGGTCCCATTAGTGTCCTTGTGCTGTAGAAGATTCTGGAGATGGGTCGTCGATGACAGGATCAAATCACACGCCTGGACCACAGCCGTCCAGGAAGTGGCATTAACCTTACAGCGATGGTGCCTTTCTCCAGTTCTTGTAATCACATCAAGAACAGTTTAGAGTGCTTATGGAACAAAAGTGGTTTTACATCACCTGGTATAGAGAGGGGGGGGCGATGATTTGTGCCAGAATTGAACTGTTACCTGGTATAACTCTATTCTTACGCATGGCTGGAAGTAGCCCATGATGAGTTACGATATTTGCTTATATAATACAGTATGCACATATAGCACAATGCAGGTGTTGTGTTGTGTGATCGGGTTGCACAACCCTATTCTGGAAGTGCTGTTTTGTAATTATGTAGGGTAGACATACTGGTGGAAGTGTCCTGTTTACATTCAGTCATGATTTGGTACACCCACACACAGTTCTCAGTTGACGCCTATTTCGCTTATACCTGTGTTAGCTTTATCCTAATGTTATAATGTTGCTGTTTGGATTATGTTGCATGATAGTTTATTTATTTAATTAAGAATGACACTCAAATGGGACTAATCGGTGTTCCCCATTTTAATGGCTGACTAAATGGGTCAGCTAATTTCCAACGGTGCTGAGATGAAATGAGAGATGAAACACCCTTCAGGCTTTTTAAACCTTCAAGTTGACCCCCACTACATCTGAGAGGGCTCTAAGAATGCTATGTTACCAGTTTAACTACACAGAATTTAATTTTGTGGTCTAAATTCATTACTGAAGCCTAAATATTATACACATGTCGGTTAGCAATTCGAACCAATACTCTCTCTATAGACCCTACCCCCACATGATTTATGGACATATATAATATAAGAGGACCATTAAGTCCTCAGAGAGTGGTCCCTTTCTGGCTAATAATTATATGCAGGTAATCTATCTTGTACAAATCAGATACTATTTTTTAGTTGAGTCTGTTATAAATCACTAACGTTCATACTTCAACATCAAGCAATAGACTTAAATGTCCCTCTGTAGGTTCGGTTCTCCAGGTTTCGCTTGTCACCGTAATAACACACACACATACACACACACCTGTAATCAGTTATTTGTTATTTCAATTCTATGATGGTAAATGTTAGTTATAGCCACCATTGTCACCAATGTCACACACACACACAAATACACAAACAAGCACAAGGGAGTTGACTCCAGAATATTCATGAATTGTGATATCTGAAGTAATATCAGTATATAACAAGGATGCCGTTATAGAGATACATTCATACTTGCAAAGCAGCATCATTTTGTAAAAAGCGGTAGAAACAATCTTGATGATTAAATATTAGCCGACATTTTATCTGGATTAGAACCAGACATTAACTAATTGGCATAAGTTATAAATATAAAACAGTCAATGGTTCGTGTGTATAATAGTTAATTGCATGGATATTAAAATAAAGATGCGAGATTTATGCTTGTGTTTGACATGTGAGTGGCATTTCTTATGAAATGTGGCTCAGGGAGGGGCTGAGAAACAGAGGGGTAGACAGACAGACAGACAGATTATGAAGTAGCCCATTTATACATGGCTGGTAATTATTTGTTGTTGTTGTTTTTTTTCTTTTTGGGGGGGGGTAATAGTTAATTTGTTCACATTCAAGTTATTTGTGTTTAGTAATCAATAATTATTTGGTTTTCCAAGGAATTCCTCCTACTCTTGTTGGCTGAATGTGATATGTTTTAATTCTCATTAATTGTTAGTAATTATTGAGAAATGTATTGTTTTTATTATTATATTATTATTAATTTACCAATGATGTAAACTATCAAACCATTTGTGTTTTACTTGTAGCTATTCCTTAAACCTGGCCAGTTATATCAAACCGAGCTGAGCTCTGATTTTAATATTAGGCCATTCTTTTTGGCAAAGTAGCATGGAACTATCATATGCTAGATTTTTTGAAATTCAGTTATTATAAGTCTTACTCAAAGGAATCTGCCATTAGTGTGTTTAGAACACTAGTTTACTCATATAACATAATGTTGTTTGATATAATGTCAGTTATTTACGCTATATTTTAAGATTGATTTCCTCTACCATCGTTCTCGGAAAAGGGTGTGTACAAATATTGTCTTATGATAAATCATCATCGTCATTATCATCGTAGTCGTCTTCATCGTCAAGATGTCATAGAAATGTAATAATTGTGGACTAAGTTTTGGATGATATTACTGCCAGTCTGTCCTACATACTGACCATTCTGTAGCTATATGTGAAGTAGAATTTTCATGTCCTTCAGGTGTCAAAGAGTATAGTTATTTCCCATTAATGCATCACTTTATATCGAATAATGTGAAGCACGTCACCCATGCCATATCAGTTTGTAGCTTACAACAATGTAAACAGTAGGATGTGTCACTATGGTTACGTTTGATGACGCAGGCCATTGTGGTGCGCGGCCATTCCGGATGTAAGCTACAATAATGAACCATTAGTAACTGGAGTGAGGACATGTATAATTGATCACGTTACTTGTCTACCCTCTGCGTCACTTTATGATGACCCATAAGTTGGTCATTTTTATAAGCAGAAATGGAAATAACTATCATTACCTAGGTGGTCTTTTCGCCCCCTAGGTGTTGCTACAGTCTCGGTATTGTGTTCTGAAACAAAGCAGAATGAATATCACTGCGGAGGTGTTTTTTTACTGATACCCTTTAAAGGGGCTTTGTACACCATTAATATATTAATGGAATTTAACGGCAAATGCCGATGAACATGGTTTATGTCTCAGTGGCTTTATTTCAGGAAGAATAAAAACCACCATAGCTAAATATTCAACTCGTGACTGTGGCTGCTTGTTGTATTCCCATTGTGTCTTTGCATATATGGTTTAAAATGCCTTTGACAAAAGCCATCATTCATAATGGATTCTCCCAGATGATCCAGTGTGTTTGGCACGCAATGGAGTATTTAGATAATTTTGACCCTTTGTGTACCTCTTGCTGGATCCATTTTTAGACCCAGTGAAGCCTTGCTGTAGCTCATCGTCCTTTGTATTATCTGGGAGTGCACCTACCTGGGTTCAGGTTATCATATCCGATCCTTTATGAGTCGGGCTCAAGTGTTGATCCTGTTAATTATGTTTACCGGAGAAAGCTCAATAGCCTGGTTTTAGAGTTCTCAGTACAGATCTCGGTGGCTGCCATTTTCCTTTCCATTAATAACTGTCATTAATCTTGGGTTTGTCTTAGATTAGATTTGCTGAAGTGGACATTTCTGCACAGGAACGGTGGACCAGTGGGATGATGACGGTTGAGCTGTGTACCATTTGTAAACAAGCTCACCATGGCAGCACTTAAATAAATGTTGCCCATCATTTGTCCGCTGTGATCCATCTTTCCAGCTGTTACCATGGTTCTGCATCTGGATGTTATGTCACAAACGAGTACCGGCCAGCATTGGATGAGATACGATGATCCGATACATCAGAGACGAGACATGTCTGTTCTGCCTGTGACAGCAGTCAATACTTGGGGATGCTCGTCGTTATTCCATTTGCCAGATTATTCTTCCGATATACAATTGCAGTGAGCGTGGGGGAAGAACATTTACTGGCATCCTTCTTGGATATGATTTTTGTTCATCAGTCGATATCTCATTTCCGGCCAGTGGTTTCGAAGCCGACTTTAATCTGATTGACCCAGTGTGGTTAATCCATTTAGTATTCTCCATCTCACATTTTGGTCCACAGATATTACCGTTCAGCTGGCCACCAAAATCAGTTTTATTATTAAGCCGCAAAGCTCAACGAAATTACAGCACATTCTGTCTGTAGACTAACCAACTATGGGCTGTTCTCCTGCGGACAATACTATTAACCATTCAATTACTCTTTGTGCCCTTTTTACCAGTTGTTGGTTTTTTTTTGGGGGGGTGGAGGTTGGGCGTTTTATTGTTGTTGTTTGTTTAGAAATGTGAGGAGGGTTTAAGTAACAAGGAGATAGGTGGTAAAATTAGCAGTTTTGAGGATCTACGGTTGAAGAGGTGACCAAGCTGTCTAGCATATGAGCCACAACATTGAAACAGTAGATAGCTGGTTGAGGACTTAAACCTGGGTTCTGATATTGAAGTTTTTATGTCTTTAAACGTTTATAATCCTGTATTTATATCAGGTTTGTTTTTACAGAAGCAAACCAAAAATAACTCGATAATTTAAAATGACTTATGTCCCACCTGAAATTAAAGCCGCAAGAAATATTGGTGTTATTAAACAATTAATTAAGATGATGAATGACTCAACATGTGAATGTAATTTATGTTGTGCCATAGGTTAGCTGTATATAATCTATTCTATATTTGTGTGTTTTATAGGATTTTAAATGTTTACATTTATATAATAAAACATGTGTGATGTTGTGTTGATGTATGTTGCATTTATGATATGGTAAATTGTACTTATAAGAGTATCCATTTTATTATTGTTTATGTTGAGCAACAACGTGCACACTAATGTTGTATTGTTATATAGCATACTCGATGCTAAACAAAATTTTATGTTATGTTCGCTATACCAAAACAGATGTTTTTGTTAAGAACATGGATAAGCCAGACTTAAATACTGTACATGAAGCAGAAGTAAAATAACCCGAAAGACAATACTGGGTTTGGCATATCTATATTTATTTAATCAAATAATATATTTATAGAAACCACTCCATATTACATGACAATGGCCGTTGTGGTGTGTGATATCATATCACCATCATCTGTTTGTTGATCAGCTGCCAGATGTAATAGCCGTACACTTTAGAGTTTTACATGTCAATTTTAAGCCACCATCTGGTGGCAATGGTTATACCAGTGAATCGTCACCATCATCAGCTGATGGAGACAGATGCACTCTCCTGATGGGGTATCGTTGCTCAATAGAAATATTTGCACTGTCTTCACATATTAGTGTTGAGAAATATTGTCTGGAGGACGTAACCATATCCTAATTTATGTTGCATCAAATGTTAAAACACTGCCATCCTCACCATGGTGTGCATGGTGCCCTGATAGTGCAATTGATAGAAATTGTGCTGCAAATCTAGGTTCTGTGTTTGAATCAAATCAAAGTCACACCTGTGTTTGTGGATTGTTTACCATGGGTCTAAACAAGCCACTCACTTACCAAAGCGTTGGACCCCATTTTTTAAATATATACAGTTTTTTACCCGCTTTTGACAGTTCTGCAGAGAATGACCATACTCATATATAATGAAATGCCTCTCATATAAAAATATGCCTGAGTAATGCCATTTAAATATTCACATTTGGTAGATAAACAACAATAAAGTAGAAAGGAATAATAATTCCTGAACTCAGTTTGAGTATGAAGTAATCAACATTCTGGAGCCAACAAACATGTGATTGTGAGAGTCTGATGTGGATGTTATAAACTAGGACCGGTTTCTGCTTGAGAAAAGGATACTTTATTTAGATAGTGAATATGCTTGGTGACATAGACTTGGTTAACAAATGTTCCTAATAAAGGAATCATCATTGACAACTTAAACTAGACTATAAACATTATCTTCTCTTTCTATCTCTCTCTCTCTGTGACTATTTGTCAGATCTGTTAGATGGTTGTTGACTTAATGTCAAAGCCTTCTATATGCCAGTTGTCCAAACTGTCATAATAGGTGGAACCTAAGCGTTGGCTTATTTATATAACCTTCCAGTAGAACAGCTCAGTTGTGTGTGGGGGGGAGGCGGTGAACGTGCGTGCACCTGTGTGTTTATGTATGCGTGCGCATAAAGAAGGAATGACATTAACTAGATGGTATGTTTTCATTATGTTTACGGGTTCCCACCACGTCAACTTACATCTGTCCTTTCTCAATCAAATAAAGGACAATTGTCTCCCAGTACACCTACTGTATTGGTTGATGCCCAGCGGAGCATTTACCAAGTCAGTCTGATAATAAATTCTGGCCGAGTCAGTCACCAACCGTTGTTAGAGGAATAGTATTACCCCTAGCAAGCGATCTTTATTGTAGAATCTCAAATAAAAATAACATCAAACTTCATATAGCAATACTAACCAGATTTATGCCCATCAGATGTATATCATTCATCAGATTCTGCCTCCAGGGTGTAACTATGACAATATCTCCCCACGGCGGTTTCCAGTTTCCAAAGCTAGCAGTCTCTCTCTCTCAGGTAATCGGGCTGCATAGATTGAATGCCACTCCGGCGGACTCCTACATCATGCTCGTTGTCATCGTACAGCACCTGGCAATGGTCCATCCAATATGCGCATCTGTCCTGTGTTTCCACATCAGGACATCCGACGATGTCGCACAATTCATACACGTTGCCAAGTGAGTGTAAACGGCAGAGCTTGGTTCACTGGTCTCGAGCCCATGTCAGCCCGTTTTGTGTTCCCTTCCTAGTTGCTGATGGTGATGGACAGACGTGACCAGTTAGGTTTCTGTTGCCATCAGAATGTCAATGTCAGCTTTCTCTCTCTCTGTGTCTGTGTGTGTGTGTGTGGTTGGCTGGCTGTGAGTTGGCTCTTAGTGTAGCAGATCCTCTATATCACTCTGCTGTGTGTGTGTGTGTGTGGGGGTGTGTGTGTGTGTCCGGGCTGTCCGTAGTCTACTGCTGGGTGTGGCTCAGCCACAGGTCCTTGTGGAAATAACAGAAGGTGATCATTGGAGACGGGACAGTATGTCTCCTAGCAGTGATGAACAACTTCCAGGCCATGCGTATGTGTGTGCGTTAAAAATAACAAGAATAGGAAATAAAATGCAGACAAGGAGAATTTCCATATTAATAATACCCTTCATAATGAAGTGTGATGTTTGTAAATTTAAGGTATATGAGATTAGAAAAAGAGTACACACTCCATTTAGTAAGAATTCAGGCTTTTAGCTGCAGTTATAATAGGAAGATTGTTGTCTTATGTGAATGATCCCCCAAAGCTGTTGCACAACAGTACAATCCAAATAATGAAATTAATCCATAATTATTTTATGTTATATGAAGCCAGCCATACAATATAAGGATGCTGTACTTACTGGTAATAGTACATTAAATTACAGCCATTTCACATCAGATCTACCATAGTATGGAATTTGCCACAAAATAACTGAACTATCGCTTGCTGACGTAATATAACCAGAGTATCAGGGCATTCAAATTACAGTATGTTGTCAAGTTTTGTATGCATGCATTGGAACGGTGGTCGGTGCCTATAATGCCGCCAGATTCTATGGTCCCAAACATCAGCCCATTTAACACAATGCTAATTATGTTGCCAATAGCGGTCACGCCTCTAATGCATATTACGGCCAACACTTGAAGTCTAAAATACCAATTGAGGTCCTCAATAACGGCCAATCAGCATATAAAACGGCCAATCTCAATTTTACCTGACCGAAGCAATTCACACGTGATGATAATTAGTTTCGAAGAGACAGGGGAAACACGCAAACGGTTGAATTAAATAAGTTGCTTTTGATTATCAGTGTGCCTCACCATACCGCCTCCATGGTCTAGTAGTGTGTTGGACCACAGATCACTACCACCTGTGTTCGAATCCCGGGGTGGTCATATCTGAAGGTTGTTTCGTCTTTCAATTCGTCTCATTACCTTTGGAGGTCACTCGGCCCATTTAGCCTACCTTGTGCACAAAACTGGCCGTAAAACATCAGTTATCATCATCATCACCATGACAACATTACATGTGTTTTTGATAGTTCTACCCAACAGTTTGTGTTCATTGACTGGTTTCCACGATAGACACAGAAACTTGCCACTCACTTTCTGCATAAATGCTACCACAATTTGTGAAATGGAATCATATCATTTAAGATATTTAGTGGACAGGCAATACAATCATAAATACTAAATCTGAAAATGGCTACAAAAAAACGAAATGTACTTTCACACAAACAAAAAGTAGACCTGTTGAAAAATAGTGAGGGTTGCCTTGTATTGCGGCCAGTCCTCAATTACGGCCACAAATCACTGGTCCCAATGGTGACCATAATACAGGCGTTGTACTGTAGTTGCTTATATTACTTGTATTAGTGTTAGTTGAATTGCTTATGTGAGATGGGTCATCTGTGGTTTATTATTAATAATACTCATGTCACTGATGTTATACATATGATTGTTTTCTTTATTTTCAGAAAACATCGATCGTGCCTCCAAATGTCCATTCCTGACCCAGAAGGTTCAGACTACAACGGTCAATGCCGATCTTATTGACCTGGCAACGGCAGCAGAGGCTTCAATCCAGGGTAAGTTAACACTGATTGTAGGTCAGGTCAAGGTCATCGTATTGTCTTCCGTTAAGCTTGGTCTGGCTGTAGGGAGGAGTGATGGGAAAGCTTCCTACTACTACTACTAGATACGGCGTACTCTATCAGGAATGGAATGAGCGTTTCTTGGGATTGATAGAATCTGATAGAGGTAGGGGTCATGTACAGGTCATTGGAGAACATTGATTGTATTCTGACTCGTTTTATCATTGGTACATTATAAGGCTGACCACACAAGTGTCAAGGACATTCCTGAAGGAAGACGGGATATCCTCATTAGTTTTCGGTACAATTTGAGCAGGCGCCAATAGACTGAGAGAAATTGGTCAGTGTGGCATAGATAAATCTCATAAAATTGATACATTGTTCCAAAGTCAATTACTGATGTGATAGGCCTATCAACACCCATGTCCAGTCATGTCCACCAGATGAGATATTGTCAGAATACTTGTTGGCTAAGGCAAAGTAGTCTATAACTAAATATTGTTACAGAAATGTTTGAACAATTATGCACTCCTTTATCTCCCATAAACGCACAGCAGGTACTTTACAAATTATTTGAATATGACTACTTTGTAAAGTACTCATTACTTTTATAATTACCCATTAGTACCGGTTAATAATTAAAATTATAGTATAATTGAAATACTTGCAAATCTGATTACTTAAGCATTATGCAATTAAGTGCAGTTATATTTGACCTAGATTCAGTAAGTATTTACCTCTTTTCATATCAACATTAGGCAATCTTTGTTGCTGTATAACAGGATAAGGATTAAATTTGGACTAGATCCTGTGACCAAAATATATGAGAGTGAGCACTGCACAGTAATATAAATGTTCTACACCATCTTATCTCACACACAAGACCTAGAAACACTTCCTTCATATTCCATTATATTAATTATTAGTTGCAAGTATTATTTTACATGCTTGCTTGACTTGCAGTCTGTATCCATTTATGTGTACCCTTTGTCTCTTGGTTTTATTAAAGGGATTACTTTACACAATTACAATATGTCCTTGACTGTGACTTGAATAGCTCTTGTTTTGTTAAAGATGCATTTTCAGGTTGATATCATGTCGGCAACAAGGAAATGCAGTTTTTGTAAATAGTAGTACCTTTGCCACATGAGCAGGTCAGATGAATCTGTAGTTTGGCAGTGAGTAAGAAGGCCATGGCTGTAGTCATCTGTTTTTATAATTTAATGGCCTGAGCCTATGCATTAAGCTCAGTGTCATAAGACTGCCTTAGGCATATTGGTATTCTTGCCGCTGTCTTAAGTCTTCTGCGATTTTGATGAGTCATATTTAGTTTTGGATGGGTGAGAACCTCAATATACATCGATAAATCAACGAGTTGGCTCGTAAATGTGTGATTAGTGAGTGTGATGTAAACCAATCGATCACTTCAATACCTGTTACCCTCATCCACTTTCATTACCTGTGCCACATGAAAAACTGACTGCCAGTTGTTACATTATTGTATTCCCATATGTCACTGGGATGCTGCAGTTTACATGCCATTTCGTATCCGTTGACGCTCAAATAATGTGAATACAGGTCACTGATGTTTCTGTATTTCATGGAGGTTTGTTCAAAATGTTCGCATTCAAGTGGTGTAAGGCTGTTCTCTGAAGGAAACACTGTCAAATTTAATGTTTATTTAGTGTACTATTAGGCTATTTTACCTACTAGAATCATGTAACGACAGCTGAAGGAGTGACAATAAAAATTAACTTTGTATTAATGTGTTATTAAACTGTACTTTGCTCACTCGTTACACGCATGATCAGTCTATTATTAAACAAATCCACCCCCTCCCCATTCTGGTTCTGTTATATAACCTTCTTAGCCACTGATGAATTGACATTTTTATAATACACATTGAGCCAGATTTGGAGGAAGTAAGCTCTATTAATCCACCCACCCCCCTTCCCCATTCTGGTTCTGTTATATAACGTTTTTAGCCATTGATGAATTGACATTTTTATAATACACATGACATTGAGCCACTTTAGACAAGTGAAATTCTTCTATCCTCCACTTGCCGCGATCCACAAATCAGCAGCATTTTTTCATTGACCAAGTACACTCTTATAGTCTTAAACCAGCCAGCTTCATTGAATTTATGTCGTATTTTCCACATGGCGGCAGTCCACACTGTAACAACTCTGTGATCTACTGGTCAGCTGCCACAGGACAAAAAACACTTAATTGTAGCCAGGGATTACATAAAGGTCAGATAATGCTATGTAGTGTAGCACGTGAATGGCATGGCTAATAAGAATAAGGGTGCAAACCTACCATCAGCTATAGCACTCCTCACTGAAGAACATTATCTCTGATTGGCTGCAGGGATACAGTTCTTCCTCATTATAGGGAAATTGACTGGATGTATGATTTGAAGGGCATTATTAGTGAACCAAGCTATTGGGGGGGTGGGGATGGATTTTTTGTGACATATTTTACCATATGTGGGGAATTATTGGGGAATAGTGTGATTTTAATTGAACACAGACAACAATAGGTTAACTTATACCAGTAGCTGATTCTTTCCTGATATGAGTGGTTTCTTGTACAGCATTAGATAAAAAGTCCTGACTAGAAATGGGGTTGTACTCAGTGAATCTATGTCAGATATGAAGCAGACTTCACTTATATTTATAACAACCACAAGTGAATGATTAGGAAACTATTTTGTTAACAATACTGTAACCATATTGACATGTAACTTGATTAATTCAAAATGAAATATAGATTCATTTAATGTTGAAATAGATAACTGTTCAACACCAGATGTTTTTGTTTATTTTTCTGCGAAGAAAGTATCTCCCACTGAATGTGTATTAAAATAATATAAGATTCATCTCACATTGGCACGCTGTTTTTAACAATATTGAAACAGAATTAAATAATATTCTGATCATGGTCAGCATTCTTGTATTATATGGGAATGGTGAAGAAACTATTTGTTGGTGGAGTGAGTGAGTGAGTGAGTGAGTGAGTGAGTGAGTGAGAGTGAGTGAGTGAGTGAGTGAGTGAGTGAGTGAGTGAGTGAGTGAGTGAGTGAGTGAGTGAGTGAGTGAGTGAGTGAGTGAGTGAGTGAGTGAGTGAGTGAGTGAGTGACGCAGTGAGTGCGAGGAGCGAGCCAGTTAAACAATATGTTAAATACTATATATATATATATATATATCTACAAAAACTAATATATTGTTTCATATACGAGTCAGTTTCAATAAAAGTAAATCAGATTTTAATAAGATACCCTTAATATACTTCTTGTCCAGCTAAAGGTGCCAGCTTTCCTGTAGTTCATGAAACTCTGAACCTGAAGGAGACCATCACAGCGCAGGAAGATTTACTGAGGGAAGAAGGTATGGCTGTTTATTTATAGGTGATATTGTTCAGGTCCCTATGACAAAGCAGTTATATTGTAATACTAAGAGTACCTACCCCTAATTGTGGCTAGAGTGACCAATCACACACACTCACGCATGCATGCACTCAGTAGTCATCACATGCATTAGTTGTTGTGATTTTACAATGTTGTTTTACAGTATTTCATCTTTGTTTACTATAGCCAATGAATCCAACAAGAAGATAACGTTTTCACAGTCACTGTGGAATGCCATCAGGCCTAAGTTTCCATCTCCTCTGAAGAACTTTGATGAGAAAATTGAGTCGTCATTTGGAGGAAGTAAGCTCTATTACATGCCAACACCTACAAGTCTCCAGTATAATATTACTTATTAGATAAAACGTGTATTCTCTGACATTTATTGCGTAGTAAAATATATCCTGCCTTGCATTGGCTAATGATTTTTTTATATCTATTGTATTATTTGAATATCACAGAAGTTGAACAGAAGTTAATGTGTGTAAACAATTTCCTTAACCTGCTCTGAAATAGCTTTGAAACAGATGATTGTTCAGTACCCATCAGAAAATTGAGAGTACAACAGATAGTTCTGATGCGGCCGTTTGTGTAAATCGGTGACACCAGTATGCTGGTTTATTGTAAATGTTGGTGCTAGGTGCTTGAAAAAATATTTTGTGTCATAATTTTTGGAGACAGATGATTTGTCTGATAGAGTTACTGAACAGTTGTTTGTCTGGAGTTACTGAGTTTGAGCAGTTTCTTTCAACCTTGATATGTCTAATGTGTCTTGGTTATGGCAGAAGTAAATAAAAGTGCTTTCATAGAACATCATGATTAACTGGGTTACCTTACTCACACAGAGGTCAGCCCATCGCAGCTGTTCAACTATGAGCAGTTCTTTCTGGATCAGGTGACCCAAAAGAAGAAGGATCACACGTACAGGGTATTTCGGAAAGTGAGCCGTCGCTGTCAGGATTTCCCCATAGCGGAGGAGCACACCAATGGACAGAAGGAGATCACAGTGTGGTGTAGTAATGACTACTTGGGAATGACTTGGCATAAGGATGTACAGGCTGCTGTCATGTAAGTTGTTGCCTGATATTATAATATTGCTTTTTAGCATAAACTGGGTCAAGAAATTGTAACGTGTACTTCATTTTATGCAATAGAACGCTGTAAAATACTGGCACTAGCCTATGCTAATAATTGTACTCCTTCAAATACTGGCACTAGACCAAGTTATTTCTTCAGGGTAGTGAATCAAAATCTGTCATTGTTCATAACAGAAATAATAGCTATTTTATCCATAAGCTAATTGAATTTGAAAAAATAGAGCACACTACATTAATATTAATTTTAGCATTTATTTTGTAAATCACTTATTTCCTTAGTGTATGTTCATGTTTCTGTGTTAGATGAAGCTTGATTCTGTATTAAATCACTTAATGTACCTCTGAGAGATGGTACAGGTCACCTTAACACTTCAGTACAAAATAAACTAATCACACCACATAAAGCTGTGATCTATGCATATCTTGATAATTACATAATCTCCACATCATTTAATGGTCCTTAGTAAGTTACATAATATATGATCATATAGATCAGTCATATTGTATGGCTAATTCATGTGATATTCAATAACTGGATTATCACTTGAATTTTCTTTACTAAAGTAAATCCAGTTGATGAATAGAAAAATGTGTGGTACACCCAATACAGCTGTAACTCAAAAGTGATCTTAACAAGCCCTGTGGGGTTTGCTCTATATCCCGCATATTTTATGTGCACTTACTGATGACAAGCATGCCTACCTGATTGGTTGTTTATTATTATAAAACCTATTTTTGTGATTAAAATGATCTCTTTATTGCTGCAAATGAACTGTGTATTTCTTTATACAGAACATGTAAATATGTGTTTTATATATGTATATTTGAATATGTCCATGCAGATTTCACAGGTTTTATCTTTCTCATTTTCTGTGGTCTAGAACAAATGTTAGATATTGGCACCAACCTTTGTAAATACATCATGTGTTTTGCCTTATATGTTGTAATCAAAATGGATCATTTGTAAGACATTGCTCCGTGTAGGTTAAACCTGTTGTGTACAAGTTCATTGGGGGCTGTTCTGTTGACAGTTTGATTGATAAAACAATTTGCTCACTTTCAGTGAAGCTCTTTACAAGCATGGAGCAGGTGCTGGAGGCACACGTAACATTTCTGGCAATTCTCCATATCATGAGGAATTGGAACGTGAGCTTGCAGATCTACATCAGAAGGAGGCAGCATTGGTGTTTACATCATGTTATGTGGCTAATGAGTCTACTTTGTATACCTTGGGAAAGATGCTACCTGGTGTGTTTTTTAGACAGTGCATTTCGTTCTCTCGTGTGTGTGTGTGTGTGTGTGTATGTGTGAGTGTGTTAGTGTTGAGGCTTTTTTTGCACATGATAATCCAAATATTTTGCAGATTTCTAAGCAAAATAAAAGACTTATTTTTGATAGAACAGTCTAAAATAATTTTTCACGCATATTTCCTTTAATTGTCACGTGGTTAAAACACTGTTTCAGGATGTTTGATCTTCTCTGACTCGGGTAATCATGCCTCGATGATCCAAGGTATACGTCACAGTCAGTGTCCCAAATACATCTTTCGTCATAATGATCCCAAACATCTGGAAGAGATGCTCCAGAAGGTGGACGTTTCTCTGCCAAAGATTGTTGCCTTTGAGACGGTACACTCTATGACAGGTTAGTTAGCCATTAACTTATCTCTGTCATGCTGGTATATAAAACTATAATGAGAATAATAAGAATGTGTTTCGGGACTAATTGAATGGAAGCATGTAAAGTATGCTTTTATGCTTTTACGCTTTCTTTGATCCAGTGTTGCATGCTAAAATTTGTTACAGGCTTGGTGGACTATGCCATTTATGTGCAATGGTCAATAGTGGGTGTATCATTGTAATGTATTTTAATTCTTAAGCAAATGTTTACAAGACTACAGATGACAGCATTTTGTTGTGACAATGTAGAGAATTTATTCGTGTTTTCTAGGTGCAGTATGTCCGCTAAAAGAACTGTGTGATGTAGCACACAAGTATGGAGCCATAACATTCATAGATGAAGTACATGCTGTCGGTCTGTACGGTGAACGTGGTGCAGGAATTGGTGAAAGGGATGGCCTGTTACATGAGATGGACATCGTGTCAGGTACTCTTGGTAAGTGTTTGTCTCTTGGTAACATCTTTAGTCGAGTATACTATATTTGACATGTGTTGTCTTATTTCTTGAAGGATTGTGTGTGTCACTTTCCATATGTTATGTGTAGATGCTATCGCTGATTTCCTGAAAATCTCTTGGATTCGCTGTTTCAAGAGTAAACTTGCATCCTTTGAAAAATATGTGTAGAGCAGTTTTTCTGTTCCAGTTTCCACACCATGAATTTACTAGGTCTAGTGAAATAAATTATGTTATCAGCTGATGGATTTTATTTCTGGGACACTTAATTCACTTACCTTCATTTGCCTCTTTTCTGCTCATTACAGGAAAGGCATTTGGTAATGTTGGAGGTTATATTGCTGGAAGCGGTCAGCTCATTGATATGATACGAAGCTATGCTGCCGGATTCATCTTTACCACCTCACTGCCTCCAACTGTCCTCTATGGAGCAATGGCTTCTATCAGGGTATGTATATCTTGATTAGGTAGAGATAGATATTACAAATAATTATGACTATTGCAAGAGTCATTTACTGCTTAGAAAACTCAGGATATTTTCATTTCACTGTCTGTTGATGTTAAAAACTGTCTACTCATTACAAAGTTGAAAGTCAAAATATTGGAGCAGTTTTCATTAATAACAAATATGAGGGATGCTTTTAAAGAGCAACCTTCCTCTGCATGTCACGTGTTATATCTGCACACAAAACAAATTATATGTCTAGGTGTTTGCTAGAATGCGTCACAAATGTTATTTTATCATGCCAGTGTGCAGACACATGCATGCATATATGTGTTGCATGTGCACACAGACACATGGAAGAAAACTGGAAAATTTGCAGAGGCTCACAATGATGACAGTTTGTGATATGATTTAACTTAATTATATCTAAAACTCATGGAGAAAGTCTGCTGCAGTAAGAATTAATTAAAAAATCTTTTCTTATTTCATCTTTTATTACACATGGTACTCTGTAGAAGCACACTTCAGGAATGACCATGTAACAGTATTTATTCAGTTAATTCCTGGATGATACACCATCTTACAGAACAAATGTGTTTGACTTTGGAATTCAAGTGGTTAGATGTTCATTCACTACACATTACCACTCAGTAGTTGTGCTTCTGTTTTCTTTGATCTTCAGTAATTGGTCAATAGTTTGTAATTATTTAAACTAAAACAGTTAATTAGGTACCACACAATACAGCTGCACTCCAAAGATGCATGACCCTCTTCTGGGATAAACAAACTCCTACTTGGATATGAATCATTTGAGTTCTTCCTATATGTGGGAAGTTAGTTTGACATATATGTTTCTCACACACATGTTTGATCTGTTCATAATTAGTATTATTTTGATATCCACCTGATGTATTTATTTTGTGCTAACAAGGCTGTATTTAATTACAGTCATGCAACTGAGTAATTGTATCACTGGGATACAGTCTCAAGATAGATTTTATTAATGTATACAATTCACTGGCATTAGTTTGAAAATTATGTAATTCAACTGTAATTGAACTGCAACTTTAATTCTATAACTTGAATGAATTATGCAGTTTTCCATTTATAGTTTTAATTGACATCAGCGCCGTTTGTCAGACAATATGTGCTCAGTATATGTCAATATTATAGATCCATAACAATTAATATCTTGTGTTGTTAAACTTCAGGTACTGAAGAGTGAAGAAGGCAGAGAGTTGCGCCAGCGTCATCAGGAGAATGTTACCTATCTCAGAAAGCAGCTAGTGGATGCTGGGTTACCTGTCATACACTGTCCAAGTCATATCATTCCCATACATGTATGTGTGAATACTGTGGTATTCGGTCTTTAGTTTTGTGTCTTCTTTTATGGCAGATTTAGTTCGATATTGTACTCACCACTAACCTTTCAATTTGATCTAATGTTGTCTTGTTTATTTTTTAAATCAAACCTTCATGTGTTTGCTCATGTATCATTAATATGTTGGGTTTTTCCTGTCTTGCTCAAACTCGAAATGTAAAAATATTGTTGCAACTTATCACAACCTATAGAATGTCTAATTTTATCTGAAGATTTGGCAATAATAAAAAACTAAACCTAAATTTCCATATATGCAATATTTTCTACATTATTAATTGTGACGAGACACTTATTTAGTGCTGTTGTTCCCACAATAACTTTTGTAATGTTAATAATCACTCATAACTTGTTTGGGGGGGGGGGATGATTCTGAAGTTATTTTGTTTTGTTATCTTCAGTATATTTCTGCAGTCATATGAAAGTATAATTTAAAAATGTATTTCATTACTGTCCTGTAAGTAATAATAATGACATAGGTTTAGAAACCTGAGTTGATTGTAACATAAAACAAGTTTCAAATTGTTATTGAATGATACAAACACAAATGTATGTGGGATATTTTTATAGAGCCAAAACACTGAAATATTATCATTTAAAAAATATATTTTATTGCATGGTTATTGTATTGTGCAGTTTAATTTGCGGTCATAGTTCATTATTTGAATGAAAATATAGTCTACCAGCTCCAATGGTAATTCATGTTGAAATAGCTTGTACTCTTGAAATAGGGTCTGTATGAAATGTACACTGGGTTTTTCATACTTGATTTAGTAGTTCCTCTATTTAGAATGTTCTCAACTTTATGACTTCCATGGCCAAAGATTTGAAGGTACTGCTATTACTCTTTCCAGGTTGGAGATCCTGCCATGGTTAAAAAAGTGGCCAATGACTTGATGGACAAGCACACCATCTACGTTCAGCCAATCAACTTCCCAACTGTGCCCAGGGGCAAGGAGCTGCTTCGCATAGCACCCACTCCTCATCACACAATCGACATGATGAATCATCTCGTCAATGCTCTGATATCTGTCTGGTATGATAATAGTCTTGAGCTGAAGGGCCACTGTTCCATCGAGTGCGAGTTCTGCAAACAGCCGTTGAAGTTCGAGGCATTCTCTGCACGCGAAAAACCGAAGTGTAACGGGCTGAATTGTGGTGATTACCTGCTTAAATCAGCAGTCGCCTAAGCGTCATCTGGTTTTTGACCCATTGGGGTATTAGGGCAAAATTTGCCATTTGATTTGAGACCATCAGTCATTCTAGTTGTGCCATGGGAAGCCCTGTTTGTTAGCAAAGGGTCATTCTAAAGATGCTCTCGAGGAAAACAGAAATTATCATCTCTGCCTCGTTTTCATGTAACTTGTTTGTAACTGGTTTGGTTAAATATCTTTTTTTAAACATTTCCCCAATGGCAACCCAATATTAATTAATAGATGTATGGAACATGTGACTAAACTACCAACTGCATAATTACATTTGTTTAAATTAGCTTCTCATGATTATCATTGTATAATTTAATTTCAGGTTGTTATTGCCATTCTTTGGCAACCAGTTTTTGTTAACTAACAAAAATACACTTGTTAATCATATCAGTGATTGAATTTGATTGTATTTGTTATTTTTGGAAGAAAGGTTTTCAGATATTTTTCCATCAGCATAAGGGGGAATTCCCTTTTGATTTGCCATTGTGCTTATTTGTTTTGAATGTTTCTTTTGTAGGAAACACTCTGGGTCGTGAGTATTCTAGAATCTATTGAATCGAGATACTATGTCCATGTCTTGTGTTTTGTTTTTCATCTGAGAGGTGTATTGTTAAAACAGCTTCTTAAAAGCTAGCTCTGACCAGAGGTATAAACTGTGCTTTTGTTTAAAGATTTAAATGTCCCACAATCTTATTTGTCTTGATCGTGTGAGTACCAGCACATAAAATGTGTGGCATAGGTATACAATTTGCACAAACATAATTTTTTTCATTAAGACATATGGTTAAAAAGACAAGTCACCAGCTTATTTTGTGGACACGGTTTAAATGCATTGTATGTATGCATATATGTATACAGTCATTCAGTAGTGGTGTTCCAGTTTGTTCACACACGCACGCACACACACACACACACACAACATGCATACATACATACATACATATTGCATTTGACTGACTGCTTTATGGCATTTATTATTTTGCTAAAAAATGTAAAAAGTAAATTACTCTGCTAATGGTCAAGTGTTTATTTTTATGGCTTTTCCGGGTGGTGCTCATTAGTAGTTTAGGTTTTGTTAAAACTGT
This sequence comes from Paralvinella palmiformis, assembly GCA_025642065.1. Lineage (NCBI taxonomy): Eukaryota > Metazoa > Annelida > Polychaeta > Terebellida > Alvinellidae > Paralvinella > Paralvinella palmiformis. The sequence continues at coordinate 405,352 of JAODUP010000081.1, read as the reverse complement.
TTTGTGTTGCACTTTGCTAACAGAAATGCCTGGCTGCATCAAGGAATTGGCCTGTTTGTGCCACTACTATGTTGTTAAACCCTACTCACATACCGGCTTTGTTTGGCGTTCTAAATAAGCCACCCAGATCCATGTTAACGTATTTTCACTAAGATTATGGGACCTTTTCTGTCATGCTTTCTGAGCTTTATGCCATGAAGAAATTTCACCAGAACGTTTCTCATGCCCTCTGTTTTGGCTTTTTTTTCAAGCTCTCCAGGAATTATTTCTATGATGGGCCCCCCCCCAAGAATATTTTACATTTCTGAATTTAGTTGTCGTTTTAAGATATTTGTGAAATTCGTTTAGAGATGCCATATACATGTTGAACAGATAGTGAACCATTTAAATATTAGTGCCTAATACTGTGTGTACACTGTGATTATTCACCTAATTGTGACTAGTTTGGCCGCATGTGATCAGTGTTGATGTGATGTAACTGTTGACATTAATATCGCAGCTGTTATTTTATTTGTAACCTTAAATAATTTTAGACCTATTTATCAATATAGTTTATTGTTCTCAGCTTGTACGTGATAAACATTTACTCAGATGTTTAATATCAGGTTATTTTAGCTCTCACCGTGCAGACAGTAATCACATTTAGAGTAGTTTTGTCTTTGAGAGGTTGACAGGAGAGAATACCTCACTGTGGTGTAATAAATCCATACAAACTTCCAACTTTAGAGAGGTGTATTTATTTCGTAGCTGCATTGGTTTATCTCCATGGGTTTATCTGTTGCAAGTTACAGTTGCAAACTGGTTTATAATTCTATCCTTGACAGGACACATTCTGAACATGTGATTCGGGGGTCTTCAATCAGTGTGCTGGTTAATTTGGCAAAGAATGGTTGGTCACTAGTAGTGAATTCTGGTTGTCCGATGGATGGTGTATTTCACTTAGTTAAAGGATGCCAGGAATGAATGGTCTCGGTCACAGCTGGACTGTTGTTGGCATTTTGGTTTTCTGATTAGTTCATTGAATGTCTGCTCCTCTCTGTTCTATCAGTGCTTAGCATGAATGAATACCTTGTGACCATGGAGTATATTTGTATTTATAATATGTATTTTTGTGTTAATTCAGGAGTTTATATTGGTGTTCTATTTAACTAAATATAATCTTGTTATGTTATCATGGAACAGTGTATCCTCCAAGTTGTATGTTATTCCTTAATTATAATCTTTATCTCCAGTATAGGTCAAAGATCGGTCAGTGCGTATAAAACTGAGATTTAAAACTTATTCAATTTGCTATTCATCAGAGTGGTAATTCTTTCTCATTCTTTGACATTTTTCCTATTTCTTTGGTTGGAGCTAACTTCTTGGGAAGTATTATCGATGATAGTGTTATGAACAATAAGATGAATTATGATATTCCATATTGAGATTTTTTTCTGTATTGCATTACAGTCTGCATCGTATTATATTATCCATACATTTTAGATATGTGTGATCCCCTTTCCTCAAAATATTTCCTTTTTTTTCTCCAAAATCCACTTGCTGACTTAAATATCTTGTAGGTTGTCGTCAACATTCATGTTGTTAATTTTGGTAGCTTACTAATTTGCTATTAAAAGGCTTTCTGTCCAAAATCTCTGAATTATTTCATGAATTATTTCCCTTCAATTCTACCAAACTTAAACCAAATTTAATTACCATAAATCTTTGTATCACTTTCCTTAGGTGTAGAATTTTGATCCCAATTATTTTTTGAGCAAATGCAATTGGTGTGGAAATAACTGAATGTGTTATGTTAAAACAGATATCAAGAAGAACACTATAAATTTCAATCGGTGGTTCTTGGTTTGTTTTCTTGTGCTAAAATACAGGTTTTATACTCCAGCTGTTAGTTGCACAAAACCAATGTAGTCTGGAATATAAAGATGGTGAAAAATGTTAACTTTGTTATATTGTTCCATTCGTTACGGAACAAAGTGCAATGCTGGACGTTATCAAAGCTGAACGATAGCGATGTTCTCTCAATTTCTTGGTGTTAACTGTTAGGGATCATCATAGCCATTCGCTGAATTAACATGGTCATCTTCGACAGCAACCCGTATGTTAAATGTATTGTTCTGTTGGCGTTTGCTTAGAACCCTCTGAATTTATCATATTTGTGAACGTTATGATAGGAATCATCGACGTCGAGCACAACTTTAGTTTGATTCACGTCACCATATGTTAGATTGACCAACATGGTATGATAATTGTTGTAAAACACTAAACAATTACATGTTTTATCGGGTGCACTTCACAACCGTAGCTTGATAATGCATTTTATGCCTGCTTTCAAATAGCACACACCACAAGCGTAATCCAATTAGGCATTAAAGTTCCTGCTCATTAATTGTTGTGTTTGATTTGCGTTGTAATTGTGTTCAACTCGCAGTCATCCATTCTTCCATGTACACACACTCTTTGGTATATCGACACATAAAGCATATGATGTAAACTGTCCAAGGCCACGATTTGGGCTCTCGTCCTCTGATCATACAGCTGCTATTCCATATCCAACATATCACATCACCTGTTTACCCACCCCAGTGCATGCATTCCTGCATGTTCTGATTTTGACCTTTACATGTCACACGCAAGCACGCGCACACATATATATATATATTATCGTACACTATTGAATGGAGGTATTTTATAGCGTTCATAACGCCCGAAGTGGTCCAATCTTAATTTTGAAAGAGTTGACCTAACTTTTGTCTTCTGGGAGGGATTTACAATCCTCTAAATTTCCCCGGCTAAAGACGTTATCACTTCATCAAAGATTAATATATCAAATACACAACTACAAATTACCCAACCATCATTTAAAATATTAATAGTAACTAATTAACGTCACCTGACATTGCTTTAGTCATTAGAACACATTGGGTTCATTCAGTTCATCCAATGCTGACAGGTTGTCATATTTCGTGTATGATTAATATTTTTATTAACATTGTATTGTAATGTAGGATTGTATTGTAATGTGGGAAGCACCATACTCCATTAATGATACCTTAATACAACAAATTATCGTAATCCTTACAGATTAGGTCGAATATTATACGGATTCGAATCCCGTTCAAGTTTCAAAATCTTGCAGAGTAATTAAGAAATTAATTTCTCGTCTCTTAGATCATCGGAACTAGGACGAGCACTTTAATTGGTGTTTTTGTCTCATCAAATTAAAGCGAGCCATTAAACCGTACAGCACACTTGACAAAGTGTCGCCGAAGAATGGTTTGTATGGTCGTTACTTCATGCATACAATTTTAGACTGGCACACACATTTAATACAGCTGTATCATGCGAGGATCGAAATAATGGAACCTATTTTACTAATAATCAACATGCAATAGCACAGTGATTAAAACCCAGTGCTACGAACCTTCAGGTTATTGGTTCGAATCCAACTTCTAGTAGCTATGTTTGTGAGTTGTGTCAATGGGCACTGGGCACCCATTTCATTTGAGGTTTAATCATTGGCTAATTGTTCGAAACTGATTTAACAAATGTCATTGATCGGCTGAGTATATGTGGCGTACATTCAACTTGGTAGATCCACGTGAAGGAAATAGCCTGGGTTCAAAACCCCGACCCGGCTATATCAGAAGGGTGTTTCATCTTTCACTTCGCCGCATTATCTTCGGCCCATTTAGCCTACCTAGTTTACATTTTTTCATATCAACAAAACCGTGAAGAAAGCGTATTGTCCTCATATATTTGATTACGATGTATTGACTATACCAGGTTAACCTTTTAAGAACCGACGTCTGGCTATCTTAACTCTATAAATAAATAAATGTAATTCAGAAAACGATCATGACACAACCGGATTGAGGGATTCAGTGATTAGTAGAACTGCCATGAGAAACATGCCACAAGCACGGATAGGTGTCGGATTCGAACGCACAACATGGAGCATGTAACATTGTTCAAATACATCGGCTATCGGGAACGTCTCATAACATAGCCGAAAACTGTTTATCATGTTGTCATTTCATGACAGTTCAAATAGGCAATTGGCTTTTAGGTTTGAATGGTATTTCATCTTTTGATTCAACCCATTGTCTTCCACAATTTATTGTGTAGAAATGTAGCCATGGAGAACTACATTTATTTAATTTTAACAGATTATATTAACGATGTGCACTTTAATATGAACCTAGATGATAATTCTGTTAACAATATACGTATATCTCTCTTGGTTTGACTGACTGAACAGCCACCCAATAAAAGGGATCGCACTGGAAATAAGTGCTTACGGTTTCGTGTGCTACCCCTGATCATGAAACGAAAGAAAATCAATCAAGCAATCAACTCACTCTTTGAACAGAGTGTATTATGTACTAAAAGTAGGGTGGCCAAATGTCCGGCTTTGTACGGCTTTTGAGTCGGTCATCCTCCATCCGGCGCCAACTTAAGCAATAAATAAACAGTTCATGACAGGCTACCTTTGTCTTTCTGTAATCAGGAAACGTTTGCTTCAATTGGGTTAAACATAAATATCGATATTCATTTATTTTACTATTTGTGTAATAATAAAAGCTGTTTCTAAATGCACTATGTGTAGGTTACATGTGTGTGGTAAGTTGGTAGCCTGTGACCATGTCCTCCTTTTGGGAGCACCATGTCCTCCTTTTGGGCACACCAAATCCCCCCTTTTAGAGAAAATTAGAAATGGCCACCCTAAATAAAAGGCTGCACATCCCATCTAATCCGCTGTTACCGGTTACAGCTTCTCGTTCTATTACAATCCTTACTAACACATTGGTATGATTATATAGGGAGCGTCACATAATACACCATAAATGGCCATCTTTCTATTTCCTGTTAAGACTAAAACCACCACGTACCTTTTGACTGAGATATTATTAACTTGAACATTATTCTCTCTTTGGTGAAACTTAACCACGAGCCTAGAAAACTGTCTGTAAAGTTAAAGCAAAATACGCACGATTCACAAAATCGCCATGAAGAACGGGTCACCTTCATAGGTGGAGTGATGAACATTGCACATCAGGTATGTGAGTTGGCCACATCAACGCGTCAAACCAACTAGCAACTAAATGCAATTACAGACAATTAAAACAATCAAATTGCAGTCGTGAGCATAAATAATACTACGCCCATTTGACACTATAAAGGGCACTAATAATTAATGCCTGTGCTTAATTTAAAAAAGATTCTTTATTTATCAACGTAAAATATATATTTATGGAAATAAATGGCAGTAGCTTCAAATATATTTTCATTCGTAAATTGAATACATTTGTGAATGGCATGTAGTCGTATTGATATTTGGATGACCGAGTCGAAATTTTGTACAGCAGTACACATCTGTAAAGTGTCTGGTACACAATCATATTTGTATAGTTAAACTATATTAAGTTTATAAAACCGCACTGCGGAAATAACACTTCCTGTACCATAACTGCCTGAAATATAAAGGGAATTCAAGATAAGGGAAATTAGGTCAAGTAGCCTCTCTCGGAAACGTAATACTTATTGTATAATTAAAACAATTAATAATAAATTCGTTTAACTTTAAATTGTCTATATCAAGAATATCTGGTAATTATCTTCTCGCTCCTTTATTTCTAGGAGAGAGTTTGCTTTTATAACGACATTCTAATCAAGTATTTTTTCAGTGTCACATAAAGTGCCAGTAACAACGGCAGTATATATTTATGTAGAGCCCCCGACTAGTTAATCAGATCATAATAGCTGTGATGTGCTTAAATTGAATAATTTTGTGGTGGTGAGTGAGTGGTGGTGAGTGAGTGAGTGAGTGAGTGAGTGAGTGAGTGGGTGAGTGAGTGAGTGAGTGAGTGAGTGAGTGAGTGAGTGAGTGAGTGAGTGAGTGAGTGAGTGAGTGAGTGAGTGAGTGAGTGAGTGAGTGAGTGAGTGAGTGAGTGAGTGAGTGAGTGAGTGAGTGAGTGAGTGAGTGAGTGCTTTGTTTACCCTCTGCTCCACCTTGAACATATGACCGAGGGACAACCCCAAACGCAATATTCAACAAATAGAGACAACCCTGGGATTCGAACCCGGTGTTATTTATGTTTATTTGGAGAATGATATTGCTGCTACTGGTGATAATAAAGTTGATGAAGATGATTATGATCATAACAAAAGTATCAGAAACAATAATAACAACAGTACTGTTATTATTGCTGCTACTGCTCTTACAATTGCTACCACTATCCTGCTACCACTCCAACTTCTACCGCTACTACTGCATGCTAGCAGTGCGATCGGTAATCAAAGCACTCACACTAGTATCACCATAGATCTGTATTCAAATCCAGGTCTGGCAATGTCTGAAGGATATTTCATCGTTCATTAAATTTAGAGGTTGTTCGGCCCAAGGATCCCCCCCCCCCCACACACAAAAGCAGGAATATTTCACTGCACCTGCCGACAACGACTAAAGGACCAATTAACCCCTCAGCAACACAGCTGGACTGACCACGACATTGCCGCACTCCTCATCAGAAAAGCCACCATCGTCCCAGACATTATTCTCCCTTTACTTAAGAAAGATCCATACACCTTCCACTAAAATCAGTTATTATACAAAATATCCTTTTTATTTATTCTACTTCCAGAGGCTCTGCTCAGTAAGCGACAGCCTGGGGTAAATCCCCAAATTACACAAACTGCACTGCCACCTGAGGAGTGTTCGGTCCCGGTGTAAGGTGCTGCCCCCTAATGAGTGTTTCTCGTTACAGCCTCATGTCGGGGTATGCTCGTAAATGAGAACAGCGGCCTTCTGCAAGCCGTCGGGGCAGACGATCGGAGGTATTCCCAAAGTTTCTTGTAAGTTTGGGAAGTTACTTTTGGTAAGTATACGGCATTAATTTTTCTGCCTTCGCTTCGCAAATGGTTCATTTATGGATGATTCGTCCGTGTGTGGTGAACGCCAAACGGGGCGTGCTATACTTATTAAAGTATCGCCGAAAATGTACCGCAGGTGTTTTATGTGAAAAATATATATATATAGATCTATATACCGGCTCGACTTCTCGAGTGGGCACCTGCGGCCGCCTTCCTGTGGAACTCGTGGGCGTTATGTTGTGTAAAAGAGATGCCCGGAGATCGGGCGTGTTTTTATATGTTTGATGGTTATTTACATTAGTTATGTAACAGTGCGGGTTGATCGTTTTAAAATGAGCTGATTACTTTTTACAGAAACTGTTAGCGAACATACGCTGCGTATGACCTTGTACTTGGTTGCTAACGTAAAGCGTTTCGGAAATAAGTTAAATTCCATGTGGAATTTGGTTGCTTAGCTAGTCAGTATAAATAACTTCGGGCGTAGACACCTCAGATTACCAAGACGATGTTGTTTGAGCAGTGAATAAGTATAGTACGAATTTAATTAGTATTGGCTTGCTTTTTAAATTAGTTTAGCCTGTCGGGTTACTTTACTAGTTATCAATTCACTAGCAAGAGGATTTCACTGTCACTGAAACTCTCTTGCTGGATAATACAAACACACCCAGATGTGTTGCTGTTAATGTCAGGTAATTATGCATGATCATATATAGTCCATGACTCGTTCATTATTTATCATTCATCATATTTAGTTTTTATTAGGAACATTTGTTTCATGGCTATCTTGTATAATTAAGTAGAAAACCATCTAGGCATGATTCATGCACAAATGATTGGAAGTATGTGCTTTGTGTATATCACAACAACAACAAAACATGACAGATTGTGAGATTAACAAGTGATTTGAAAGCACTTTACCTGTGAACAGTGATGACTGTTATATTTCTGTCTGCAGAAATTGTGGCCAACTTGACCAAGGATTTTAGTAAACACTCCCTACAAAAACCGTGAACAAAGCAGAACCATATAGATGAGAATAACATTAACTCATCACCAATTTTATCAATTAGCAAGGCCTTAATGTTATCAGATGGTGTTCATTCATGGAGTGGTTGTATGAGCAGCTGATTGTTACAATGAGAGGTGTAGATAAGTGTCATATCCATGGCTAATGATGTTATATCAGATCATTCTATAAGTAATTTGTTTGAATAATTGCTATCAGATTATACACCATGGTTAACCTGACATCTCCATGTACCACTGAGTGATAACACAAGTTGGTAATTGAAGGTCTCTTAATTGCATAATTTAGTATACTATACAGCAACTAGGAAAGATGTCAGTGTATAATTGCTTAATTGCCATTCATTCATTGTGTTTAGATCTTCTGGGGATTGTACATTCTGTGAGTTTTACATACATTTGGCTCCTGCATGAGTATAAATGATTGTAATTAGATCAACTAGATATCACAATGTGAATGTTTGGTAGGCATTTTCACTGATTTGAAACTGGAATAGATAGAGCTGTAAATAGTTCCACTAGTGACTTGATCATACTATTTGTTAGAGGAAGATTGTTTGTGATTATGGCATGGGTTTCCTTGAGAAATTAGAAGAAAAGTTTATTTATGGTCAAGCACCATACCAGACAACATTAGTGCAGAGCATTAATTTTAGTAATAAATATTCGAAATACATATGAACATAGATGATCAGTAATTACAGAGGAACCTATGATTCATTATTAGTATAATTTTGAATAAACATTGCATCATCATAATATACATAAGAACCCAACCTGCCTTAAAATCATACATTGAATATACATTGATTGACAAGCACACTACATGGGGGGGGGGTTAAAATATATTTCACAACTCTATACATGTGTTAAAGCTGCATTGTATAAATACCAGTTCTACACAATCTTTATTGTCTTGTAGTTAATAATTTGCAATAGTATCCTGTAGTTTCTGTGAAAAGCTAAGCAGGAGCTGTGGAATTATTGTTAGTTGAAACTGTATTAAGTTGATCAGGGGAGGTTTAAACTCTGGGAAAGTTTGATCTTATCTAGGATATTTTGTTTTGTATATTAATAGTATATATATTATAGTAACTCACAAAAGATCAGTCCCTCTCTGACTCACCACTTTAGACTAATCTACACTGAGAGTCATATAGTCAGCTATGTTTAGAGTTGTTTAATGTGAAGACCACATACTGTGGAAGTGACTCATTAAAATATTGTAGTGGTGATTTGATTAGTTGCCAGTCATGTTTCCTTGCTGGTCTTCCCACAGCCAGATGTTGACCATATGTATCTATTTCCTATAAGTAGTGGTTCTTTTGTAAACTCCTGATACTATATTATAATTTGATAAACCTTTTCTATAGTTGAGGGGGGTTTAGTGGGGGTTTCCCTGAGGCATATTTCCTGTTCAGACCAGTACATAACCACACTAGAGAGTTTCTGACTTTACCATACCTCAAATCCTCCCCCCAAACCAGGCCATATGTTAACACATGGCCAGTGTTACTTGATAAAGTCCCAGTGATATCAAGACTAGTAATACTGCTATCCTGTTCTGCTGTTGAGTGGTCCCTTGGGCCTAATGTACCCTTGCCATTCTAGTCACTTGGCTCTGATCAGTTGGAGTGATTATGCCACTTATTCATTGTTCAATTGGTACTGAAGTCAGTATGGTTATAGTAGTACAGGAATGTTCTGTTATAAGTTTTCTATTATTTACTCACCTCTGGTTCAGCGTCTGGTTTAGATATTCAGTGTAGATCTCTTCACTGTAAACACCTCTAATATGCTCATGATATTGACTAAATAAATAGCAGCATTTTGGCTAAGTTCAGTACAGAATGTTTGTGTATGTGTGTGTCAAAGATGTGCATCATTTAATGCAGAACATACTATCTGTCTGGTAACTCTGGTTGTTTATCCTATTCTGTTGTAGACAGTGTAATGTTTCCTTAGCTAATTTGCAGTATGTGCTTGTGTAACATAAAACCTTCCATCTCTCAGCAGAAATGTAAATGACATGTAGGCATGGTCAGATAAGATAATAAAGTGTATTTAAATGTTGTAGTGAGATAACACTGAGACTGTATTGTTCCATTGGAAATGACAACTGGGTTGAAGTGCATGATATATTCTGTCTTCTGGTGTGGAGTGTGTATCTCAGGCCTTACATAGATGTCTAAGTACCTGTTGAACTCCCTGTGACCAGAGCATATTTTGATCAGCTCTCAACACCTCAGTTTATACCACTGTATGTTTGAATAGCTGCAGAAAATAAGCAGATAAGCTTGGCAAGTGTGATTTCTCTATCATGAATATTTATGGTATTTTTATCAGCTGGCTCTCCTTTGTGGTATTAGCTAGAAATGCATGGAGTGACATTAAACCAAATGTTGCAAGTACCCACCCAAGTCACTGTTGTGGACCACATTAGTTATCATGGACTACATGATAGTTTCGGAGATTATTAGTTTAGTCAGAGTACCCACATTATATTTCATCTTCCAGTCTGGTGTTTAGTCTTATACACAGATGTAAAGAGTACTTAGTGAACTACCTGGTTTCAATTTTAAAAACTAATTTCTCTACTAGTGGTTTCATGCTTAAATTAATTGGTGTCTGGTGTGTAGTATGATCTCTGTAATTTCAGTCTGTGTTCTGTGAAGAGATCTAAACCTATTTTTCACAGGATTTAATATTACATGACTTGGCGTCACTGACTGAATGTGTGGGACGGCATCTGGTTAGTGTTACCTGATGGCTCCATCATTGTTTCACTATATAAGATTGCCTGATTTATGACTTTCACTTTTTAATATTGGTGTCTTTTTACTATAGTTTGTATGTATTCCAGGAGGGGATAGATATTCATACACGGAATATAATGGGATGTTTTAGGGTGCTCTGAAAATGCAGTAGTTAAAGCCCAGTGTTGCAAACCTCCGGTTTCAAATATGGCTCATCCCTGTGTTTCTAGTATTTATTTCTTGTGGGAGTTGCATATGTCCCTGGTGTGCCAGCACTGAAGCTAATTAAACACAACAACAAGAACAGTCATGTGGCGTTTCTTGAAAAAAAAATCCTATGTAATTATAGTGTTGCCTAGTATTACTTATAAAAATATTCTCTCTTAAATTAGACTAACTGAACGGTTGAATAAATCTGTATAAATATTGTATTTACTTGTCTGTACCAACATGACACATGTTTAGCCCCATCTCTTTATTGGTTGAAGGTATATTATAATTCCTGTTAAGCTTGTCTTTTAATGTTTCAGGTTCGGACCAGGTTGGACCGATATCAGAGAGAGAGAGAGGAGTCTGTAGTTAGCTGTGGGCATTCCGGCTTAGAACAGACTGGCCACACTATCCTCTGAGAGAACCTTGACATCAGAGAAAAACCAGCCAGTGAGAGACTGAACTGGAAATGGTTTTGGTATGATGTGTGGTGTGGTCCGCTAGCTTGGTTCTTGATCATCTACTTGTAGGGAGTATACTTAGTCAGACTGTTCTTGCACTACAGCAGCCTGAACCAACACCACTTCCTTGGTGCTACTAGAACAGTTGGTTGCCAGACTTATAAGCAGAGGAAAGAACATTCAGGCTGCAGACACATACTTTGTATGTATAATATTATATGTATGCACCTTACTGCATAGGATTAACTTGATAGACATTAACACCTACTGGTTCATTGTTTTCAGGTAATCTTGGAAGTTCTCCTAATTGTGAAACAAACACACTTTTGCAGATAAATTGTGTTCAGCACACACTGCACTAAACATTCTTGCTGGACCACAGCATATTGTCAAAAAAGGATTTTTGGTGGACTTCTGTCATGTAAAGGATTATTGTTCTGGCAGTAATTAACAGATATTATAGTCAAGATGAGAGGCAGCAACATGGATTTAATCTTGGTTCTTACAGTATTCATAGGATTCCACGGTAAGTGTATATCTTGTGTAGATTTGTCTGTTTAGGGTTTGGTTTGTACAATTGTAGTATATTTGTTAGGCTTCATTAGTTTATGAATACTTACTGTAAAATTTGATTGGACATGCTTTAATGCCTTTTAATCTGCTTTGTATTTGGGTTTTATAGATTTACCAAATCTGGTCTATTCACTGCAACATCTTAGTTTTAGAATTCTTATTAAGAATTCCATTGTCTTATAACAGTAATTATAATTTAGCCTGTACACTGTGGATTATTACTTGCCATTTGGTCTGTTTTATTGAAAGCTGATACTAAGTAGAAACAAAATTAACTCCATATACATAACAAGTAGTCCAAATCAAATCAGTTTTTGTTACTAGCCATTTAAATCTTACAGCTGATTAAACTTCAAAACACAAAACTGTGTTCATTGTTATTAATATATTTCTGGTGTTTAGCATGTCACTATCACTATAAAATACATCCTAGACCTAGTTGGTAAAACCATAGACTCATAGTAAACAGACATCTCTTGTTACCCTGCACCTAGAGGTATATACTAATAGGCAAACATCCCATTAAACTGACAGAGGCCAATGCTTAGAGCAAATGACCAGTGTGAGGTGCACAATAAAAGCATCACTAAATTATCACTACATGAATTGTGTCTATTTCAAAGCTAGTTTGTTTAAGCCTGCAATATACTCCTGTGTAAGGTGGCCCAGAAGGGCCTCTACCCTCTAGTGTTGCCCATCACTCAGAGAGAACCTTATTTGACTGTTAAATTGTGGTTTATATAAAAGAAGAATTCTTTCTACCTGTCATGGAGCCAAACAGTAGTTGATCAGCAACTGGCTTCCAGATACTCTGGTTCTTAAATTGGGCATTTACTTTTTTGTTGGTATCACAGCAGAAACCTAGAGTTACAGGAGCATGAAATTGCCTCAGAACATTGTAACATAGTGCTCCCCAAGGTCTAATTCCCAGGAGTGACTGGTTGCTTATTTTATTGAGTGTAGTAGGCAAAGGGCCTGTTATTTATGTTGTGGTGATTTGTTGACTTGATGAATTCTTGTAGGTTCTGGTGATGCATTGATTTAGGTAGTTAAGTTTTATGACAGCAATGAGTGAGTGATGTTAGTTATTTCAACTGAAATGACCGGGTGTAATACACAATTTTTCATTTGGAGATTGAGTTATTGAAAGTCTGTGCGTGCCATTCATGCATTATTCAGCAAAACATTGATTAACACAATGAGTGGGATTAGTATCACTATGCCACTTCACTGTTAATACGTAAACAAGCCGTACATGCATCAGTGGTAAAGGTATAGCCCTGGGACATAACATACAATAGCTATTGTCTTGTAATTTGAGTATGCTTACAAATTGACCACTTGTCTGCCAACACCAGATATCTTGAATCCTGCATGAAATCCGAACCACATCCAGTTATTTGAAATGCCAGAACCTGATGAATTGAGTTACCATCTATATATTAAGATACTTCCAGTGCTCTGAGTGGCCCACACACATACTTTCACGCTCAGTAATCTTTATGTGTATGAACTTGTTGATCTTCCATGTGCAGAATTGGCAGGCTTTATAACCGGCCCACTGAATTAAAGCCCCATTTTGGGATAAACCCGGGTTAAACTAATTTTTAGGCACAATTCATCACTAACTGATTAAATAGAATACACTAAATGTAAATTAAACATTTATTATCTATATAATGTATATTAAGCACACAAATAACAGTATACTACACAAGTATTCAGACATTCACCAGTATAATTCTGCACCATCAGGAAGTTCACAATAGCTAGAGACAAGCTTGGCTGCTTTCTCTAGACCCAACCTGTTAAGCAGCTTGGTCTGGATAACACCAAAGTTGGAGAAAATTATCTGCATTGAGGCTGAACTTGATGGAAGATGAGCAGCATAATGGCTAGATCACATAGACCAGTATTCACACCCTTACATGTTTTCTTGACACAAGCCCATCACACTTAGCAGATACCTTGATCACCTGCCACATGGAGGATTAAGTGAAGCCATTGGCATTGCATGGTCAACCACAGTTTGGTATACCACCACTTTCTAATTGCTGAATAGATCAATTCACCTCCTGGTCTTCAGAACCCAATTTAACAAACAAGCCCAACCAATCATAGAACAGATCAATTGGTTGTCTAATTGTTTCCACCAGCAGCATACTGGTAATATCTCAAGATATTGGATTGTGTTGATTGGTACACATTGTCAGAATCTTAACTTCTTAAAAATGCATACCATTCAAACAACTACTTTTCATGAGGATAAAATGTATAAATTTCTGAGTCACGAAACTGTATTCTGAGAAAAAAATGGGTTTAAACTGGTTAAACTATTAAAACCTAGGTTTAACCCACCCGGCTGGACTAAACCAGTTTAACCCAGGTTAAACTCCAACCCTGGCTGGTAGTAAGTTTTTAATGTATTTGTCCTTTATTTTAAGTCTCATATTATTTTTATGTTACTGGTGGTCTTCTGCTAGATTTATTGGATAGCATGTGTGCCTTTTTATCATGGTATATGGTTTTGGCTGTTTCTCTCTGTTAACCAGATCTATCTGCAGTAGTGTTAGCTGAAAATGAAAATTATCGGTTAAACTTAAAGCATGTTGCATTTAAATTGTTCTGCAGCATGTAGATCTCGCATTTGTTATTTTATTGTTATATGTCAGGTTACTCCCATACATACAGCAGTGTGTTACAAATCTGGTTTGGGTTTTAATCACAATGCTACCTGTGAAGAGCTCCAATAGCCCAGTGGCTAGAGGATTGCACTGCAAGCCTCTAGGTTATGGTTTTGAATCCAACTCATACCTATGTTTGTGAGATGTTTCTCTAAGATTTGCCTGTTGGCCATGTGTCCCAGGTGTGACCAATCCCAAGGCTAAATAAAGAACTTAGTCAACGCTACCTGTGTATGACTGGGGGACGTTCCCTTCAGGTTAAATTATGGCCATTTTCCCAGGTGTGACGCATTGATCAATCAGTGGCAAGACGGGGTAAACCAAAATACTCACTCCCTTGCCTACTCATTTATGGAGAGGTCTGTGGTAAATTCTGTCTTTAAAGATCAAAACTAGTTTAATATCGAAATTGGATCTGTCCACACTTATACAAAAGTAGATTGATCAGGTACTGAACATTTCATTAATCAGTAATTTTCTAGCGATGTAGCATATTTATTATTTAAATATAATCAGATTTTGCATTTAAAGAAACAACTCTTCCTGCTCTCAGTATCATGTCTTTGTGACAAGTAATATTATTCTGTCTGAAATAGACCCTACCATAAACAGCTTGAGGCCAAAGGGATGGTGAACATCAGGTCATTTGAATTTAGTGTTTTGGATTTAGTCAGAACTGAACCAGTATTTTAAAATTATTAGTGAAGATGGTTACTATTTAGATTTGTATCTGTTGTTATTCACTGTACCCTTGTTGGTGTATATTCATCGTAAATGACATGCCTGCTATACATAACTGATAGTTCTGAAGCCATTTCAGCTGATCTTCAGCCACGATGCAAGCATATAGCATGCTGGTAGTTCACATACACATTACGTATACACAATTTGTTGTGCAACTGCAATGTCACCTAATTCTGGTGGGCTTTCCCAGAAGCCACACATTACAAGGTAGTAATGTATTTAAGAAACCATTGACATTTGAATGAACACATTTATCTGTGATATGGTGAGTGGTAAATGTGGATGTCTTCCCCATTTCCACTGGACATGCTGACCTTTGATCAGTTAGTTTATTTATTTTGACTGTTTGTTGTGAGGTTTCTAGTGTTTTGTTATGCAGTCACATTTTGGTACTTGCTGAAGCAGATAGTAATGGGATGATTTGTTTCTTCTCCCTGAAGTTATCTCCGAGATTTCAGTAGCTAATGGCTATATGCAAGTTGTTTCTGCTGTATTTTACTAATTGTATAAGAATCAACCATGTCATATGATCTTGTGATAACGAAAGAAGTGTTCACTGTTTGAAAATACTTAAATATTTAGCTCTGATCCATTTGTTCTTCATGTACAGCGTTTATTAAAGTAAACTGGCATTGCTCTTATACTGATTATAATGGTGGCAATAGTTATGCACCATGATAACAACTAATTGTGAAAAGAAGAGATATCAGGATACTTTATCTTCTGGAATATTTTTTCCATGACCTCAGCAGAAAGATAGTTCACATATCTTGTCACATTTACGGTTACTCCATTAAACTTCTACCAGATTTTTGACTAGGTCTGCTATTAATATACACTTGTATCATTTCATACATTTACTTACATACTTGCTTATCAATGGCGTATGGATACAAGGATATCTCTGATATATTGACGCATTGCATCACATTATCAGTGGTCTTTGTTTTAACAAAGATAATGCAAAGCGGCTTCAAAGTCTTGTTTGTTCCATAACAACACCATGAGTTGCATAATGGTAGTTACTCTTTTACAGTTTGTTATTAAGCAGTTTTGATATATGTATTTTTGTAATATATTCATAAAACATACGCTTTCATATTTGGTTTGTTTTTAGAAGCTGTGGTTGTGGTAATTGTTTATTGGCCTTGACATTTAACTTCAGTTCATTAGATATATGTTCCAAATCAGTCTGGCACAGGTGTAAGTTGAAGCGGAAGTAATTATCACACATTTGCTTTTAGGCTGTGTATGTCAATACCCCTTCTAATTAGTTCTAGGTTTGTTTAAACTTTTTTTCTCCGTTAACCACTTTATTTGGCATTGTTACTCATGGGAAAGTTATCAAAAAAGAAGTGGTTTCTTCATTGCCATAATATTTACAACTTTTGTACGGCACACTCGTGTCTTATCACACTGTGAGGTTTTTGTGGTTTCCTTAGACAGAGGGGTATCGTTTTTGGGCCAAATGGGTTTTTGTGGCGTCTTGAGTTTTTTGGTTTATTTTCCGAAGAACAGCCACTGAGTGGTGTCTGAAGTCTGGCTGCTGGACTGTTCAGTAATAGTTAAAAAAAACATTTGTTCACCTGATGTCTGATAGGATTGGTTGCCTAGTTCTGATTATCTGCTGCCGTCGGTTGCCAGGTAACCAACCAGCTAACTCATTACAGTGAAGTTTAGCTGGCGTTTTCTTATTGGTAGGAAGTGTGTGAGGTTTTCTGGCCCAGCTCTTCTCTTATCTGCTCTGTTCATCATGGATTGGGAACATAAGATTAAAATTGACCCAGATGTGTCCATATGAATAGCTATGACACACTCTTTGCCTGGTGTAAACTGATAAAAAATAATATAATCATATTAAGTCACCAACTTTCATTAATGATCTGCTGGTACTGCAGTTAAGACAACTCGTGTTTTAATTCATGCACTTACGTCTGACACAATTTCACATGGTATCGCTACGGTGTAAATTGTTACATACTTGTTTCTCTATCAGTGCTGGCATTGTGTGGTGTTATTTACTGGTATCAGTGAACTTTGATAACTGACTCTAGTAGTGTATGTGTGTTTTACCTTTTCACCTGGAGACGGACGGACACACAACTCTGTCTCAGCTGTGTGTGTGTGTGTGTTTACAAACACACACATACTAATGTATACCTGGTATGAGATAATCCCTATTGACTAACATCTAATTATATACAGTGTTTGTTATTCTCATATGTTTGCTAGATACAGATAATACTGTTTTAGATGGAGCAGATACTGGTACCTTATGAAAGGTTTGTTTATGTCGATATTGAGATATGCTTGGATGGGGATGGTTGAGTTTGACTGTACAGTGCCTGTGAATAGGTCTTGTTGTCTAAATGTTTACAGAAATAAGATAATTATATCACTTTAAAGGTAACAATCGGAACGTATTGTGTTAGGATAACCTTGTGTATAGGTACTCACTTCCACTATCCTTTCATCTAGTCCATTTTAGTATGATAACTGGAATAGATCTGAGTAAAAGATACTGCAGTGTACAGCGAACCAACAAAAACACGCTGAGGAAGTGTTGTTTGAAGGTTTTTTGTGAGAACTATGCGTGCTGATTTCCAGTATTAAAAAGATGACGGTACAAGCCAGTACCATCAGATGTGCCTGTGTGTTGAATTATCGTCTGTCTGTATTCATGTTGTATGAGAAGTGTGCCTATAATACTTCCCAATTTGGTTTTTATCCTGCACCAATTATATATATATCATTCAGAGTTATAAGCAATAAACTTAAATACTTATGACTATGATAAAATAAATTGAATGTTTATTGATTAATAACAGATTAGGGTTTGGAATGTAGTTTGTTTAGAAGATTTTGTCTTTGTTTCAACTTTCTCAAAATGAATCCCTAGTTCATTTGTTTTGATTAAAGTTTTAATATTTTTCTGGTATTTTGTTTTGTGATACCTGTTTTCTATACATAGTTAGAATTGATTGCCTACCGTATATTCCTGTAACATGCCCTTCTCATCCATCTTAATCCTCACTTATAACTTGATGCAGAGCTCAATTCTGCCAGGTACTTTTTACAAGATTCATGACCAACATATTTGGCAGGAGTGTCTTCTGTTAAATATATTAGTGATGTATTTAGGGGGCTGGCTTAAGGGCCGGCCACCAGAGAGGTGTGAACTGATTGTTCATGTTGTTTTCAGTTTTGTAACACTAATGCTATCAAACCTTCTTTGGTGGGTCTGTCTGTATATTGTACATGGGGCATATGGTTGTAATACGTTGATAGTCAGTTGTCTGTGTTTAATGTGCCCAATCAGCACAACATTCCTCTATTTTATTAACAGCTTGATTTTTTTAAATAAAAGACAAGCGCTATCACTGCCACAGTGTTTCTGACACACATTACACTGAGCAGTTTAGGGGGCACATGTTAACAGTGCTCAGAATTCCAGGAATGACTGCTGGGACTCCGAAACACATTTTTTTAGTGATTGATACTGCTCTACTGTGAATAATTATGTCGATTGTCAGGGATTTCAAATGAATGCTGGAACTAAGAGTGGCATTGTCAGTCAGTGTTACCAGACTGTGAGTCTCATTTATGTATACCAATATTCTGTTTAATCAATTGGTTAATGAAGACATTTTATTTCGGAGACCAGTGAATAACAAAGTTACTGGTTAGCTACTATAAATGTTTTATTGCGCGCATGAGTGTGAGTGAGTGTTACATTAAACACTTTTATATTCATTGCTAGAAAAACGTCATTTTTCTAGCTGTGTTATTGTTTATTTATTACTTTGAGCGCTTGTTTACTAAACGCACCTGTACATATCCACGTTGTCATGCTAGCAGAAATATCTGGATATCTATGTTATTTTAGTATATCATTTCAATATAAAGAATAATTAATCTGATGTCAGCAGATTGGTTTTCGATTATATATATATATATATATATATATATATATTGTGTGTGCGCGTGTGCCTGCGTGCGTACTTATTATTTATCACTTGTTTTATATCCTTCTAATCTTTATAGAATGGTACATTTTGTAATACATCTTATGGTTAGAGCTAACTTTTATTTGCAACCAGTAAGGAACAGTGTAAATAATTCAAGATCAGGGAAATTAGCTTTGGTGAAAGAAAATTTCTACTTCACATGTAGCATATTATACAAAATGTTGTACTTATAAATTAAAAAATTGTCTTTTGATCACATGTAGTGATGTTTAATTTGTTTCTTTCTACAAAATTAGCTTCCACATATTAAATATAGATTAGCATATATAAATGTTATTTGTTTAAATGAAGGTTATAGCTGTATTGGTGACTGGCATTAAGATGTTACAACATCATATTTAGTTTGGCGATGTTATATGGTTAATTTGGTGGCTAGATAGCATTGTACAAGTTATTACCAAGGAGTTAAAATTGAATTAGGCAACTTAAGTCAGTGCCCAATATTTACAAATTTATTGGTTTACCAAATGCTAATATAAAAATACTAGCATACAATATGGTATTTAATTTTTGTAGGATATGAGTCATGAACATTGAAGCTGACTATGGGGAAAGACAAGTAAAAAAGTCATGGAATTTTTATATCTATTGGCAACTCTATTTAAACTGCTTGGCTTGTGAAAATGTGGTGCTAGTTTGATTGTAAGATGTCTAGGTCAGAGTTAGACTTTGAAATGAAGACTGATACAGTGTGTTTCAGTGACTTATGCCAGAATGGTAAATGGTGTTAAACCAAACCACACCAAATCACGCAAACAAACATACTTGTAGTGAAATCCTAATAATAAATTTGAGCATTTAAGTCTTAGTGATGGATAAAAGATTATGCAGATATCTTGACACTGTATTATTGACCGGTTTTTATTTTGTGTCTATTTAGTCTGGATAGATATATACACATAGCTCTATGTACTAGCAATATCCCGTGTTTCTTTATAATGAAATATAATAATAAATCAAATATTTGACTGATTTACTTAGAAACTTAGTTATCTGGATAAACCCAATGCACAGAATTTTCCCAAAATCCAGTCAAAAACTTCATAATACTTGCATCATCACCAAAAAATCTATGCATCACAACTGTCAGTTATTTAATGTGGGGATGGGGGGACCATAGAAAATTCTACTGTGTTTGCGTCTGTTGTGTAGAAACACATTACACCTGTATGTCTGGCAGTTATTACCTGGAACCTAACCAAACAATCTCCACTGCCGACTTTGATCTTTTTTTTCAGTTTACATATCAGATGTATGCTGTGAAATTAGGCTTGAGTCTGAATATTATCTGTTTTTGACACTTACTTTGGTGTGTACAAATTTTGGCACTAGCCTCAGACAAACATAATTTGATAAAGTTTTCTATCGAAGTTTAGTTGTAGGTAAAAATATTATTTTTAATTTACAGTTCACATTTCAGGCATCAGATGGGTAATGTTTACATATCTTTCAGTGTCTAATTTCTTCAAAACAACACCTTAATAGTAGTAATGTTTTTATACAAATAGCATGGAGCTATAATGTTATATTTTAGCTTATTTTATGCATATTGACGTAGGTTAGCTCCTCTGGCACATAATCTACATTTAGTTTGGAAATCCAGTGGCCTGTTTTCCTTAATTATAAGAGGTTATCATTTATGGCTGGTGCTATGCTATCCAGCTCACAGCAGTGGTACACAATCTGTACCATGGTGTGTATGGTACAGCTGGTAGTATAGTCATAAATGTTTAGTTAGCCAGTTAGATGCATTGCAGTCTTAACTCTCTCTCTCTCTCTCTCTCTCTCTGTGTGTGTGTGTGTGCGTGTATGTAAAACTCAATAGAGGGAAGGAGTAGCAAGATGCTACATTAAGAGAGGTAAAGAACCCCCCCCCCTATAACCTGAAAAGTAAGAGAATACCACTCTGGTATTGTACTCATAGATATTTTTGGAGATGAGCCATGTAAGACAGGATTTGGCAGGTAGGCCTCAAATAGGATACCCTAAAGTCAGCACACAATGCGATTATATTTGTCCTAATCCAGAATAGTCTGGCCAATAAAAAAAATTGCATTAAAACTACAAAAATAGTGGACACACAATAGGACAACCCATTATAGAATGTTGATATATAGACTATAAAAGATCCTTCTTTTGCCGTACTAGAAGATGAACACATTTATATTAAATTACTGCTCTGTGAGTGTAAATTCTGTGTCTAGTAGTATCAAAATGCATATGTCTGGGATTGGTGGTCACTTGGCTACCTGATGGTCTTCATTTGAAATTTGTATTTAGAGAAGTACCAGGTTATACAGAGGTACTACTTTATGTCCTAAACAGTTGTTTGGAAATGTCCTAAACTTCAACTTGACAAAGCTTTTGGTGTCCCATTTGTCTAAACCAAAAGATGGACTCTGGCTAGGTCAGTTTGATTCTTCTTACGTGAATCCAATAAATAACTTGTGTGGACATCAATACTCCAGTTGCATTGCAAAAACCTTTAAAAAATGGGAATTAAAATATTGTGTTTGTGTTCAGGTCTCATAAAATGTCAGATATATTAGGAAGCAATAGACAAACCAGATTAGCTGTCCTGTACTAATATAAGGGGGTATCCATCACTTACTGAAGTTGTATCGATATAATGCAATTTATATTATGTTTTGGTAATTTTGCATTTATTGTTAATGCTCTCCAAGTGTATTTGCTGTATTTGTAATATTGTACAAATTTATTTTCAACAGTTTTCTGCAAAACATTTATGGTTTTATAGATATTCTTGAAAATGAATTAGAGCAATTTCTTACACTTTCAAAATTTATCTTTTCCATGGTGAATAAAGTCACTATTCCACATACACAACAAGTTAGTAACAATAATAATACAGTGTTTAAAATGTCCTTATATATCTTGGTCAGTCTCTTTTTTAAAGTTAACAACCATTAAACACAACCTTACTGATGTTTCAACAAAATAAAATTAATAGATTTGTGTCAAGCAGGAATCTGTGATATTTAATGGCCACCAGTCATTTATTGAAAACTGTAACCAGTATTAACTATTTGCTTTCACTGCCATCCTGGTAGACCAAACTGGTGCTAAATGGTGATATTCCCGTCTGTGGCACATGGTTACATTTTCTGTAAGAGGTAGGATGACAGAAGCCCTTTACAGAACATTGTACTCCAGAGCCAGATCTTGGTGTTTTATTGGAAATAATTTTTATGAATATCATATTTATATTTAAGAGTTGCTATAATATATTATTAATTAAGCATGTAGTTTGATTTTTTTATCCACCTAATCTAACACTGTTATAAGGTTGCATAATAATAACATATTTATGAAAGTAATAATTAATAACATTTGATTATTATGTTCTCTTTCAGGGGCAAATGGCCAGTTCATGCGTGGTGCATGTGAACAAGGCAGCTGCTATCCAGCTACGGGGGATCTGCTGATCGGTAGAGAAGAGCGACTACTTTCAAGTTCAACCTGTGGAATAAATCAGCGAGAACGTTACTGTATAGTTAGTTACTTAGGTAATAAGGCCAGTGACCAGTGTTTCTACTGTGACTCACGATATCCATTTCAGCAGAACACTTACTATCAGCAGAGTCATAGAATAGATAATATAGTCTCTGATTTCTCACGGAGATGGCGCAATCGTTGGTGGCAAGCTGAGAATGGCAAAGAAAATGTTTTTATTCAGTTAGATCTGGAAGGTGAATTCCATTTCACTCATCTAATCATGCGCTTCAAGACTTTTCGACCAGCATCCATGTTGGTTGAGAGATCACATGACTTTGGAAAGACCTGGCATGTCTATCGTTACTTTGCACATGACTGTCGTGAGTCATTCCCTGGAGTTCCAGTTGGACCAATTGCTGATATTACAGATGTCATCTGTGATTCACGTTATTCTGATGTGGCACCATCTACAGAAGGAGAAGTAAGTAGTTTTGGCTCTGACATGTGTATAGTTCTGTAGAAATGGAATTTCAAGTGTATAAATGTGGCTGACACGTGAACATGACAATTGGTATACTCATACTGAATGTGTTTTGTCTGATTTCATTAGTCTGGAATGCTATGCTTTTTCGGGTTTTTTTTATCACCCAGTGGCTATGTTTACAACATTCATTTAAAACAACTACAAAATGCCATCTATAAATTTTAATAGCTGTTCCTATTTTCTTTCATCTAACAATAATTAACCAGACCCTTGGTCAATTATTCTAAATATCTTCTGAAACAACCCAATTTTGTCAACGAATTGATAGTATTTAAACATGGAGAATTAACTATGATAGCATATATTCTAGGAACTTCTTGTCCAGCAAGTGTGCCTGTTCATTTAAGCTGGCTGCTTGGAACAATCTAATTTGACATATAAAGGTATCCAGAGAAAAAAGGCTGTGCCATACATGAGGCCATAGCTAATGACTATTCATGGTATAGCCATTTGTTGGTGCATACTGCTTGCTGCTGTACTTGGCTAATCTTATTGATTGTGTATGTTTCCAGGGTCCCGATAGTGGCTGAATTGCCCTGAGCTTCCCAATGTTCTTAGAACAGTCTTGAGTACTAGCATCAGAATTGTAATTGTGCTGTCCTGTAATATGTGATAGACAATGGGTTAATGAACAGATAATTAGCTATTAACGTTATCATCATGATGCATTTATTAAGCGAAAAATTCCACACATAATTCTGCCTATTCCCTATAGAGGATGCCTGTCAGTAGATGTCACACACTTCATGTTTCTTCATATCCCTGCCCAGGGGCCAGCATGTCCCAGTATGGGAGCACAGTGGGACTGTTCGTTTTTCTATTTATCAGAGTGTCAGTATTTTCTTCTGGTAGTGTGTTCTATGTCCAGCTGGATGGCTCCATGCTGTCAGAAGGTCAGACCTTATAATTATGTGTTTGACTGCTACACCATAAACCCAGCGTGATGTGTGGAATTGAGTTGAGGCTCATGATTGGATATACTAGGTTTATGTCTTATGCTTGACTTAATTATTATGATACCCGTAGGCTATTGATACTCATTAGCGGACACTGGAGTTTGAATTTAGAAGGTGCTAAAACTGGTTCAAATCAACTCCTGAGGGAAAATAATATTTGGCTTTACGGTGAGGGATAACAACTTCAAATACAGGCTAGATTTATTTAAAAGCGTACTGCTGCGTTTGCTTCCGGATTCCCTGTCCAGTTTGGTACTCCATGCACAATATCTTTGGATGGGTGGCCTTGTTTATATTTTATGAGTACAAAGGGACTGTATTTTTCCTGTGAACCTGTTATTCAGTTTATTTTGTCTGTGTATCTGATACAAATATGCTTTTGATGTCTGTTTTTGCTATGAACGAACCACAACTTATTTTTTGCATGGTACCTGCCGTTACGTTAATTAATGTCACCAGCTCATGCTATGCAGTGAAGTATGATCGGATATAGATCCTGCAAAACTGAATGTTTTCAACAAGAACATCAGTGCACCACATTCCTACTCCTAGGCCATGTTACAAAATATTGCCTATTATTTCTAGTTCAACAGAATGTTGAGTCTTTTGTGGGCAAGCTATTATTATGTCTACCTAGAGTGATGTAAACTACAGCCTGTGGGTATTATTCAACAGCTGTCCTTAACCTCTACTGGTCAGTATTATATCAGCTACATAACAATAACCTTAACTCTCTGATCCAGCACTACATATTATATACAAAACTGCCAAACCAAATATAGATCATTATATTTAAAAAAGAAACATGTTAAACGATCATTTTATTTGATATGCCAAAGCTTAGTTCTGAATTGTGGTGTGATATTATAATATTAGTATTTTCCATTAAGACAGGCCTGCCGGCCAATCTGAAAACAATTCCTCTTTTGTGGTGTACATCTTGTAGGTTCAGATTGGGAATCCACTCTGTAGGTAGGACAGCTGTAGCCTCTGACTTCAGTACTTAACATGTACTGATGGTCAGCCTAAATTGCTTTCAGATGACTGAAGTATGCTTTGATGAATCATCTGTTTACAAATAGCCCCTGTCCAAAATTATTCATAACTGACAATTATGTGCGATTGCGTGCCACCATGGTTCTCCATTGTGCAAAATCATTACATTAATGTGGAAAGAATGAGGTGATGTGCTGCTGTATTAAACTAGTAATATATCTTTTATGCTATGTGTTGAATCGGCATTTTCAGTTATATAACAAAGATGCATTCATATTTTAACAGGTAATTTTCCGTGTGTTACCACCACAAATAGATATTGAGAACCCTTACAGTAAAGAAGTACAGGATCTGCTGAAGATGACTAACTTAAGAGTTAATTTTACTAAACTTCACACACTAGGCAAGTATTTACAGGACACTATAAACAGTACATATCAATATTTTTACTAGTAACTTGAACATTATATACTTTTAGCAAATATCTCTCGTCGGGGACATAATTACTGTCACCAACAGAAGGTGGCATACTTTGTTTCTGTGCACACTTAACAGGCAGTTTGAGACATCTGTCACTGTAACATGTTGTTTTTTATAATAGTATGATGTTGGTTCTGTATCATTATCAAATAGACATCGTGTATAATTATTACCATTTTGTCAAATTTCTAGGTGATAACTTATTGGATAGCCGTGATGAGGTTAAGGAGAAGTATTACTATGCCATGTATGACATGGTGGTCAGAGGCAGCTGTTCCTGTTATGGTCATGCCTCCCACTGTGTTCCACTGCCTGGTCAGTCTGATAACCCTAATATGGTAAGTACATATTATATGGCAATAACTGTACACAGCTCGAAGGAAGGTTGTACACTGAACTTCTATTGGGTTTTTATAAAGGTAGTTACTACTGGCAAAAATGTAGGAAGAGCTAGCTGCTGTTTTTAGTATCCTATAAATAATTACATGAATTTTAATGGTTTTTGACAGAGATTTACCCAGTGATAAGAGGTTTCATAGTACTTGTGTATCAGGCATGCTTATGTAGATATTCATCATTGATCCTGTATGGTTTAGGTTGAATTTGTAGTTTTGTACCATCTAAATGGGTAAAGTGTTTGTATAAAGAGACATGCAGGAAATTGAGAAAGTTTGTTAAGTTTTTCTTTTTAACCTATGTGCAACACAGATTTTAATGGATTTATTTCAATTATATGTAAGTTACTGCTCAGATATGTAATTCAGTTATATCTATGATGCAATACTTTTGGCTAGTTCTATGTGAAAACATGTAATAGATAACTCTGAGAGTAAATGCATTATCACTTCAGGAGTTGCAAATAAAGTGAATTGTTTTCATTTGAAAAAACACCTTTGATATATTAGTCTAGATATTAGTAGCTTATCTCAGATAAGAAATGGACTTTCAGTCTTCCATGGGTTTAAAGACTGAATAAATGTGAAATGCAGAGAGTGTATTATGTACACAGGAGTTGTTTGTGTTTCACCAAATTTCAAATGTTAACCTCAGAAGTTAATTAGATCTTTATTGGATTAAATATTTGTAAAGTGTTAAATAATGGTTTTGTGTGTGTGTGTGTAAACACTTACACCCATAAGAGTATATGTATGATATAAGTATTAACCAGTATTGAATGTGTACACCCACTGCTTTTTGTGAAATGAACAGTTTGTTATGAAAAGATGTTATTTTAAATTAACAAAATATAGCTGTAAATTCATCTGAAATGATCCATCTTAATTAATTTACACAAGGTATATTGTCTCTAACCGTATAAGTAACTAAACTGCATAAAGTACTTATGATTGATTTTGGGGATACTGTATCCAGTTTTTTGTAGGTGATTTAATTAAATTGATGACTTTGCTGCTTGTAAAATGTGTCTTACATTCATACCACAATGGATTCAGAGCCACAGAGGGAAAGTAGTTAAATTTATTTTAGTATCTTGATTTGGTTAGGCGCGCGCGCGTGTGTGTGTCTCTCTCTGTGTGTTCTTTATCATTCCTAGCCGATTTATATAGGTTTAGTCTTGTGCATTAAAGAGAACAGCTCCATTATCAGCTGGTGGGCAACTAAGTAAGAGTTCTAAAAGGAACATGGAAATTCAGTCCAATAGTTATTTACTGTTGGTAACATATCCTCTTGCATATACCAGATTTATTGATTCATCCAGCTTTAAGCTATAATCCATTATTTGTCTATGGATAATGTTTAACACATTGCCCTGCTTTGTAAGTTATGCACTGTTGGCAGAATAATCACCCTACATGTCTTTGTTGTGCTGTTTTTGAGTTTAAAAATTGCTGTTTTGATTTTGAGGTGTATTTTGTTCAGTTGGTTGCCAATCTTTTCTAGTCACGGCAAAAACGATAATTAATAATTTCAACTGACATAATGGAATGTTAAAAATGCAGAAGATACCATCATAACACAACCGTGTTTTTATTTTAAATGATTCTAGCTTAAATCACAGTGTAAGGGTTAGTTTCTAGGTATATTTTAATGATTGTTGTAATGTTATCATGCAGACCAGATGGCTATTTAAGAAACTTGCGCTGGATTAATTTAGCAATATAAATTTACATTAAACAGATCACTCTTACTGTGTATGGCACTTGAATTTTTGCAAGCTGCATATAGTTCTCCTTTTGTTACCTAGCATTTAATTTTCTCGTGACATTTTCTTCATTATTGTATTTATGATAGGAATGTATTGCTTTCTAAACTGTGGACACTTTAAATAGATCATTGCATTTACAGTTGTCAGTCTACAAATATTTTTATACAATTGATTATTAAATATGTAGAGCAGCTCTAGCCGTTGATATTATGACTAATACTAAAAGAATGCTATGATATATTGTCACTGTCATTATCATGCCAACAGCACATTAATACCGGCACATGTTAAAAATATTTTCTGACGTCTAAATCCAAATAAAATTCTGTTCATCATGAAGACTGAATTATGATAACTGATAGTGTTATTGAATTACAATAAGCGTTGACCTCAATCTTTTTCCTAGGTGCTATATGCAGGAGGCAGTCATTGTGCAGAGTAGTATTTTGACAGTAATCATAAAACACAGATGTAATTTTTATCGGTTGATAGGTTCAGAAATATTAGTTTGTGATTATTACTTTAAAAACAGTAAATATTAGTTTACAACTACATTATACATTGTTTAGTGATGTATATGTTTTAGTGTTATGTGCCTTGTTTGAATGCCAGAAATATGGTAGTTCATTCTTGCAGTTAAGTTTAATTTCAAGATCTTAGACTTCATTTGAAGCCAGTTCAGCATTATCATTCGTTGATTAGATTAATCCGATTTTAGTTGTAAGTCAGGTGTTGTGTTGTGTTTTTATAAGGAACTATACCTCTTTGTTGTGTGTTAGCATGCGTCCTAAAAAAACTGACGCTTGTCGTTTATCGGTGATGATGCCTTGAAAATGTCATGTTGTCTTATCTAGCTAAATTAATCGCATTTTCAGAATACCAGTTTTTCACTGTTTTATTCCATTGTTTGTCTGTCTGGTCATGTTTGTTTAATCCTGACTATTTAGAGTCATTGCATAGCGGATTATGTGTTTTTGTCATGATCGCAGGAGTCACTCAGCAGTGATGTATGCGTGTGTTTGTGTGTGTCCAGCTTATGTAGAAATAGATCAGTCATGGTCACAGTTGTTGTATTAGAAACTGTGAAAGCCAGTATCTCACTGAGTTCACGGCATTAGACTGGAAGAGTTCTCTTCCACAGATTGCCGGTTCAGGTGAAAGTACTCCACTGGCACATCTGATATAGCTCTGAGTAGAAACTAGTCACTTCTCACATAGATGCCATATTCTATGGGTCAGCGCTAGACTTGTGGCTGTTGGTGAACTTAATGTCAAACAATTCAAAATCCTGTCTTGGTAGATGATGTTATATTTAGGAAGTGTTAAAACTATTAGGATGAAATCAGTGATTACCTGTATCTTCAGAACAAAATTCTTTGAAATCATTTGTAAAAATGTGTTCCTTAGTTTACACATCAAAAATGTGAGAACATTTACAACCTGGTAGTTGATTAAAAGAAATAAATGAAGTAGTCATGTTATTCACTACTATGAACTAGCATAACTTATTTCTCACTTCAAAGCTGGATTGGTGTATCACAACCCCCTTAAATCTATTTAAACTCACTCCTTGGACATTGTTTTACTCTTTCAGTCAGTCAGTCACTCACTTACTCATTCAGTCACTCACTATTACTGTTTGTTCACACATACACATGCTTCTCAAATATTTGTCATAGCAAGTCTCTATGATGGCAGAGTACTCCACTTCATTAACACTTTGCCAGCTTAATAATGTTGTATTAGGAACTGACACTTGTCTCTTCCTTCCATCCTGTACATTATCTGGTATCCTTTTTGCAGCAATTTGACGCTGATTGTGCCTTATCATGATGACCCAATTTAACCTGGCCATAACACGTTTGGCTAATAATTTAAGATGGGTATTTCTATATAGTCACCACGCTAAACTTGTATAACACGTATTTTGTTTCGGTATTCTCGGCACATATATCTTGTTCATGTGTGGTCTATATGAGGATGTTTGTTAAGTGTTTTAAGAAAGAAAAAGAAAATAGTTCTTATGCTGCCATACCTGTATATGCTTAATTATATATAAGATTCCATGAGTATTAAGGTCTAGCTAGGAATATATGCCTGGCTATAAAATATACCCTAATCTGAGTTAAATGGTTACCCACTGTTTAGCATTTAGAGTTGAAATAAACAGAGCTGTGGTGAAATATAAAGTGAAGGTTAATGTGATAAGTAAGTACCCATTGTTCATTCAGACAGAAAATCATTGACCTAACGTTATCCTTGCAAATTTATCCTTGTTAACTGTTTGAAATGTGTTTTGTCAAGTCTGTATTCGGACCCTCTGAAAACGTTGTTACTCTAGTGTAGTAGAAACTGCTATCAGAACAACCTTGAAATGTCATGATAGGTGTGTAGATGTGTGTGTGTGTGTGTGTGTGTAGCCGGGCAAACTGACTTGTATGGTGGGCTGTTAATGTTAAAGAAACTCAGTAGCATAACTTAGAACATACAGCAAAGTTATTAGCTATATGAAAGTAGCTTTGTTTTGGCAGGAACTACTGTTGTGAGTTCTTGGCCCTACTTGTTGAGAAACTTACTATATTATTGATTTGGTAACAGTAACAAATAATCATGTTAATCATTTGATAATCCATCACCTTAATAGCTATTAAAGTTCATTTTCTCTCTCGCTCCCTCTCTCTGTGTGTGTGTGTGTGTGTGAATTGGAAGATGAATCCTGTGATATTGGTTTAGCAATTTTCCTACTTTGTAATACAATTCCTTATCTATGTATCATGTTTTTTATTGTATTCCGGTGTTCATGGAAATTGTAAACAAATATGGGTTCATTTCAGTTCAGAGAACAGCATGGGAAAGATAGCCTCTGATATACGGTGCCCACCTTTCATTTTCACGTCTTATCTAAAATGCAAACTAGACCAGCATATCCACAGTACCTCCCTCTGTACAGGGCTCTGTTGGATTTTTACAGTATGTTATGCATTAAGCATGATGTGTGTACACATTTTAATATTATCTCAGAATTTTCTCCATTGATGTTTTAGTAAACATCTCTGTTGTTGTTGTTGTAGTCTTGATGTTAGTATTGATGAGCAACAGGTTATGCCATTTGGAGGCCGTAGGCGTTAGCCTTTCTATACAACTGTATGTTCTCTGTTTCTTAGGTTATTGTTGTTGTAACCAGGTCTGGTATAGTTCAAGGAAAACATGCGTTTTGTGTTCATACTAATAAAGATGCTTATTGTTACAGAAGAAACTTTCAAACATTGATATAATATCTTGTTTCCGGTTTTCAAACTGCAGAATTTGACGTGAGGCCACATTAATGCATAATACACTCAGGAGGAAATTGATTTTCTCATGAAAATATTGACACTAAATCCAGTGTCGGTTAGTGTAAATCCAGTAGCACTATTTTCCCTGGAAGACCCTTTTATATGCATATATTTTACAGGAAGTAAATAATTTAAAACTAGCTGTAAAAGTAGCATGTATAACATATAAAGGTGTTACCAGGTCCATTGTGTTTGTTTTCACGAGATATATAGTCTGTGAATAATTAGAATAAGAGAAATGGTGTGTTCCAAACAAATGCTATTATTTGAAAGTCATATTAGAAGGTTCATATATCAGTATAATACATTTGTTTTATTTTATTTAATCAACCACCTATACAAAATTCAATGAACTATTAATACCACTACAATAGTAATAAGTACTGATACCTGCCAGTGCTGCCATAGTGTTCCAGTCATGTTCTTAACATTAGCAGATAAATGTAGTGTTACTAAGAAGTACTGTAAAAAAACTTACAGTTTGTAATTACCATATCTGAGATTATTTCCTTTTGTACTGAAAACACTGACAGCGGCATGTTATATCTGACCTACTTGGTTTAACAGTGTTGTTAAAATAAAAGAAACATTGAGCAAACCAGCTTAATTAAACTTGTGTAAATTTAACAAATAGTTCATCTTGTTGAGCTGATTTAGCAGAATTGTTACACATGACAATAGGCAGGATAAAATGGCCATGTTTCCAACAGCCTATGATCGGTTGTTATCTGATAAACATATCACTGATACTAACTGATCCAGTTAAGATAGTCTGTATATTATAAATGTTATACATATCGGTATGAAACTGTATCATGTGTTACAGTAAATGAGCTGTATGTAGTCTTGTATCTGTAGGCAACTTTGAGCTAATATAGCTGTCATTATGGAGGCGTTTATGGGTGTGCTGCTTAATTGTGTGAAATTAGCTAATGCGGTTAAGAAGTATTTATAACTGGTGTCTAGGCTGTGGTAGGTAGGGGTCTGGCCATGAAATTCCACCGTGGATTGTTTTGTTTGCTGAAGGAATTGGCAGCTGGACACAGAGTGGGACTGGTGTGTGTGTGCGCGCGCGCGCGTGCGCACTCTTGTGTGCCTTGGCTATCATTTTCTCTTCTAGCCATTCATTCTTTATGTGTGGAAACGTTGTTGTTTTCAGTTATGCTATGGTATATACGTCTTTATTGTTGTCTCTCTCTCTCTCTCTCTCTCTCTCTCTGAGTGAGTGAGTGAATGAATGAGTGAGTTAGTGAGAGAGATAAATATATGCCCTGAAGCAAATAATGAAATATAGTATTTATCAGTGTGTGCCTATTTTTGGTCATGATAATAAATTTACACTGTTATCTCCTTTGGTGATCTTTACACTTTTCATGTCACTTGTAGATAAATTGTATACCTTTAAATCTATTTCAGATAGCAGATATATCTTTTAAATATATACTACAGTATACTATAGTCAGTGTGTTTGATATAAATGTATTTTATTCACAGAATGTAGTTTTATCTACTGCACCATATAAAACAACATTCTCCTTCGGCCATGATATGACGGAAAGCTTAAACAAACCTTGCTTTGTTTCTGTATTTGTTGTAAATTATCAACAATTTTGGTGATAGAAAGAGATGTGTTTAATTCATATGTTGTCACTGATTCCAAATCTTTGTTTTGTGCTCGAAATAGTTATGTTTAACATATTAGCTACCATGTTATTAAGTCTTACCCCAGAGGCCCTATTTATCTAATGTGTTTGTCAACGCTATGTTTACTGAGTATTGTCTGTGTTTTGATCATAAAACTACTTGGGCTGTGGTAACAACAAACAAAAATAGCAGCTTCAAAATAATTGAGCAACACTTTTAAAACTGCTCTGGCTGAATTTGTGGTTTTCATTGTTGGCTATACTATAGAGTATAGTGTTTTATCAAGGAAAAAAGGTTCTATTATACCGCACATGTCATTGGTTAATTACAGGCTAGTATTTATTGGCAATAGTGTATGACATAATACAGCCAAACTTGATTATAATTATTTTTGACTGGTGCCCAGTTCTGTAAATAAATCTATGTGCTTCTCAAAGACAGTAAATATCGCTGACAAAATTGGTTTAACGCCAGTAATGTGATCATAACGTTTAACATATTTTATATGCTGCCACGTTTGGAGGCTCTCACTGACTCACCATGGAATGATATCATCCGGATTTGTGGTAGATAATGCAATTTCACCTCCGTCTCTTAACTTGTTGACGTATAAACCATCAGAACACATAACCATCTGGTCTATCAATAAAGATAGTTTTGTCAATCTGTTCACTATCTGGTGTCTAGTGCTAAGTGCGTCACTCTGTTTTATAAGTAAGCGTAAGTTTTGGCACTTGTCATCTGGATGTTGTGTCTGTGTGAGTATCTGCCGTGAATTTGATGTGATAGCGTTATAGCACACACCCAGATATTGTTACCAGTACATAATGACGTTATGTTCATCACTTGTATACATTTGGGGGGCATTTCTTTATGAAAGGTATCTCTTACTCTGTTATTACTTATACTTATGTTTCCCACTCTGATGTGAGCAAAGTATGTTTCATATTTTGTTTTCATTACATTGACTAGTTTCTGATTGTTCTCTCTAGTTTTCTTAGTTGTGCCTTATATTTTGGCCAGTACAAGTGTTTCCGATATGTGATTTAAGTGCAAAGCAAAACTTTAAAAATCAATGTATGGACTTCACAAAGATCCCAGTTTTCTGAGTAGTCTAAATGGAGTATGAGTAACGTTAAATTAAGATCTAGCACAGCATACTCCATTTAACAAGACAACTAGTGTCATAGGCCAATGAAATGTTAATGGGTGGGTAAATCGTCTGAAAAAGAGTCAGTGTAAAAACAGCCTGACATAGTGAAATATGACCCTTTAGATGTCATTGGTAATGTTTGTATGAAATAAAATGTGTGTGTGTGTGTGTGTGTGTGTGTGTGTGACCTTTTCAACTGTGAGGCAGTTCAAGTAACTATTTATTATAAGTTGCATAATCTTATTCTGGGTATACTTTAGATCATGTCATGTGGGAAGCAAAATTGTGTAGGCTTAGTGATTTTAAGACAGTGTGGGATGAGAGTTTTCAGATTAGCTTCCTAAATCTTGTTTCTCTATTTTTGCTGTTTGCGGTTGAGTACCCACTTTGCCTAACTTGACCTAGTAACTCCATGTTTCTCGCCTTGTACTGGCTGATTAAATCTCCGATCTGTTTCATGGGATGTGAAGACTCAGTTAGCCAGGTGTTTTCTAGACGCAGTGCTGCTGTATAAAACATGTATGGGGAAATAACTGAAATTCTCCGAGGAAATGAGTAGAGAAATGTTAAGTAATAACTATGGCTAACAACAACTTGATGCTGTTAGTGGTATAAGAAATTCTGTTATGAGATGTTTGGCTTTGCAACAGGTGTAAATTTTAGTTTTAGTATGCTTTGATCCATCCTGTAAGGAACTTGAATACATGTCTGTAGCTGTAGTTGTATATTTGTGTTTACGATTAGTTATTTGTGAGAAAAGAGTAAACATTAAACAGCACTGTTATGCTGTGATAATGAGCACTTCGATTATATGGTATACAGAACAATGCAGTACCTATTTTTATATATGGTCTAATTTAAGCATTTGACAGATATATGTATTCAGTGTGTGTACGTGCATGCATGCACAAGGCACTGGCTGACAGAATAAAGATTATGATTACATAATTTGGGCTATTATTCAGAAGATCTAAGTGATATAACTAATAAGTAATTTTTGATATTATGATAAAGGTATTTTTACTATATACTTTAAATTTTATGAATAGTAATAACATCTTAGCTTTTTTCTATCTTAGGTTCATGGGAAATGTGATTGTACACACAACACTAAAGGTATTAATTGTCAAGAATGTATGGACTTTTATAACGATCATCCATGGAGACCAGCCAGAGATAGAGAGCCAAATGCATGTAAAAGTCAGTATTTTGTATTCTGTACACTTCTCAATGTCTTGAGTTAGAATGATTATACATGTTTTTACTATGTAGTTTGTAGAATACTAAAATCAGAAGTTGTTGAATGGTATCATAGTGTTTTTCTCCAAATGAATGTTTGTGATAATGAGTGCTACCCATTATGATGAACATGCATCTTTTTAAAATGTACAACTGGAGAAGTCTGCAGGAGTCAGATTATTATCATTTCTTAATTGAAAAGATGTGTTTCTTTAATAGAATGTGAGTGCCATGGACATGCCAACAAATGTCACTTTGACCCAGCTATATATGAACTTACTGGTCGTGTTAGTGGTGGAGTCTGTGATGAGTGTGAGCATAATACAATGGGCCGCAACTGTGAGGAATGTAAACCATTCTTTTATCAAGATCCAACTAAAGACCTCAGTGACCCAAACATCTGTCTCCGTAAGTACTAAATATATTTATTCACTGCTTTCCATTCTTTGCTACGGTCATGAATTTGGGAACTACCCTTCTTCTCTCTGGCACTCAGAGTTACTTTTATGTTTGATTTTTTCATCAGCTTGTGACTGTGATCCAACTGGTTCTGAGCATGGTGGTGAGTGTGAATCACGCACAGACCATAGTAATGACTTGGTTGCTGGCAGATGTATTTGCAAACGTTTTGTAGAAGGAGTTAGGTGTGATCAGTGTAGAAATGGTTACTGGAATATGAGAGCTGATAACCCTCATGGTTGTGAACGTGAGTTGTGTGCACTACATGTTCGATCAGTCTGCTATTTTTTGTAGATGTCTTACTTTAAGCCTATCCTTTTAATAAATGCTGTTTAAATATTTGTATTCATTCTTACTTTTTTAATTGCAGCCTGTGCTTGCAGTACTTTAGGTACTATTGGCAACTATGGATGTGACAAGAGAACAGGAGAGTGTCGCTGCAAACGTTTTGTTACTGGACGTAACTGTGACAAGTGTTATGTATGTTTAATCTGTTACAACTGTTTAGATAATTATTGTTGGGGGGGTATTATTTCCTGATTAATGTGTCTCAATTTAGGTATGTATCTAAGCAACTGGGTGCTTGTGTGCATGCACCCACCTCACTCTGTTAACTCTTTACAGGCTGTTACAAAAATAAATCGGATTCTTTATCAATTAAGATATATTAACATGAACATATTTATGTATTAATATGTTTTTTTCTAACTGTTGTCTTGTTTTTTGTTTGTAGATTTCACATTTCATTCACTAATGAACCAATTAAAACTTAACTGTGTTGGAATTATATAGCCTTATTGACAAGCCTGCCAGTCATAGCTTAGGATATGGTCAAGTTACAGGTCTTATCATTTCCTCAGCACACTTCCCACAGAGGAAGTAATGCATCAGGGAAACTTGCCACTGGTTTTGCTGATAATAAATGACCTTACTTGGAGGTTAAATAATATTGTAGTTGATAACCAATATGTTTTACATCATTTCCATATGGAGACCATTTGGACTTTATTTGGCAAAGAATTACATAATAATTAACTTTGTGATATAGATGGCATGGGTTTCTGAGTAAAGATGTTTTGGGAGATGTGGATGGGGGAAACTGAACAAACTAGTCAGGTACAAAGCAGTATAGTAGTATAGCATTCTTTGATCTGTGGGGGCATTCTAATGGTCCAGGTTGTGGGTACGAATCCAGCTCAAAATTTTTGTGGGAGTTGTTTTGCTAGGCATAACCCCTGATCTATGTCCCACATATGACCAGCACCAAGACTAAAAAAGTACTCTTTGGTCTATGATTCATGTGGGTTTTGAATAACTGAGTATGTAGCCTAAATAACTAAATACAGACTTGTTTTGAAATGTTAGTGTGTGTGTGTATATATATATATATATATATATATATATATATATATTTCTTTTTTCCAGCCTGGTTATTGGGGTTTAGGTGATAGCATTGAAGGTTGTCAGCCATGTGATTGTGATGCTGGTGGTGCCTATGATAATAATTGTGATGCACTGACAGGTCAGTGTAGATGTCGTCCAAACATTCGTGGTCGTAGATGTGATCAGACAGTGGCTGGATACTTCCTACCAACATTAGACTACTTATTGTATGAGGGTGAATTTGCCACAGCAGGAGGGGTATGTACAGTATTGTTTCCTTACGAACTTGACTATAAATCAAGTTGTTTATGCATTTTGACTTGATGAAATTTTATTTACAGAATGCCCAAGTTCTCATCCGTGACCGTATTGCTGGCCGACCTGTAACATGGACTGGTCCTGGCTTCATGAGAGTGATGGAGGGTGACTACCTGGAGTTTGTCATTGATAATATTCCCAGGTCCATGGAATATAATATCCTCGTGAGATATGAACCACAGGTCAGCATAAATCATAACGTAATTTAGTCACATCATGCATTGTGGTATTAAAGCCTTTTCAAGTAGAAGGATGCCAACAAACAATATGTTTTCTGGGTCACGTGTCCTGATTTGGTTCTGTTAGAGCTCTGTTTCACAAAGAAATTTAATCAGTCAAACCAAAGCAACATATCTCAGATACATTAGATAAAAAGTTTCATGTGATACACCTTATTTATAACTGATTGATTTTAATTGAAAGTTGATTTTTTTTCTTCAAAAAGGACCTTTGTTATCACTTATCCAATACACATTTTAAACTATATCTAGATCTATCAGCAAGAGAAATGATACATTAAGAAAAACCAATCAAATATCAGCAAAATATTATCTCAATAATGGTATTGCTATTACATGTAGTTTGTATTCATTTATAAAACATCTCTTCATGCATGTTTCAGTAATGACTATTATAATAATAAGGCATGTTTATTAATGAAAAGAATGGTTGCATGCTTGTACTGGAAACTACACTGAATATAAACTATACTTGTTACAAAACCAGTATCGAGTATCAAACACATATTTTGGTATCAACTGGTATTTTTCTAAATAGTCTCAAACTAGCTCTAGTATAGAGCTCTCTAAGACCACCATTCACACTAAGATGTGGTAAATATTTTAGGGGACTGATGTTAAAGAAAAAAATGGACCTCATTACCTTTATAGTTCACTTAGCCCATTTAATCGACCATGTGCACAAAGTGGCCATAAAAGTAACATGTAAAACATTTGTATATAATTAAAAAAGTAAAAACTTAGGACTGAATATAGAATAGGAAGAAAATCGATTCTTTTCACCTGTCTGGGAATAGTTATCTTTATTAAGAAAACTGGCCATTCAGAATAATTCTGCTGTTTGTTTTTAAATTTGTGCCTATGTTTCCAGAGATGTTTCTTTAAAAAAAAATCATCTGAGTTCTTTGTTCATAGATGATAATTGTTTTCTTCATCCACACAGATGCGTGAGAGATGGGAAGATGTACGTGTAACAATTGTGCGTCCAGGTGCTATTGATCAAAGTGGACCATGTGCTAACACTATCCCTCAGGATGACCTGAAATCACTCTCACTTCCACCAGGTAACAGCTTACGCAATACTCTTATTATGGGTAATGATATATATATATGTGTGTCTGTGTATGTATAGGTTTCCATATTAGTTGTGTGTATTGTAATGCCCCCAAAATAGATTTGTTGTATAAAGATGGTGTCTGTGTGCAAAAGTAGACTGCCCTCTGAAATGCTTAGAGATGATTGGATATATTAATTATTAGAACTTGCTTGGTTTTGGAGCTTTATTTTTATTTTATTTTTCCGTTTCTCTTAATTAATGTACATTTTAATTTGGTTTGCTTGCTTTATTTGTAATTGTGGTTTAGTTGTCATAGTAATTAATCACCTGTGTTTGTGCTTACCTATATTGCTGTGCTAATTCAGCCTGATCTTGTCCTCTGTACAGTACATATTAAAGGCTCACAGTTAATAAGTTATATCTAATGGGCTGAAATAGTGACTGTTTAAGAAACTCTCCAATAAAAGAATCAATCATATTTAGAATTTACCATAGAAGCCATAACTGTAATTATGCACAATTATATCTACATGGTTTTTGAATAACAGTGAGAGCATGATCAGTGATTGATGTTCAGTTTTAGTTGCATGGTTAGATGCCCCAGCCATTAGATCAGTCCAATTGTCTTAACCATGATGCACATGCTATGTAGCCTGGTGGTAACAGTACAGTGTCTTCATTGCAGTGTTGTGTTTAGGAAGAAACCTTAATTTATCAGTGCACAAGTATTTCTCTCTATGTATTTATTTCTTGAACACTGTACTGCTGCTGCTCAGTTTTATGTTTTGTGGTGTTGTGTCACATCTTTTCACATTACATTGTCAGTCTTCCTTGTTTTAACTCTCCTGGAAAAGAATATCTTTTCAGTGTCATAATCATTTAGGTCACTGAATGACTGGCTTATAGTATGTGAATAGGTGTAACTCTAAATCTAATGCTTTGCTAACATGTTAATTTGCTATGCATCTGATGTTGCTTTGTGCATGTAGTCCGTCAAGGGCTTGTTGGTCCACATGTGCTGTATGATGGCAGTGGTGATGATGATGTTGGCTTGTATGATCGTGGAGATGTCCCAGTCAGGAGGCCACCTAGTGAGATGTTTGACTATCAGGCTGATGATGCCAGTATACGACGACGTTACACACTAGATGGGACTGCAGCAGGTAGTAATAGCAACTTTTAGCACTGCTAGAAAGGGCACTTAGCTTTGCTTTTTAATTCATAATATCAGCATGTGGTGTTTATGTATAATATATGTTTGTTAGCATCATGTGAGTGTTTCACTTATTTGTGTTACATGTCTTGGTAATGGGTCATCCATTTAACTTGATTAGAATTAATTTGCCTTATATTTTATTGCATAACTATTTCTTTTATTTCCAGTAATCCTTTAGACATTTATGTAACTGACAAATCAGTGACATGTAATTTAATTATTTTGAAATACTTCAAAAAAAAATTCTACTATAGCTAATTATTTAGAATTGTCCTCACCTAGAGTTGTTGATGGGACATTGATTTAAACCACTGTAATAAAGGTGGTATGTCAGTCAACATGTGTTATGTTTATATATAGAATATAATTTTGTTTTGACTTGAACATTAAGATTGTTCAACTCAGAGTAATAATAATAATAATG
Source organism: Paralvinella palmiformis (assembly GCA_025642065.1). Taxonomy (NCBI): domain Eukaryota; kingdom Metazoa; phylum Annelida; class Polychaeta; order Terebellida; family Alvinellidae; genus Paralvinella; species Paralvinella palmiformis. Next base: position 364,937 of record JAODUP010000081.1, on the reverse strand, counting down.
ATTATTTAATAAAGTAAACTACTAGCAGGAGCCATTCAAAGGCACTGTACAAATAATATGTAATATAATAATACCCCAAATAATGTCTGTAAAAACCCTTTAAGAGATTTAAAAGATAATTATTATTTATCTGTGAAAGCAACCTTGAACAGGTGAGTTTTTTAACGGATTTAAAATTTTCAGGAGGCGACCCATTTCTAATATATGCCTGCAATCTATTCCACAAAGTGGGTTCTGCAACATTAAATGCGCAACCACCATAAGACTTGAGCCAAGACACATCCACCTGTAGTAGTAGCTGACTGGATAATTTGAATTTTTCGGAATGACTTTTTAATAGATACCAGTTCATATAAGTATTTAGATGCCATATCAGTGATAGATTTATAAATTATTAATAAAATCTTGAAATGGATATGTTGTCTAACACAAGTAACAGGTAGCCAATGTACTTTCTGAAGTATTGGGGTGATATGATCATATTTTCTAGTACAGTCTAACCTCACTTTTTTGCCAACTTTGGGACTGGCTGAAAGTTGGTATTGTGGTGGGGTGGCATAAGTGTGGGGGAGGCATATTCTGCTGACAGCATTGGGGGTGGTTATTACATGTGGCTTTTGATTCTTTGTTAACACCATCTATCACTTTATTTAATCTATTGCTGATTGCACAGACAACTCCGACATGATCACCACCTAATGACCCTGACAGTTTGTCAATCAATTCACCAGAAACAACATTTCACTGTCAGTGTGCAGCAATAATAGCAGGGTATTTACATGACAATGTATGGTATTCATATTGTTTAAGCATTGGCAGTGGCTAATTAATGGGGGGGGGGTTATTGGGGGAATTATCATGGTAGCAAATCGGGTCCTTATCAAAGCAGAATCGTATCAGTGTTGACTAACTCATGTATAAGACGAGTAGTGAAAAAACACTCCAGCAGAAATTAAAACCTCGCCTTATACACAGGTATATACAGTAAGCTAAATACATCTGAATCTCAAACCTGAACTAAATAAAACTGTAAATTTGGTATGTAACTATATTGTTCTCTCTATCGGCTCATGTATCAATGTTTCAAAGCAGATATAACAATATTGGTGCTTGGCTCCCTGTTATTTGCATTAATAATTCTGAATACTTATATCTCAATTTGCAGCTATTATCTGTTTTATTTATGATCTCATTATCTCAAATGGAGAAATTATGTGAGGTAATGGCTGGACAAAAAGTTGTATGATGGCTTACCCACTAATGACCACAGACCCATTATGTGAAGAAAACATTCTCTCTGGAAATAACTTTTAACATGGTCTATAATCTATTGACCTCAGTTACAGTATTATATAGGAGCCAGATTTTTTACCTAAATATGAGCAAAAATATGTTCACTTGTGATTTCCCCATATCCTGTGATAATCTTGTCATAATGAATTGATACACTTCTAGGTTCACGAAACTTCTTGGTGACACCACCTGTGTGTTTGGAGACTGGTAAAACATACACACTTCGTATAGAATTCCCACGTTACAAGAGTGGTATACAGACACCAGATGCCACCATTCTTATTGACTCTGTAAGTACTAAGATCCTGGTTTTGCTACATACCTGTAATTGAAGTGTGAAGCTTGAGTTAGTTGCTGGTTGATGAGGTTTATAAATGTTAAATGAAAAGCTTCATACAGCAAACAAGAATATATTAGTTTATAAATAGTTCAGTTCTCTTCATACAGAAACAATATTTTTATGATTAGTTCTTCAATTATATTTAACATATATTACATAAAGACAGTCCTACCTTCATATGTAAGATATCTTTTTACCAGTAGAATTGGGTATGCAGTTTATAATATTGAATTGTGTCTGTGATGTCTTACTAGTTAATGCCTTCATCTGTAAAATCTTTCAACTTCTTCCTTCTCAATACCCAAATCAAACAAATCTGCAATGCCAATTAATGTATATATGGAGTGGCTAATATGGTATTGTTTTGAATCAAAGATGTGTGTAATTTAATTTAATAGACATTAATTACTGAATATCACTGAACCTTGCCAAACCTTGAAGAGCAAAGTTGATAATTTATTAATTAGAGATGCATTATCAGTACACTATAACAGTTGAATTAGTTTCTGTGTTGTAATAGACAAATCTTATAGCAGTAATTACTGTTTTATATTTGTGCCAGTTTGTAAAGTTTGTAAAGGTATGAAACTGTTTGACATAATTATAGTTTGGATCAACTCGTAGTCTAACTTTGTGTCAGTTTAAGTACTGTATGGTATCTCTTATTATTTTGTCTTTTTTCATGAAATGAGCATTCAAAATTTAAAAGTGCACTAGCTAAAACTTATTTAATAATTTGTGTCTTGCTTTATTTGCATTTTAACTTATTAGATTTAATGTATTTCTTGCTCATGTATTTGTTTTAGATTGTCCTTATCCCAGCTGGTTCAAGCATTGGTATCTTCCAAGGTCCAGGTTTGCCAGAACGTCGTAAGCAAGAATATGAATATTATGGTTGCCAGGATACACAGTTACCTGTTATTAAAAGAGAGTTGGTAGACATATGTCAGAAGTTGGTGTTCAGCGTTAGTGCTGAGCTGTATGACGGAGCTAAAGGTAAAATAATATTAATTAGTCATTACATCTTGGATGGTTTCTGTTGGGAAGAATTGACAGCTCATAGACCTTTCCCAGCAAAATAAGTTCTGAGTAAAAGCAGTAGCAGTGTTATGGAGCCTTCTAAAATAACTTTGAAATCTGTCCCTTGTTTAATAATTATATTTTCTAATTTATAAAACAATTGCCTTAGGTCCCGGCCATTAAGCCAATACTTTGTTTCAACATTTTGACCCTTATTTTGGAGGGTTGGCTTAATGGCCAGTACTATTTCAGTGTCAAGAAATCCAGTCATCGGGAGAAAAAATTTCAATGTGTTAGCAGCCATCTAGATCTAGATGCAAATGCCAATGCATGTTAATCGTCATTTTGATTTAAACTCATGCAGTCATGGAGTGAAAGTAGAAGTGAAACAAGTTGATGATAATTATACATGGCTTTATAATGAAAATCAATATTTATATGTAGAATTATCTGATATTTGTAATTATGGATAAATGTTATTGGACTCAGTAGTGCATTTCACGACTTTCAATTCGAAGGCAGCATTGGTCACAAGACAACTTGTATCCAAGACATCCTGTACCCAAGAACGTCATATCTCATTCGTTTGGCAGCATAGACATTAGGGTGCCCCCATATACATTTTTTTATCTGACCATATTTATACTAATAATGGGATAATTACTGATTAATTAATTTATTTTCAATAGAGAGTTAGTTACTAACTGACAGCATGTACCAGTAATTTACATTGTCTTGGTTATTGCCGCATTAGTGACTAAAATGTACCATCAAAGACTCGGTAGACAATGAGTAGTAATTGACAATATGTCTCATTGACTTCATATGCGGTTCATTGAATGTTTAATCATGCCGTTAATTTAAGTTTGAGGTCGTACATGTGCACTAACAGATCTTTATAATTTAAATTTGCCTTGATCTATTGACAGTAGAGGGGTCTATACAAAACACATTGGTATGAATAACGAATTATGAAAACAAAACTATTTCCTGAGTTCAAAACGTCACCTGGAAATATTGCATGGAAATGTTTTTTAGCTTGGTTTAATGGATGGTACTACCATAAATCATGATATTTTAGGCCTAAAAACAACCTCGGCTTAATGGTACAAGGAGTTTGGCAGGTTCCTGAATTACAAAAATCTTTTTGAACATCCCAGTATGTTATTTTCTGAGGAATATGTATTGTATAATGTGACTGTCTTGTTTAAAAGCAAGACATGCCAAGGTATTTTAGTTGAATGCACACATATTTTGCTAAAGTAGTAAAGAATGTGCATGTTTGTTTATGACATGGTAGCCCCACTAATGGTGTATTGGAATATTCTGAGTCTGGTTAACTTTTGCCAACACACTTGTCTACACATTGGTTACCTGTTCCACAAATTGGGGGCTGCTACACTAAATGCACACTTGTCATATGACTTCAATTAAGACACAAGGTCCTGCAATAATATGTAACTGAATGGCCTGAGTTTTGATTATGACTTTTTAATGGACACAAGCTCACAAGTATTCATTGTTTCCTACTTATTGTTCACTTCAGCAAATAAAATGTTGGTAGAAACAGGTAATTTGTGGATAGTAAAAGACGGTATCCCATTCACATCCATGTTAGCTGTAATCTACTGTTTTTACTAACATAGAACCTCTGAGCCAGGAAAGGTCTATAGCTTTACATGTTTACTGAGCTCACCAGACATGACAAAAAGCTTTTATAGCATGCCTACTGCTTGAAACAGTGCTTACAGAAGATAGTTAATATGATTTAGATGAGGTCATATCATGTGCAGCCATCTTGAAATCTTTTGTATTATTTCAGATTGTCAGTGTGATCCTACTGGCTCCCACTCTAGTGTTTGTGCAACTATTGGAGGACAGTGTGACTGTAAACCTAATGTAATAGGCCGTAGATGTAACAAGTGTGCTCCTGCCACTTATGGATTTGGACAGAGTGGCTGTCGACGTAAGTCTGTTATCTTTTAGAAGTGATAATGAATATTCAGTGCTGTAATTGTTTTCACTAGTCTCCTTTAATAGTATCCATTATCACACTGTGTTGTGAATTATTCCAATAAATTGTTATATTCCTAATCATATCATTCTTTTGCAGCATGTAATTGTAATGAGATTGGTTCCGGTAACAACTACTGTGACCAAACAACTGGTCAGTGCGATTGTCGCCCTATGGTATATGGTCGTCAGTGTGATCAGTGTGAGCGAGGCTTCTGGGGATTCCCCAACTGTCAGCCATGTCGCTGTAATGGAAGAGCGGATGAGTGTTCTAATGATATTGGAGCCTGTTTGACCTGCCGTGACAATACTGCTGGCCATCACTGTGACCAGTGTGCAGCTGGATTTTATGGTGATCCAAGACCAGGATCAGGACTTGGCTGCCGTCCCTGTATGTGTCCTGGTGGTGTGAATAGTGGCTATCAGCATGGAGAAACATGCCGTCTTGATACCAGGAATAACCGTGTCATTTGTGACTGTAAACCTGGGTATAGAGGTCAGTGTTGATAATTTTCAACATGCATCCTGATGATAAATATCTCAAACGTTTAATGACTTGGCATCATTATATTTATGATTTTTTCTTCACAATTTATAGGTGACCGATGTGATGAGTGTGCAGATAATTACTTTGGTAATCCCTTAATACCTGGAGGAATCTGTGAACAGTGTCTTTGTAATGGCAATATTGATCCAGATATGCCAGGCAGCTGTGATCCAAATTCAGGGCAGTGTCTTAAGTGTCTTTTTAATACTGAGGGCTTCAACTGCGAAAGATGTAAACATGGTTATTATGGTGATGCAACTCAACATTCTTGTTTAGGTAAGTAATAGAGTAGATATAACCAAGATGCTGTCTTTTGTAATATATGAACAAAGATACATGTGTATATGTAGTGTTGTGTGTTAATTTAAATAAGTTGATGGTATGCTTATGATATCCATGCATTTAATTATATTTTTCTTGTATTGTTTCATCACAGTAATTTTGACTATTTATTTATTTATTAACTTGTGTCGTTGTTATGCCAACAGAGTGTAATTGTTACTTATTGGGCTGGGATCGTGATGCTGGTGAGTGTGATCGTAGAACAGGTCAGTGTCCCTGTCTGCCTAATGTTGTTGGGCGTGACTGTGGCCAGTGTGCACCAAATCATTGGAGAATAGCCAGTGGGCTTGGCTGTGAATCATGTTCATGTGATTTGCAGGGTTCTACATCACCAAGATGTAATGAGGTAATAAACTCAGCAGTATACTAGTGATGTAAATTCTCATTAGCTTTAATGATTACCTGGTTTTAGGATTTATCCTCAGTTATATGAACTTTAATTTAACATATTCTAGAATCATTGAACATAATCTAGTGTTATCAAACTATACTGAAAATATAGCAGTGTGGCTGTTAGTGTGTGAACTAGTTGGTTGGTTGGGTGTGGATCACCATGTTTCATACATTCTTTTATTGTTCACAGTCATAAATATTCATCATGTTAACCTGTATGTTATGTATATATTAATATATTAGCAACATAAATAGTGCTCTTTATTTGCTGTTCGTTGTCCTTGTTTGGAAATGAAACACCAGATTTTATGTTATTAATAAATTAAATGGAGAGTGCAATTTTTTGAAGTAATGAATATGTTTCAAACTAGATATGTATAAATTGTGTGTGCATTTATAATTAGGTGTAATGTGGTTATCTGATTTTTTTTCCTCTGTTAACAGTTTACTGGTCAATGTTCTTGTAAACCAGGCCGAGGTGGCAGAGACTGTAGTGAGTGTCCAGACTCATACTGGGGTGATCCCAATGTCAGATGTGAACGTGAGTACATCATCTAAGTTGTAAAAGTTTAACTACTTTTTACATAATTGTATGAAGAAATAATAAATTACAATTTCATTAGTAAATAATTTGAAAGTATAGTCTGACCCAGTATATGGTGTTATAATATTTTATCCCTTTAGCATGTAACTGTAACAATGAGGGTTCTGAGACTTCTCAATGTGATCGTCGCACTGGACAGTGTCAGTGTAGAGAAGGAGTGGCAGGCGATAAGTGTGACAGATGTGCTCGTGGTACAACTGGAGACCTACCTTATTGTACACCTTGTGGCGAGTGCTTTGACAACTGGGATAGAATTCTGATGGAGCTGAAAAGTATGTCTGAAGAGGGATTCTCTCATGTAGAATTTATTTTGTTGATAATTTATTTGTTGCATAATTCTGTTTAATGCATTTATGTAACTACATTTGTTTCAGACCAGACAGATCTGCTAATTCGTCAAGGTTCAGAAATTAAGGTGGGTGGTGCTCCAGGTGCATTTGAGAAAGAATTTCAGTGGATGGAAGAGAAACTTAATGATATCAGAAGGATTCTTGGATTGAGTAACATCACTGAGGATGATATTGCAGCACTGCGCCACCAGCTAGATGTACTTAGGTAAGTAGATTTAAAAAATAATAATCTAAATGTGTGTGTGTGTGTGTGCTAGATACATTTATATGTGGATTTGTCCATACAAACAAAGTTACAACATTTATATTTTGCAGGCAAAATTTAACACAAAGTGAAGATCTCTTGAAAGGTCTCCATAATGAGATATTGAACACTGAGGGACATGTAGAGGAGGCGAATATACACATGGATGATATCCGGTCTAGAGTTGATAACCTGAAGCGGCTTGCTGATGAGTTGAAAGATAATGCCACTAGTATTAGGGAACAAGATGTGTCTGGTATGTATTTCCTTATGTAGCAGTCAGTGGTTCTTTTAATACTTTTTATTCAAAATGAGGTAAGAATAAGATACTTGGTTTACCTGGTTTGAATATTGTGTTCATTTCTCAGTATTAACCAACATCAACATTTTCAGGTGCATTTAACAGTACTAGAGAAAGTCAGCGTCGTTCTCAGCTTGCACAGCATAAAGTAGATCGTACTGCAGATACTATAGATCAGTCTATGCAGACCCGTGACCAGGTAGAAAAAATGATTGATAATTACGAAGACTCATTCCATGAGAAGATTTCTGAAAATCAGCAGGATCTTGATGAGATTGATGGACAAATTGGTGGCCTTGAAGATAAGATTGCCCAGCTGAATAAAATTGTATGTTCTACTCCCAAACTAAGCACTTGTATTAATTCAGAAATTTCCCAGCAACACCTTACTGTGATAAAACATGGTGTCAGTTTTCAGGTTTTTTGAGGAAATCCATATTTGCTGCTTGTTTTACACCAACATTATTTAGTCTGTCAGGGCTAAGCAACATATTTTCTGGTTTGTGTTATTTTAGGTGTGTGGCTCTGAACAGGATGATGACCCATGTGATGGTATTTGTGGTGGTGCTGGTTGTGGAAAATGTGGTGGTACAAGTTGCCATAGTGCTGTTGACAATGCTAGTATTGCCCTTGACTGGTCACAAAAGTCAGAAATCATACTTCTGGAAAAAGATGCTGCAGTTACTACACTTCTAGAAGAGGTCAGCCTATGTCACTTCTTATAGTGATCTCTGATTAGTTTTTTTGTGTTCAGCAATTTTTATAATCCGGTACTCTTTCCCATTTGTATGCTGTTCTAACAGTCTGACCAGTCTTATCAAAGTTCATGTCATAGACATGAATTCTGTCCAGATTTTTAAAGACACTCAGATTCTGATGTGTAGGGCATTTAGCCACAGATAGATATGTAGCACCTGGATTCAAATCCAGTCTGGGCTATGTCAAAATACTAATGCTGTTTTGTTCTAGGTTCGTGATGCTCAGCATCAAGTCAACATGTCAAAAGTGGAATCACAGAATGCATACGACCAGGCTTTAGCTGCCAAGAATCAGTCAGAACAAGCACGTGCTGACATCCAACTTCTGATTGATGCCATTGATGAATTTCTGTCCAGTAAAGCAGCCAGACCAGCTGATGTTCGGGCTGTGAGTCAACTAGCCAATATCTTATCATAGCTTGTTCAGTTTACTAGCTGCCACAAAATATTTGGTTGATAGAGTCATCTACCTAATGTAGTTTTTCTCACTTTTTCTCATTTGTTGCAGACTGCAGAAGAGGTGCTCGCAATGAGTATATCATTGGCACCTGAAGAAATTTTGGAGCTTGTTCGGAAGATTAATGAAACAATCCGTGATTTGAAGAACATTGATAATATTCTTGAAGATGCTGAAAGGGATCTGCAAGATGCCCAAGATCTCAGAGACAGAGCTGAACAGGCTAAGTAAGTGATACCCTCTAAATCTATCTTCTTTATATAGGCCTAAAATATCATGATTTATGGTACTACCATCCATTAAGCCGAACTAAAATTCTGAACTTTTCCATGAGTATTTCCAGGTGACATTTTGAACGTAGGAAATAGTTTTGTTTTCATAATTCATACCAATGTATTTTGTATACTGTCAATAGATCAAGGCAAATTATAACGATCATTTACACAAACTGTTAGCGCATAGGTAGGACCTCAAACTTAAATTAATGGCGTAATTAAACATTCAATGAACCACATATGAAGTCAATGACTTAGAAATAATTAGACATATTGTCAATTAACTACTGAGCCTTTGATGGTACATTTTGGTCACTAAGACAGCAATAACCAAGACAATGTAAATTACCGGTATATGTGTCAGTTAGTAACTAACTCTCTATTGAAAATAAATTAATTAATCAGTAATTATCCCATTATTAATATAAATATGCCCAGACAAAATATGTATATGAGCACATCCTAGACTAATGTCTATGCCACTAAATGAATGAGATATGATGCTCTTGGGTACAGAATTTAAAAAATCAGATAATTCTACACATAAATATTGATTTTCTTTATAAAGCCATGTATAATTATCATCAACTTGTTTCACTTCTATTTTCACTCCATGACTGCATGAGTTTAAATTAAAATGACCCTTGATGTCCGTTTGCATTTAGAGATTTAGATCTTGATCTAGACTAGAGTCTAGACAGCTGCTCATACACTGAAATTTTTTCTCCCGATGACTGGATTTCTTGGCACTGAAACAGCACCGGCCATTAAGCCAATCCCCCAAAATAAAGGTCAAAAGTTTGACACAAAGTATCAGCTTAATGGCTGGGATTTACGGTATCAGTGCAAAATCCTTCTTAGGCATCCATTTATTATGTCAGTAAATATAATCTTTGACATTTTACAGGAAGAATGCTGATGATATCTTAAATTTAGCTCAAAAGATAATAGAAGCTCTAGAGGCAGCAAAACAAGCTCAGGATGCAGCCAATGCTGCAATTACAGATGCTGATGTAAGTATAACCAAGTCTGTTATAAAAACAGTATAGTGTTACCATGTAATATGTAATAATGTCTGTTAAGGGGGTAATAAATGAATTAGTGAATAGGATTTTTTTTTAAATTCACAACAAAATCATTTAATATCATGTCTTTTAGTCGCATCTTATAACACGTAGGACACCATAGGCTGACAAAATCTTGAGAGGGTAATAATTAAATCATGAAGTTGATTATGGTGAATCTAGTCAACTTATTTATTAATGCTTTTGGTATTTGTTATATTTGAAACAAAAATTAATTTATCTGTATACAAAGGACAGACAAAGGGGGGGGGGGAGTGTTATGTACCTAAGCTTAAGTATCATTATATCCTTTTTAGTAATTTTAACCTTGGGTTGGCTCAGTTTTAGAACAGTGGATTAGAATATCTCCTTTTAGTTAATTTACTTATTGATTGATTGATTATTGAAATTAGACCCATACTTGGCCCTGACAAGGTATATTTCACCAGAAGCTAAAATTGTGCTAGATGTATAGTAGAAGTTCTGAGAATGAAGTATGTAATGCTTGGCTCTCATCAGATATTTTAAGCAAGATAAAAAAAATTATAAAGATAGCTTTAGCAAAACAGAAAGTTTATTGGTCTGTTGCAGACATACATCTCTGAGGCTGAAACTGACTTACATGTGGTTGAGAACAAGACAGCAGTTGCTGAAATAAGCTCACAACAAACACTGGAACTGGTGTTAGATCTACAAGCTAGACTTAAAGAACTGATCAAGAAATATACAGAAAATGAAGAGAATGTGAGGAAGGCTCAGGATGAGGCTGCTAAAGCTGAGGAAGAAGCAAAGACAGCAGAAGAGGTACGTGTTTCATGTCATAGCCATGTCTGCATGTTGTGAAATAAGTAGATTCCTGCAGATTTGTAATGGTTACAAATCTTGTCAGATCGGTGGGTGTCCATATATATATTTTTGTGATATAAACACATGATTTACTGTTGATTAATTTTGCAATATTGCTGTGGTACAAGGTTTGTTGGGTTATTTTTGTAAAGAATGTCACATTGTTGATGATATGTTGATGCGGCAGCAGTAAACATTGATGATTGTGGATATGTGCCACCACAAATTGGACAGTGTGTTTCAGTAAAGTCTATACAATTTTGGAACTGATTGGTCCTCTGATAGTACTGTGACAACAACTAACTGGCAATCATTAACAGGTAGATGATAACAGCATAGATGAATATTCAAGTAAACTGAAAAAAGGAACATATAATGGATTTCACTGAAGAGATTTGTTAAGCACGTTGTTGATTGATCATTTTCATAATTGATTTGATTTTCTGCATTCTATCAAAATATAAAAATCACTCATTTTGACACAGTCTGTGGAGTGAAATATTTGCAACATTTTGGGGCTGCCAAAATGTTCAGGCTGGTATAATTCAAAGTATACCATGGTTATTTCAGATCCTAATTTTATATGTGAATTAAAAAAATATAATAGCTACACGTATAAAATTGTAATCTTATTTCCTTCACTGATCTTGGGTTTAGTGATTTGTCACAGATGATGAGAGAGATTAATCATGTTTTACCTTCCAGAATGCCAATAACCTTGAAATGGGCTATGAACAAGTGACAATTCGCATCCAATCCAAGTACAACTTGACGATGAACACCAAAGAGCGAGCAGAACATTTGATACAAGAAGCACGCAAGTTGTATGAAGAAACGTCTTATAAACGTAATCAGCTCCTAGGTAAGTGTGATATTTAGTTGTATGATGGATACAGGTAATCATCTTATCAACTGATGATGATTGGTCTGGAGTAATGTATCATGTATAGTCATATTTTTATGTTTTGATGAAAATATTTTATAGGTGCAGTTTCAAAACCCATTTCCATATAATTATGCTGTTATTTTCAGCTATAAATTTATTCTGTAATTGCAATTATTTCACTAATGATTACAGAATGTTATGTATAGTGTTCCTATAGTATGTTTTAAAAGATTCATTTAGATATTTAAAGGCCTGTGCGATATATATTTATGTTCGTATCTCCCAAGTCAGACTGACATCTCGACTCTGTTGTTCGGTAAATCTCCTGTGTCTGGAAGATCCTTCTCTCTCTTAACTTCACACTGATTCCCCAACAACTCTATATCTTCCCTGCAGGAATGGAAGCTCGTTTTAAAAGCAATGAGGAGCATATAATAAAAGTGTCAGTGGATGTCTCCGAGCTATTACGACGGATGGAGGCTTACATCGTCAGCATCACAGATGTCGCCAAATTCCATAGATCTTGTGGCACTGCGTAGTGGCCATGCACTAAAACCCGCTTTTCATTCATCTATTATCATATACAGTTAGTTTTCTACTTTTATCATCTGTTCATTATAATTTTCTTTTGGCTTCTGCTTATTTTCTTTGCTTGTAGTTCTTACTTTGCAGTTTCTGCCGCATCCTTTTTTGGTCCTAACTTATTTCAATTGCTCTACTGTTATCTACAACACTAATCCCAACCCATTTAATCCTTGCAAACCATAAGAGCACTGTGAATGCTTTGCTTGTGATTGCAGTTGTTTTTTAACTGCTGAAATTTGTACAGTTTTATGGCTGATTTTTTATTCAGAGTTTAGATATTCTTAATGAAGCTGGTTGTCTAGTTATTCCTTTAAAGCACTGAGAGCTTGAGATTGAGAAAAGAGTTTGTTAGTTGTCTGATATGGATGTGTTTTCTGTATACCGATTTTATCACTTGTCTTTACAATATAACTATAGGAACTTCATGTTGTATTGTAATGTCCATTTCATTTATTAATTATGCAGGTTTCAGTGATTGGTAGTTGTTTAGATTAAGTTAATTATAGTAGTTAATAGTGGCTTTAGAATGTCCATGATTTTATAGGTTGATCTTTCATTGGTGAGAAGTTGAAATAAATGTACAGTAAAAGTTGCTTAAATACAATTCAGTATCATTTAAACCAAAATAGGCCTTAAATAAATGTCAAACTGGATACTTGTTCATTCACATAGTGGCTGAAGGCCAGTAGTCAGATTCAGTTTTAGCATATTTCCATTTGCTTAGGAATCTATGTAAACTATGCCTGTTTGTTAAATTTAAACAATTAAGTGTTTGTTGGTCAAGCAGTTTATTACCAGATTACTTGATATGATATTTGGTGTCACCTGCCTCATTATGGTTACACATGTTCATAAGTTTTGTGTTCTTCCCATTTATATAAAAACCTTTTGTGTTGTTCCCATTTATATAAAAACCTAGCATGGCCTAGCACAGTTATTCAAGTGTACCTGTTCATATCTAGTCACAAGTTAAACCATTGAGGAGGTGACAGCATTTTGTTGGAATTATCCATAGATAATCTTACAGAACATTTGTCATCAGGGCAGCATATTGGAGCCAAAATATGTGACCTATTGTTGGTTTAGTAGATTTAATAATCAATGATACAGTTCACAAACTGTATATCTGCATTATATAACTATAAATTATGACCTGTTTGCTGTATATTTTTAAGTGTTTTCAGTCAATTAAGTGATCTTTCACTGTAATCATACCTTGTTTATTAAACTTTCTAGGATGCTATCTTATTGCTCGAGGCATCATTTATGATAAAATATCAGTGAACCATTATTTGGTGTGTTCAATCTCTAGGAACCATAGTACCTGAGATCTTTATTTCGTTCAATGTTGATGATGGTGAAAAGGGCTCCATTTGTTTTGATTTTTAATTGTAGTAATTCCATGGAAGGATTTCTGTGACCTACAGAGTGTAAGAAGCAGAAATCCTTTCACTGCTTAAATGACTGCGCTTTAGTTTTGTTTACAGCCATTTATGTTTGGTTTACCCAGATTTTCTAACATCTACAATAGTTGCTAAGCAAATGTGTACTTCCTGTAAATATTAAGAGCTGCTAGCTTATATATCAACAACAAGCTACTGATGTATATGCTCCTAGTGATTCTTATTGCTGCAGATGTAGCATTTGTGGCTCATTATCATAGTGCTAATTTGTGGTATTAAATGTTTTGAACATTTGGAATTGATAACATTTTATTTGCATAATAAGTTATTTTTGTAATATTATAAAACACTTGTTACAGCACCTCATTTTATAAAACATGTCAATTATTAGTAATGGCTGTATGCTATAAGATAGTACAGCCTATCTGGGCTAACTTTTATTTATAGTCCCACACATTTATACATATTACCAGATACACTAATACACAAACTTACTGATTAAGCCATATTTAGCATCCACCTGTAAATGAGTTACCTTCCACCTTTAATGTTAGTGTGTTATTTTTGCTAGTCATATAAAGGGTGGTGTACTTATTGCATAATCAAATCATTTATTGATCAGATTAGTGTTTATATATATATATATATATATATATATGTATGTGTGTGTGTGCGTGTATGTATGTATGTATGTATGTATGTATGAGAATGTCTCCAATACTGATGAAAACCTTTGGGTTGGGCACTATTTTCCTCTTCATAGCCATAGTTAAATACATTATTTTGCTAAGCAGGCTGTCCTTTTTATTAGTAAATACAATGAATATCCTTGTGATAAAATACAATGAATATACAGATTTTAAAAGATAACAATTGATGAATTGACTTCCAAAGATGGAGATCAAAATATCTGATAAGGTGCAGAAGAGCTATTGAAGTATTTTAAAATAAATTTATATCACTAAATTTAAGTAAAAGTTACACTCTATAATCTGATAAAAAACCTTCCATCTTTTGTGGGATGTTGAATGATTATTATTATTCATTACTCTTGGTGTTCTGAAAGGAATCAGCCAAATACCAGTTTATTGTCAACTTAGATTCAGCACTGGATACTACATATGGCTAAAATTGCTCCAACAATATGAATTTAGTAAAAAGAAATTTAACTCCATTGTATTGATATGCATGTAATACATCATAACAAGTTGTTTATCATTAGTGTTCATTGGCATCCATTTATTACAACTATAATCTGTTGGTTCAAAAATCACTAATCATAATCTGCCTGATCAGAAAACATTTTTGGACACACCGTAAGAGTTCAGCTGTGGATGTGGTAATGTCTTCAAAGCAAATGCACCTATTCATATGGTGATGCATTTGACAGCCATTTGCCATCCTGTCCAAATGCAAAAACATTTGTGTTAAATGTCAAAAGTTTATCTGTATTTTATGGCATCTGAAAATAATTTATGATAAATAACTTCTCAGTTATCTAAATCAAAGTTTTGCACCATCTAATTTCATTGTTGACTGCCATGCTCTTTGTATGTTTTGCAAGAAAAGTTCCTTTGAATTGAATTCCACTGAATCTGTGTTTTAGATCTTGATGGTTTTTGAGTGGATGTCAAATCAGGTTCTTGATTGTCAGCTGATCACACTGTTAGTAATTATGTTATTCAAGACATGGATTTATAGCACCTCAGACTTATATTTATGGCAAATAATTTTTAATAAATGTGGGCAGCAAAGTAATAAGAACTATGATTTTATTTCCTCACCTCTTATTTCTGCATTTAATTTGTTTTAAATAGTTTTCCAGCTAATGGCAAGATGATAAGAACTAATATCTGCAAACAGTTTTATATATCCAAACAGTTTTATATATCACTGTCATAAGATTCTTCATGTTCATTATATAAACATACATTGTATACTTTATAAAGTTAGTCGTCTATAGCTAATTAATTTATCACACTTTTGGTGTGCAGTTATTTATAATGAATAAACATAATTTTATCACAACTAACACACATGACAACAAGCCTTTTAGAAATGTGAAAATATAATGTGTAATTGTTTTAAGTATTTCCTTTAAATTTTAAAACATCACAGAGAGAGAAAAAGAGATTCCACATTACATATACTACTTGAACGTGTACTGCTCTAAAATGTTCAGTAGAGTAGCTTATCTTCATCTTGTTCAGTGTGATGTAGTCCCTTTTTTATTAGGGTGTGGCAATCTGTAAGAAACCAATGATTTAATGGTGATGGAATTAATAATCTCATTTTATAACAGTACTGTAAATGTCAATATGCTTCATTTGTATTGACTTTGTTGTGGTGTAAGTGAGAGTTAGATATTACCATAGCAACAAAAACACCCAACTTGCCAGTAGCATTTCTGTCTTTGTGTTAAGCTGTTATTTTTACTATTATCTCAACATCTGTGGAGGCATACTTCACATTACATCTTTTCTTGAGTCATGTTCCATTATGTCTGATATTGTACTTCTTCTCACTTGCAGAAATGGAGACGATATTTGACAAAAATGAAGAAATCATTGAGACCTTGTCTGTGCAAGTATCAGAGTTGATAGAATACATGAACAAATACACAGCAGATATTGTGTACTGGGCTCAGTATGCAAGGGACTGTTAACCTTCAGGATGCAGCCAAATTCCCTCCCAACATGTGACATCACATCCCACATGATGTCCAATAAGTACTAACCAAACTATGTAACGTTGAAATACAGTGATGGTTTTTTGTTCATATTCATGTAAATAAAATTGTCATTATTATTATTATTATTATTGGATGTAGAATTTGTAATGCAGCTTCTTACTGCCACCAGTAGTTATGTCATTAGTCTTTTGTGATCACAATTGAACTATTATATGTAACTCAGTCATCAAGTTAGTCATCTGATATGCTTCAATAAAGAAACGCTACATGAGATTTGTAGTTTTTTTGTATAATGCTATATTTATGTGTTGTACTGAAGGAATCCATTGAACATAGTGTATGTAGTTAGTGAAAGATTTTGTAGTGTTGCAGATTAATATTGTGTGTGTCATTAAACATGTTCAGCCAGTGATTTTATCAGTGTACTAATAGATCATGGTAATGCTTAATACTGCCAGAGGCATGAATGGATGATTTACGTAAGCCATGATTCAGTAAGCTGCATTATAAACATAAATACCTCATCTCATAGTTTTGTTGGCTGTATTATAGTCAGCCATCTTCTTGGCTGGCAACTTATTACCATTATGTGCAGGTCTGATTATGTCTCATCTGCATATAGATGTTAGAGAGTAGGATGTGTGCTCTTCATGAACAGTGATGACTAATTGTTAAATATGTGTCGTATGATAGTCTGCTCACAAAAGATAACATCCTAATGACAGTATATACATAAGAACCTAGATCTTATCTTGATAGTAATCACTGTATCTGTCCTGTCCTGCCATGTATTAACTATAAATTAAACTGCCATTATTGTTATTATTATTGTATGTATAAATGTCAGCTTAGGTATTATGAGATTTTTGCCATTTGTTGCAAGTATATTACAGAATTTCACATGGTGCTGTTTTTCAGTTGTGTTATATATATATATAAAACACATATGTTACAGAGCTGATCTTTAGATTTTAGACCAAACTGTTTTTTAATTGTGGAAGTCTTTTATCATCTGTATCTCTGTAGGCTGAAAACAAATTATTTCCAGTACTGGGCAGTTTTAGTTTTTTATAATAGCTTTTTTATAATGTTTGTACTATATATATATATATATATGTTTATGTATATGTATATATATATATAGATTTATATTTGTGATGTTAGTATCATTTCATAAATTCTTGTATGAAAAGGGTAGTTTGTAAATTCCCATATGTTATATACTAATATACCCATATATCTTCAATATGAATCTTTTTTCTATCTTGTTCTAAGCCTAAGTATATAGGAATGTCTTTGTTTGTTCATATCTGTCTGTATGTGTTTTATGCACATACACACACACACATACATACACACACATACATACACACACAAAATAAAACTCTAATAAAGATCAGTTGTTTTAGAATCTTAATGCAGGAATTATGCTTTGACAATACTGAAAATTATAACACTATTAATTATGATATGTAAATGTTGACATTTTATGATGATGAGTAAGTGAACTATAACATTACAAAATATTTCAGGCAAAATGTTGAACAAGATCTTACTCAGTACTTTAATTTCTCTTTAAAGTGTGTTTTATTTTAATGTGTTGCACAAACTAATAAATGACATCCTGTTGTAAAATTATGAACATTATAATTGTTAAGGAGTGATCATATTTGGCTTATGTTGTGCTCCTATATGAATGGCAAGGGAATTTGGTTTGTATTCTTCTTTTTTCATAGACACTCACTATTCTCTGGATGCAAGGGTATGCAAAGAACACATTTTATGTCACTCATTTTCTTTGCACTGAATATTGGAATAGTTGTCCTTTGTGAAGTTTCATTCATACTATCAAATCAATAACACTGAAGATTGCTTGATGCCAAGCGAAAAAAAGGATTAATGAAACAACAACATTTAACAATAGATATTAGGCTAAGTGGTTAGTTGGTTTTGGACTTTAATGAATGTCTGTTTGTGCATGGGAATACTATCAGATTTATATTCAACCCAGCATATTGAACATTACATAAGGAAATTATATGGTATAAAGCGTGACTTTTATGTTTGGTCTGTATATGATTGTCTTGTGAAAAGAAGTAGGTGTTCCACAGGGCAGTTGAATATCAAAGTACTGGAGAATAATTACTGATTTTTTCTGCCATAAAATATAACGTATGTTCAAGCATATATCTGGTCCTGTGGAAATATAAGATAATTATAGATATTATCACCAGCCTTCGATCTTTTAGTAATTTTTAGATTTAAAAATTTAAATGTTTGATCAACCACAAATAGTACCACAAGAAAAATGACACGAATACAATCTAAAATGATGTAGCTGTACAGAATTAGTTTTACATATGAAGCTGCTATAACTGAGCTGATGGTTATTTTGAGAGTTGCAGAAACCAACCAGTTTATGATGTGGCAGTTACACACACTTGTATGAAATATGTTGTGGAAAAGTTGTGTATGCCCAACAAGATATATAAATAAATAGCATTAAGGATGAAACAAGAACCAAATTGAATAACTTAGAATTGCAAAAATACATGAGAAATTAGTTTTAATGTAGTAATGAATGACAGTGATAATGGGCAAGAAGATTGCATTATTTAAAAACTACAATTGTTCACGAAAGGTCTATTTACAAGTGTTTGGCATGGAATTTCTTGCCAAATTTGGCAGTAATATATGATTTTTTTCTTCATATTTTAAACAGCAGGTTCAGCCATGCTAATTAATACTCTAATTTAGGATCGATGAATATGTTATACTGCCTCCATAGGTGAACAATAATTGAAATCTTGAACAATTCCATACATGATCGCAAAACTTTGATCAAAGTTGCTGTAAAGCTATGTCTGTTGATTGAATTTGTTATAATCATGTTTCAAGTTGGTACAAAATTTATGCTAAACATTATTCCTATCAATTTGGATGGCAATATACAGTGTCCAGTTAGTTAAGTGGGTTTAGCATTGGCTTGCCCAGAATTGGTTGACACCCTGAAAAACAGATTCTGATAGCATCAGTATTGTGTAGACATAGAAAAGTGTATATAATTGGATTCTACTTTAATATGAAGAGCCGGTTTTCTTCAACTATGATGAGAACACTGAATTTGGTTTTACCTTTGTTCAGTTGAAGGTGGTATCTGCACCCAATTATCACTTAATTTTAAAATCGTGTGCACTTCAATAGTGTAGTGGTTAGAACCCAGCACTGCAGACCTTTGGGTAATGGGTTCAAATCCAACTTGTACCTGTGTTTGTGAGTTGTTAGTCATAAACGTGGCTCCTCGGCCATACATCCCGGCTGTGTCCAACACCTAGATTAAATAAGCCACTCATTTATACCTTAGTATCACTGGTATAGCAGTGGTATTTAATATGTTATTTTATCATTCGACCATACTGGTTGGATGATCAATTACATCAAAAGTTTCAGATAAATCAAACAAAATTAATGCAGCAATGTGTAATTTTATGTTGGAATAAACAGAATGATATATGTCAAAATGCTCCTATATACACCTTGCTACCAATTTGTCGATATAAAGAGGAAGATCATATACAGTATAATAATTTTTCACATCTTCCTTATCCAACCAAGAGCCCTTGAACATTGAAGTCATGGCAGCTTATTTCAAATACAATGGCATCGTTGACTCGGCCAATTACCTATTTATAATGATACTTATTTGGTGAAAGAGGTTGATCCGCACATTTCTTCAAAAACCTATTTAGGAATGGATCTAAGGGACAGTACTTGCTAGTATACTTCGCTGATGATCTCCTTGACATGGGCAGAACATCAGAGGATTTTCCCACTAAAATAAAATCCACATTCATGACGAAGTTACAGGTATTATATAGTGAATCAGATATTGTTTTATTATTGATAAACTGTTCCTTTACTCAGGAATAAATCGTTGAAAATAAGCAAAGGTAAAATAGGGGAAGATTAACAGTTAAAAAAGTGTGCATACCTATAATTTTTTGATGAATCGTACTTTAAAAATATTTGTGGAGAAGGAAGTACCTCTTTCTCGGGGTAGGTAAAGAGCCTATATAAACATGAAACTTTTATTGTTGGCATAATGAAAATCCATGGTTGTGTTTTACTGTTTTGTGTTGGTACCGGTAGTTTGATTGGGCTAGTATCTAAACTACATACACGCATGAACTAAGTCAAAACTTTTGTCAGCATTTCATATCATAACGTGCCCATTTTAAACTACTTCCGAGATTGATTTTTGGTTCAGATCAAATTGAATAAAGGGGCAGCGTTTAGTCAGATGTATTTGTTATACACAAATGCTATATCTATCATTAAATTATTTAATTATGTATGATATTGTGACAATTTCTCTTACAACGCAAACTGTCTACTTCGCCATCTTATAATGATCAATAAAGACATGCAATTAACTTGCATCATAATTAGTCTAATTCAGCTTATGCAGGCTATAAACGAGAAATAATTGTAAATAGTGAAAGAAACCACAGATACAGACAAAGCAAAAACGTGGTACTACAAATACCCAATACTCCCAAGAAACATATTTCCAAAATAACATTGTACAATAATCCATCCATATAAACCCAGATTCCTACATTTGTAATTACAAGATCACAACTCAACTTCATACAATCGGGCCTAGCGCGGTTTTGTCGTGTATCGGGTTTTTCGCTCGTTACTCTATATAGTCGTAAAACTTATGGCTTCTTTTGAGTTGTCCTCCATATATATATATATATATATATATATATATATATATATATATATATATATAAAATGATGGCCGAAATGGCAGTTATTCTACTCATATGAATCTGCCTCGATGTAACTATGCAATGTCTAGTAAGTTGTCTTTATTTCATTTTTCCTATTACGTGGAACAGCTGGAATCGTACCCTTTCCACTTGTAAATCAAGATCACAAACTAAGAAAACTCTGAAATGTTACATCTTAGTTACATAATCTGCATCTGTAAAATGCAGCAACCTTTATTGTAGTCATTGTATACATGCAGTGTTAGAAGCTAAGACTGATTGATTGATATATATTTTTTGTTTGATATATTTATTCAGCAAACATTTACATAATATTAATACCGTAATACAATTTTTTCAAATACATATGGACATAGTAATACGCTTGCCGAGGTGTCACATAGCCACTAGAGCTGTCTACCTCTGTTATAATTAGTGATGAGTGACAGAGGCCATAGGAAAGGGGAATGTGTCACAAGATACAGTGCAGCTGTGACAAATGTGGGAATGGAAGCCAGGTACGGCTCGGTGACACCGCAAACACTAATACTTATTAAAATGATTGCTAAATGACTTTTTTGGGGGGAATCAAGTACCATATAACTGGATCCTTGTGGCGTGGACTTTTAGATGTTATTGAAATCCGTCGTTGTACTACATGTGGATTTTGGTCTATTTCGGGTTGATGTGTGTGTATCATTTCATTTGATGTAAAGAGAATTGTGAGCGGGAGTTGGGAGTGTTTGCAGTTTATATAAATCATCAAATTTAGCTTCTTTTTTTTTTTGAACAATGGATTAGGATGCGCACTTTATTGTGCTACAGTTATGATTCTGAATGCATTGTTTTGCTTGATGAAGATTTTGTTCACATGACTTTTATGCTGAACCCCATTGAGACATGGCATAGTCAATATACAGATATATTAGAGAATAATATTATATAGTTAGACGGTTGGTATTTAAGATGTTCTTTACTTTTCTCAAGGCATTTAATGAGCTGTTTAATTTATTTTTAATGTATTTTATGTGATCTAACTGAGCATCAATTTACAAGCCAAGGAATTGTATAACATTCTTCTGTTCAATAGTGTTGTTTCCTATTTTGATCTTCAGGTATCCATCTAATTGCGTAGGATTTTGTTTAAATACAACATAATTAGTTTTCTCTATATTCAGAGACAATTTGTTTGCTCGAAATCAATGTGCTAATGATTCAATGTCAGGGTTAATTTTATCGATTAAATTTGAAATATTTTTTTAATGTTAAGTAAACCGTTGTGTCATCAGCAAATAGTATGACTTTAGAAAAGTTGAGACAATTTGGTAGATCATTTATATATAATATAAAGAGTAAGGGGCCTAGTGAGCGCGGGGAAGCCCGATGATATGGTAGGAGGGTCCGGATTTATGGAGCAATGTCAATCAATTATGATATTACACAAGCATAAAAATGTTCATAAAGGCTGGACATTTAAATAGTGTTCACCTTAGTTGATCAATAAGACGCTTCGTCATTGGCCAAAATATGTAAACAGGTCGTGAAACAGTCAATCCCAGCCCTTCATACACGCGGTCGCGAGACAATTCGCTTTGTGTGCCTGCGCGACCCAGAAAATCAAACGCGACAATTAATGGCACCAGCTTCTTGTGATGATATAGAAACTTCTTCAATTAATCGCGATATTCCTCAGATATGTGCATACATTCTACTAACCCACAATTATTTCTATTAGCCCGGGGTTAACGGGCTAACGCTTATTTCGAACCCTATACATGTCTAGTTAAACATCCTCATAATTCTATAAATACCAGTGACCAGCGCTGGATTCACATATGGGCTAGTATTGGCTGCAGTCCAGCGGCCCCAAGACTAGAGGGTCCCACGGTGGGATCCCCTGATAAAAAAGAACAGAGGAGATTTGTATAATTTCAGATTTAATGGGGTTCCTCTGATCTAATTTGAAACAGTTAGGGCCACTCTAGTTGGAGTGGTCCCATTTAGATGAATCTTTTTTCATATTCAGTAAACCCTCGAATAATGAGCTTAATTCGTTCCGAGAAATCACTCGTTATTCGATTGATCTTAATTTTCCCATAAGAAATAATGAAAAACCATTTAAACCGTTCCGGGCCCCCAAAATAATCAATTTAAAATATATTTCCATTGAATTACTGAAGGTTTTCTGTTGGAAACGTTAAATGATAAGTTAAAAGTAATCCTGAAAATTGTCAACTTACAATGGTTGGAGCAACGAACTGGCATACTGGAGACGAAAGAGGGTTATAGTTTGGGAGGAGAATCCTCTCCAGAGGATGGAAGTTCGTCTATTTCCTGTTCTTCGAGTTGCACCTTTAACCAAGGGTTATCTATTGGTGTCAAAGCCAATCCGGCACTACTTTTGCGCTTTTTCGCAGTACTTGCCCTGGGTCGTGACACTACAGAGCCAGAACTCGAGCCAGACTGACTAAAAAAAGACTCAAACGACCTCTTTTGTGACTTAGCACTTACATTTTTAACACTTTATTTTTCAACTTTATGGTATTGTCTTTCTGGGGATAGGAAAACATTTCTACATTCACTCATAATGAGACTGGTCTCCCCAGTCTGGTTTTGTCATATGAAATATCCAAGTAATAAACAATCAGATATAAATAAAAATTAGACTGGTCTCCCCAGAATGGTTTAGTCATTAAAAATAACTTCGTATTCTAGTAATAAACAATCAGATATGAAGAAAAAAGAGTACACAAAAGGCCACTGGTCTCCCCAGTTTGGTTTTATATACAATCTGTCAAACGAAATCACATTATATTCTGACACGTAGGATGATAATGTAGTCTTATTTTGTCATACGATAATACAAACTCAGCACGGCTACAAACTGAGACCGTGACTCCGGGCTAGCTCGCTAACACTCGACGCGGACCGTTCGAATTTGCCGAAACATGTACTCGTTTAATTGTCGCTCGCTATTCAATATGATGCTCGTTAATCGAGATTTATTATAAATAAAATATGTGCTGGTACTACGAGTTACTCGTTAATCGGGACTGTCGTTATTCGAGGGTTCACTGTACATATATATTTTTGAGTATGTTTTTCGTTTTGTATAATTTTGTCTAGTTTGCTCAATTTTGCACTTCAGTGAACACAGACATGTATTAAGTACAAAATTGCAGTAAAAGTTTTAGTTGAAGGCCTACCCAATAAAACATAGTTCCTACGTCGGTATGACGAGCCGTTTGTTTCAATTTAATAATAATAATTACAAACTTCTATAGTGGCAATATCCTCGAAAAGTGGTGCACCTAGTACAAGGGTTTGGGCAATCTCATAGGCAAGGTACGATGGAAAATTCAACAACCTTTAGCACAGTTTGCTTTAGCATCAAGATGACATTGGAACTGGGTGACGATTTTGTTTTGATTAATTTAGATCGCATCTATTGTTCCTGACACGTGTCTGTGTTTACAAACAATCTGAAATCACGCGAGACTTGCCCTAAATACGCATAGGCCGATTATTGGAATGGGTCTAAATAGGGAGTTAGCTGATATTTATTTGTGTTGGTATAAGTTTAATTGATAAGTCAGCACATAGATCTATTTCCTTCTTCGTATCATTTAAAATAAAGTGGTATTTGTCGGTACGCGGGAGCCCGGTGACTCCCCCAATATGTGGCCTATACAGGGATTTTGCCGCCCTCGGTGGAATATCTACTATTTGGAGTTTAATAGTGTCTACAATACACAGCCATAGGTTTGAGTAGGCCTAAGTCAATTTATATATTTTTTGTGAACAAATGAAATTTTACTTATTCACAAATGTGTGAAATGGTGAATGTCCAATAGTTTGCTCCCAAGATTACCCCATTATCGCTCATACATACCCATTTTCTATTCAATTTATCCATCAAACTACTATTTCTTTTATGCTTAGCATCACGCTGTTTGACAAATATGGTTGGAACGACTTCTTCTATGAGTATGACACTATTCATGTCATATCCGATTGATCGTGCCGAAGACTGTGAAATAACAAACATAGTTCCTCAAGGGGTTTCCCACAGAGCTTGCTTTGGCAAGTTGGCTTCCACTGCACTCTGTTTGTGTTTCGCAGCCAATCACACAAACGAGTCTTGTTTTTTGGAACGAATACATATTCCATACACTGGAAGATCCATTTGCACAATTATAAGGGGCGCAATACACCATTTTACACGTTTAACAAAGACAACATAGAATATGTAACACAGGTTAAACAAAGCCACGGCTAGTGTTTGGCGTCTATCTTTGTCAAAGATGACGTCGTATTCCGAAGTTTTCCTAAGATTCTCTATTAAAGCTGTGGCATATTTGTCTATGTGAGATGCTGGCAAAGCCCAGTTTTAAAACCACTGTAACTTTAATTCTAGGAAAAAATTAAAATATATCTTTGATTGAAATTGATTTTAATAAATAACACATTTTGACTAATTTGGGAAACCTTTTCCTGTGAGCTTTAAGGCCTAAATCCAGCTCTACCCATGGCATACGACCAGATTTGCAAATACACTGGCATTTATTTATTTGAATAATTTATTTATGATTAGTTAAGGGTCAATGGGAAGACAACTTCGGCTACATTGGTCCACCAATTTCTATATATGTATTATGCATTGTAAAATTACAATATGTGTAGAATATTAAAATAATTGAAATTAGAAGCACTTACTTATCTTTCTTACTCATCTGCTTATTGAGTGGGCGAGTAGGGGGTAACGACACATCGAGACAAAAGATTATTAGTTTCCTTTTAGTTGCTTCTAGTGACATCCAAAAAAAGAGTATAACTACAAGAATCATAGTAAAAGAATTATAAGATAAGCCAATAACCGGTAAGACTAGCATCATTATATCATAACTCCTCAGCCAGATCACACAACAGTCATGATGTTGACAATCCTCTCTATAAAACACCTAATCGAGGTGGTTGTCTTCGGCTCCGAATTTGTTGGAGCTCTGAAGATCCAATAATAAGAATTAATTTCTTGATTAATACTCTATTTAGGGACATTTATCAACTTTTCAAATTTAATGCACCACTCCAGCAGCGATATTATCATGGTGAACTTATTGGAAAACATTCACATACACAAATATATATATATATATATATATATATATGGACCGGTATTATTTACCCGGCAGCCAGGTCCCGAATGATTTAAAACGGTCCTGAAGTATCAGCGACTACTTATCCGGTAACCGGATATACAACGCTAATTTTAGTTCTTACTCAGCCGGCATTTGCTGGGTGAGCAACGACATCAATCTTTACTCGATTGCTGGCAAACCCAGCTGGGTCATCGCAAAATGAGGACGTATTAATTTTCTCTGAATGGCGTCTGTCCTGTGCCTAAACGTTTAGTAGTAACTGCGATGGTTCGACAGTCATCTTTGGTGAACTTAGTGAAAGTAGACGTCTCAAATTTGGCAAGACATGCCTCAAAATTGATCTTGGCCGGTATATATATATATATATATTGTTAGAAATAGCACAGATGTGTGATAATACTGAATGAACTAATGTTTAGGTACACTCAATATAACTAAGCATCTTTGATCATACAGCTACAAACATCAACCAGTGAGTGACCTGTTTCGTTGAGACTCGGGTTAGTCAAACCAGGGACATGTGGCTTTTCGTAGGAAAATGGTTTGATTTGATAAAACAGCCATAGATATAGCATAAAGTTGCTCAGAAATATTATACAATAATGACTAAAATAATTATCTTGTTATTATTTAAATATCTTATTCATAAAGGATCTACATTAATACATATAATTGCCACATATATTAATGTTGTCGTTGTTTAGCTTCTGTGCTGGTCACATCTGTGACATATAGCCGAGTTACATCAGGATTAGGAAACAAATCCGGCAAACACAGATGCAAGCTGGGTTCGAATTCACTGCATCATCGGAAGGTCCACGCATATATTAATGAGGCAATGATGGTGATGATGATGAACAACGTTGATGTGAATGCGAGACTCAAAATAAAAATGCATATAAATAATTGAGGAACTATCAATTATGGATTTGTATTATTAAAAGTAGATTAGCTCAATTTAGCTTTATTTTCAAAGTATATAAAGAAAATTGGAAAATCAGATTTGCAGAAATGTTGTATAGTTGTATTTTAATAATATTAAAAATTATTAATTATCTACAGGTAATCTTGTGAACCTATATAGAACTGACTAACTGACTTGATAAGAAATTTACAAGCCTGAAAGTTAAAAGATGGAATTTCAGTATAGGAAATTTTCAGCATGAAACAAGGCCTCCCCCCACTACCGTACCGGGTACTTATCCTTTACCAGAAGAATCTCAATAGCTTGTGTTTTTCAAAATTACGGAAACTTTCTACTTACGAATGTGTAAACATCGATCTATGTTCACCATTAAACTGGTGGCTAAGATTATTTCTCGGTGAACTAATCGAAATAATTAACAATTCTGCCGAATCACTGTATATTATGGTGTTACAGTCACAAAAACAGACTGGCATTATGAAATGAAATTTTATTATGACATTGTCAGGTAAAATCGGTGTCTAATTGGATCACTCATCACTTCCATCCGAGTTCGAACCTCGGCGTGGGCATATCTGGAGGCTGTTTCATCTCTGACTTTGCTTCATTACCTTTGGAGGCCGCTCAGCCAATTTAGCCTATGTGCACAAAGTGGCCGTAAAACATCGTCTTCAGGCATAATATGGTGCACACATGTTGTTCTCCCTGGATCTTGGACATTTTGTTGTGACGGTGTGTGTGTGCTGTACTTTTCCCCCACCACAAACCACTGAATTATTGCAGAAACGGATTTTGATAGGAAAAGTGTAACATGTTATGGCCATAAGCCGTGCAAAATGTCTATTATGTCAATATGTCCGGTTGGGAAGACTACATATGAGCTATGTAAGAGATATGAATATTATTGCTAGGTTTGTTAATTATCCATCTTCATAATTCCCAACCCCGATTTCCTGCCGTGATAATGTCCCCCAAAATCCACCCCCCGTTATTCAGCCACCGCTAATACTTACGCAATACGAATACCATACATTGTCATAATCAGCAAACTGTCTGTTGTTTGAGGTTTCGAGACTCAAGTAATGGCAAATTTAATTTAACACATCCGACAGTGTTCAACATACCTTGAGAAATGTGTAGTAATGAGTGAAAGTTCTATTTCATACATAAAATAACATCGGTAGCACATTATGGGGAAAGGCATTGTCAATGTTCATCATATACACAATACAACAATAGAATACGTAAATTTATAAAGACAACAACACTTTAACTACACACTTTAATATATTTTATAGAAAAATAAAAAATAATGGTCTACATCGCATAAGCTATGATTTTACGCAATAAAATCACTAGAAAACGTGTCAGAAATTAATGAGGGCCTGCCCCACACAAACAATATAAAAAAAATGTTTACAGAAACCACAAATATGTTAGTTAAATTCAACTAATCAAATAATGGCACATCAGTAGATCCCGCGTCAATAACATCTGAAATTGAACATACACACACTGAGAGAAACAGAAAAACAATTGCCGTTATGGATCTTTCCCAGTTCAGAGATTCTACATTTTATTCCCACAGTGCCTATTTGTCTCCCTATTTCTTTGGGTAACCATAGTGAGTAAAATATAGGCAAAAATCTGTGATTACAATACAGTATATTGATGATACATGTTGATAATTAATCGTACCGAGTTTATACATAACACGTGATCAGAGGTAGTTCAGTGAACATTTTGGCTCATTCCTACCGACACCTACAAGCTTATCGTATCCTTAACAGATTGATGCAGTCATTGCCACCTAATAGGAAAGATATCTGTTGAAATTCGGTTTAATTAAGTAAACAATAACTCACTAATGCAAATTGATTCGGTATAAAAAATAACGGTCTCTTCGCTCTGAGGAATTAATTACACAACGAGACAGGGATGACATAACAACAGGTATATTCAATCCCAATTGTTATGCCGGGTGGGCTAAAATGTACCTTGATTCTACTCTATGAGGGATAAATTATATAAAATAATTTTAGTTATATAAAAAGATACCGCAACATTCACAACGATCTTACGTAATGCAGGAACCTAAATGATCAACCATAAGCCATTAAAAAACTGTGTACAAATCACACAGAAAATAACTTTATCGAGCTCCAGTAATTATCTGGAACTTCTCAATCCGGAAAAGGTTATGCCCTATTGGCATATTATATCTAAATAAACAATACTAACGTGTATTTAAACATCTACTTCTCTTCATCGGAATCCAGAAGCTGGGCTACTTCGCTGATAATAGGCAGATGCCTTTCTTCTCCCTTTAAAGCCATGGTGGCTGCGGTAAGGAAAGGGGCGTGTTGTCATCGGATGTTGTTGGTATGGATACTCTGGGCTTTTTTCTCCGGTAAACGAGCCCGATCTATGTAAATACCACGAAGGAGGTCGACCTGGATAATGCGCCACGGAATCGTCATTCTGATACCTATTAAGGTCAAAATTCTTGTTGCGGGAAATCTCGTTTCCCTCATATCTATTCGTTAAGCGTGGCTCCCTAACACCGAACGGGTGTTGTCTATTTCCACTACGACGATGCTCCTCCAGTTCAGTATCCATATTTGAGACATAGGATGTTGTACCGACATCAAATCGAGCATCTGTGCGCTGCAACGGATCAACAG
Source organism: Paralvinella palmiformis (assembly GCA_025642065.1). NCBI lineage: Eukaryota > Metazoa > Annelida > Polychaeta > Terebellida > Alvinellidae > Paralvinella > Paralvinella palmiformis. The sequence goes on along the minus strand of JAODUP010000081.1, from coordinate 334,978 downwards.
AAGCTGCAGACTTTTTGAACATCTTTGCTTTTGCAACCAAAGTCGATGCATTAATTAAACTGTTGGTACAAGCAGCACCGGAAGCATTTCTCTGCTTCCTTTTTCGCCGTCGTCTGTGTCTGTTAGAGTGTTGTCTTACTGACGAACTGTGATTGTTATCATTGACACCAACAGCACCTTCAAAATCTCTTAACTCGCCATGTTCATTACAGTCATCACACGGCGCCGTTCTCTCACCCTTTCCCTTAAAGTCAGTGTCACTTTTCTTACGCCTTTGATCCACTTCATCAGCACACGTTTCAGATCCGCCGCTAGCATATGTTTTAACGTGTTTGATTTCAGACTCACAACTATCACGAGAGCCAGGCTGCTCCTGATGCTGAGAAACTAATGGCGCGTTGGTGCTAGAATCCTTGGTGCTGCTTTCTGTATTTCGATTATTTATTTCACTAACCATCGCATTCGGTTCGCGTTCTTCGTGAACTGTAAACGGTTGTTCCGACGCATACTCATCATTTTTATCTCCACACTCAGCACAATTAACACCAACGGCCAAGCTCGACGTATTATGCTCTAACTTACAGTCCATCACATCACCACATTCATTATCATTAGTATTTGCGTTGTCTCGCACCTCTGATTTAAAGGGAAGAGTGGAAGTTTCAATAGCTTCAACTTTGGCCTTTTTGTTATTAATCTGGCTTCCTTCGTCTTCCTTCTCTTCGGGTGCACCAACTTGAAACTCTTTTATTTGGTGATCTACCTGATTAATACTTTCGGAATACGCTTCAGAACTCTGTTGCCCAGCACCTAATATTTGTCGAGGACTGTTTTCTGATGGACCTTTGGTAAGTTCTTCATTACGTTCGGCATCGGTAAGCAAGGATGTTTTTTCAACTGTCCAATGGTTATCATCTTTTATCATATCGTGTGTAGTTATCCTGGACTGTAAACAAGTATTGTGTAGTAGTCTGAAGCTGTCAACGGTTTCATATGTATTAGAAACTACACGAGAACCAGCGATTTCATTATCTGGCATATCCTCATCGCAATATTTCACATTCTGCACCATTCTTTGCTCACCTAAAACAGACCTTCAGTTATAAATTCCGAGCCATAACTTAAGACAGGATTCCACGATTTAAGCCTTAAAGGTATATTAATATCAGCATTGGATTTCAAAAGAACTAACACATACCACATATGTTCGTTGTCCTCACAGCCCAAACGCCATTGTCAAGTCTCTGTAGGTAAAAGGTGGCCATTAAATACCTCTTTAAATACTCTCAGCTTAGTACTGCTGTAAATGTTATTATTACAGAGGAAGGGGGGGGGATATTTTATTATTTACCTGAACGTTCTTTAACACACTGATGTACATCTCTAGCCTACGGTTACGACTTCTGATGTAATTCAATAAATCATCTTTATCATGACACAACTGTAGCACACTTTCAGCTTTACTGCAATAATAAATAGTATATATATATATATATATATATATATATAGCAAAAGTTGGTTATAAATAACTAGGATATAACGAAATAGTAGTTTTTTAATCGAAGTGGTTAGCTGATCCGGCCATTGGTCCATTCACTTCCATAGTAAAGAAACTGGGATATAACGAAATTTATCCAATGAAAACATGGTTATTTCGAAGCGATTTATCGGTCTCAGCAGCATTAAATAATTATAAATCGCGCTGGTTGCACAGCCAAACACACACAGTGAGAGTCGGATCGACCCGATGTGTATATATACATAGTGTAGACTTTTGAAATGTTGACACCTTTTGATACCACCATTTCCAGTCGCTAATTATTTTTGGTGGGGTATTGTTGCAAATTGCTTCTTATTGAACACAAAACAATTATTCAGTGATAACTTAAAACTATTAAGTTGAATAAATAACGAATAGGGTTTTAATGTTCTGGTCGATTCTCCCCGCCTGGTCGATATCCCACTTCTATATCTTTTTGAGAAAAAAAAAATCGAAATACTACCTATAACTAGGTATTAGCACAATGGTTTTGTTTGCGGCATACACACAAAAAGCTTTCTTTTTGCTTGGTGTATGTTTGAAAAGTCACTTGCAACTCAAGTTTAGTAATAATTTAGTCTTCCTTGGCTCGCGCACTAAACGGCCTCGTGGAGTGAAGCATTGTTAAAAGGCACCCCCGCCTGTGGTATCCATGTGTTTCGGACACCCCTCTCACCTTCTGAGATATTTTTCTTGGGAAAGCGTGCCTGGATACTCGAATCGGACGGTTGAATCAACAGTCCGATTCACACCAATCGCTACATGGAACGATACGTTTTGTCGCAGATCGCGCATGTGGAATCACGCTCTTACGTTTAAATGTGTTCCATTTTTGTCGGATTCGCATAACTGGTATATGTAATATCGGCTGTAAGCTTAAATTCCATATACGCGGTATGCGGCATGTGTATACGGTATGTGACATGCGATTTGTGTGATTCCATATGAACGTGCGTTCCCATGCGTTTTCATTCGCTCATGCCAAGAACATACAGAAATACAGATAGCAAAGAAAAAAACACTCAACAGGTGTGTGTGTGTGTGTGTATGGGGGGGGGGGAGTTACTCCCCCTAAACAGATTTACACATTATAAATTTAAAAAAACTTATTATTAAAACAGTATCCTGTTGTTACAGGCTTAGAATGCTTATTCCACAATATGTCGAAGATTTGAACTACAATTTAGTGTGGAGAAATTCGAACAATACTCCCGGTTGACCAGAGAATCTAAAATCCCGACAAATTGTTCGGGAAACACCTTCCCCTGACGTCATATTCTAGATTCCCCCGTCCGGTTTTTTACACGTTGCGATTCAGTTTGCCGTATCCGCATCGATACCCAGCCGCTGGACAAATTGTATGCCGCATCCGGACATATGGAAGTGCTCAATCTGCAACAGTGCTAGTAGCGTCAACCAATCAACGACCGCATAAGAATCCGTTGGAAAGATGGGGACTTGTGCCAGTGCTGAGAGTGGCATGTCTATTGTTTACTTTTCACTGACGATTAATGACAAAAAGAAAATTATTATAATAAAGGCCGAAAATAGCAAAACTATAGGAAAGATTGTCAAATCCCAACCAACGGAAGGATATGTTATACAAAACATAGTCGTGTTTTTTTCGACCGACCCTATGTTTTTAATGAATATGTTTTAGTCCCGACCGGCCAACCCTAATTTTTGGGAGGCAATTTTCCGTAAAACCCATTTAAAAAAGACAATGGCCTTATTATTATATATTTCTTCTCTTCATGGCAAAACACCAGGCGATACAGGTAATAAAACAGGCTTATTTTTACCAATTATCACTCACGTGTCGGTAACTAATATCTGATACGTACATGGCACCTAGATTTGAAAACTGGGATAACTTGAAGTACCATTATAACGAAATTAATTCCCAGTGCCCTTGAATTACTCTGTAAGCCCCGGGTTTTTGGCAATCTGATATTATTGAATGAGGATAAAACATTTCTTTACAAGAAAAATTTTCTTCAAATGATCAGTTTGATTTTAGATAAGCTTTGAGGTTTTTGCATACATTGTCCTGGAGGATTCCAATTTTGGTGGAAAATGAAACGGCTTCTTTCAGACCCAAATAATGATAATAAACATTTTCATATGCTAACACAAAATAATGGTTCAGCTAAGGTATTTTCAATATTCTCATCTAAGGCCATTGTTTTTTGAAAACTTATTTTACAAATCCGGCGATCACATCTGAAACCCGCCACCTGGAAGACCCGCCTGAATACCGTCCGGAAGGGGATTAGACTCTCGTCTGTTTACATGCTGTTCCATTATCCGCATGTCGTACAGGCCCACCGCGTATATAGAATCTTAGCTTAATATGCGGTAAAGATCGAACTAATAGTCGATTCGCATTCAAAACTTCGAATATTCGAACAATTTCCCGCTTTTAGACTCAGTATTTGACTGTCGTATAAACGAATATCATTCAAATATTTTCCTGCATATCGTCGCAAAATCGGTCTCGCCTGGTGACGTTATTCCGAGAAAACGGACAATACTGCCAACATAAAGAGCTCCAGACATTTTATTTGCGTGTCACACACGCCATCCACACACTAGGCAGAGTTCAAAGTTTAAAAAAAAATGTTACAACCGCCGGTCATCATAGAGTGACGCGCCTGCGATGCCGCACGTGCCGTGGCTGGTCTGCCTCTAATCGATTCACTCAGTGATTCACTCAGCACGCGCGAATATAAGACCCAGTAAAAAGATGAACTAGTTAAGCCGAGATTCCATAAACGCGGTATGCGTAATGCGGCATGAGAATGCGTGTGCGACATTGTGATAGCGCATGCGACACTGCGGTATCCATGTGTTAGGACACCCCTCTCACTTTCTGACCTATTTTCCTTGGGAAAGCCTGCCTGGACGCTCAAATCGGATGGTTGAATCCTGAGTTTTATGACGCGGATGTCGTTAAATTCTGGATTCAACCGTCCGATTCGTATTATCCGCACCAATCGCTAAATGGATGGATCCGTTTTGCCAAAAGACACGAACCATAAATCAATTACAGTTAACCCAATATACTGAAATTTTAAACAGACTGTAATATAATAGATTGTTAGTAAAGTTTACTTACTTGCACCAGGAGAGTTTGTCTAGGAACCTCTGCAACAAGACCTGCTTCGAACGATACATATTCAAACAGAGCTGACATAACGTTTCCTTTCTCTCGCCATGAAGCCAGCCTAAGCGAAACCGAGCGTGTTCTTGATCCTCACAAGCTGAACTCGGGTTCTCAATTACCTTCGTGTATTCCTTAATCTCTTCTACTAAACCTAGCAGTCTTTTACAATCTACTTCCTTCAGTGGAGATACTAGGAACAGCATGTTCCCTTCTGACGATATAAATTTATTCTTCTCTTGATTCAGTCTAAACATATCTGGCAGAACCTCCACAACTGAACTTTTATAGAATCTTCCGAGATCTTCCAGGTCTTTGTTATATTTTTCATATTTTATGTCTCGAATATCTATCTGAAACCTAAGATCCTTAATGGCACTGTCTGGGAGAGATTTGGACTTTAAGGTATCATCGAGCTGCTGTCTCATCTGATGATTTTTCTCTTTTATTACTCTCATTTCTTCCTCGATCTGTAGCTCTTTAATGACACTGTCACTTATATCGCTCGATGCAATTAGCTTTAGTCTTCGCTGCTGATCTAAGCCTTTCGTCGGGTCACTAAACATTAGTGAATCTTCAATAGTCTGAATTCTCTTGTTCATTAAGTAAGTCATTTCTTCATTAAGAGATTGATATTCATCGGTGCCCAACTGCCACACTTCTTCCATAGCCGACCTCGCTGCTGCGCAACAAACTCCTATATCGTCGATTGGGATTTGGGTCTGCGTTAGAATAGACGTCCATGCCACAGCAGCTTTTGAGGCTTTTGGAGTAGATCCCTTTAAAGCTGGGCAATCGATACTTGAACTATGACTAGGTAAGGACGGTTTAACTGTTTCTCCATCAGTTAAACATTCTCCGTTATCAGACTTATTCAGTGCCGTAATATTTGCTCTCTGGGGGTCATCATCTGGCTTATCTCGTTTAGACGTTAAATTTCGCTTGTTATCCTCAACGGCAACGTTACTAATGCCCTTCGTGTCACCGCTGGAATGAATCCGATTCTGAGTGGCTTTTTTAATCTGTTCAAGTGGTATACTTCTGCAATGTTTTGTAGCACGCTTGCCGAATTCGCTGTTGTGTACTACCCTCTTTCTGCTCAATCTGGGGTCTTTCGAGTCAGACTGTTGTTCCAGATTCTGGTAACAAACGCATTCAGGAATGTGAAGTAAATGAAGCTTTCTTTTCCATGGAGAATAGTTTGCATACCTCTCATCGACAGAAAGCTTTCTTTCCAATCTGTCGGAGGAGGACTTTCTACGTATTGGTCCGGGTTCCGTTCTTTTTTCTTTCACTTTTAGCTCACGAAGAGCGACCGATTCATTTCCAAGTGCTTTCGGTGCACTGAGGCTGGCTTCCCAGAGTTTACTAATCCTATTCTTGGGCTTAATTGTGTTATCTACATCCACCGTCGATACAGCTGGCGACTCTCTTGCGGGCGAATCCGTGGGCACAGGAGAACGAAAAACGTTTTCTAAATCGGATCCGGATTCAGCCCGAGGTGACAGCGACAGTCGTCTTAGTCTTGGGTCTCTTGACTGTACCGAGGGATCCATATTAGGAGTAGATCGTTGAGCATTTGGCGACCTAAGAACATCAACTTCCTGAGATGAACAAACACGTAATTCTGACTCGGGTGAAGTATTCGTTAAAACGAGCGCCTGTGTGTTGTTAGCTTGATATTTCGGAAGAGAAAACACAACAGGCTCTTGGCAGTTGACATTCTGATGCATTTCTTCTAATGACTTTGAACCCCACAACTTGGCTGGTACTGATGATTCACAACTATCCAATGCACATGAAGTTGAAATACTCTTTCGTTTGCGGCGTATATACTTGGCAGATAAACGATTCTGGCCAGAACCAGCGTTATCTAACTGGGATTGACTTTTTTCGGTTGTAGTGACAAGGGCATCAGCAGGCTTTAAAATGGTCAGAGCTCTAGAAACTAAATTGGTCAGCTCTTCACGGGACATATTAAAATCTGACCGGTCCATTGTACAGGTATCAGCAGAGAGGGGTACACTTTCTTTTGATTGAGATGATGCACTATCTTTGGTTGAAGTATTAAGTAATGGTTTAGAGAGAAACCTTTCACCTGCTAAACCATCGGCAATCGAATTATCCCTCTCCTCGCCGTTGGCTTCATCGCGTTTGACAGACAGCTCCTTCACAGGTGTTGAAGAATTGGTATCTTTACGTTTTGTGTTGATCCGTATCAATTTGTTCAACCATTCACTTGGATCTGCTGCAGCAGAAGATTCTGACAAGTTTCTATAGCCGTCAAATAAAGGCGAACCTTCCTTGCCAGACCTTCCCAAAAAAAGTCGCTCACATGTTTCTACCCATTTCTCATTAACTTCACCCATCTCCTTTTCTGTCCCCCGCTGTTCCGTTTCTGTATGTATTTTTAGGTACTCCGCAGAACTCGTTACTTCAACCGGAGCTTCTATATTACTATCTTCTATTTGCTTCACTTTATCTGAACACAATCCTGGCTCTACTGTTTGTTCTGCTATATCCAATCTTCCAACTTCCGTCTTTTTTAAAGAATCTTTTAGTTCACTTAATGAGTCATCTTTTTTTGCGGATTTGAATTCAGCATTTACTACATCTGAATCACAATTCGAATCCTTTTTCTTAGTATGCTTAGTTACCGAACATCCTTCAGAGTTTCTTCTGGCTTTTAGTTTGCCCACATTCTCTTTTGTTTCGGAAAGATGATTACCTTCTACAGAATTAGACTTGGATCTTTCCCTTATAGTGGGTGCTTTAACGTAGCTATCTCCATCAGCTGAAAGCCGCGTTGAATCTACACGAGCACCATGAATTCTATGTCGGGTCAAACTGTGGGACAGTGGTTCACTTTTAGATATCTTCTTCTTAGATGAACGAAAGCCACCGTGTCTTGATAAAGATCTTTTCGTTGATTGGTGTCTCCTTTTTTCTGTTTTACAGTAACTGTCCTTCACCCTTTTATTTCTGCTTCGAGAACATCGAAATAGCCTTGAGGGTGCCCGGCACCTCTGCTTATGCAAAAGGTGACTATATTTCGAGGAGCAGGGTCCAAACGAACGAACCATCGTCACATCCTTTGATCGGTTTCGATTTTCCCGCCACTCATCCGTTCGGTGAACGTAGCTTTCTGTCGCCTTACTCGACCGCACGATGTTCTCAGCATTAACATCGTTTTCATCAATAAACAAATCAAGCGTTGAGTGATCATCATCCCTATCAGTGACTGCACAATCTACTCTACCTAATTCTTTACGAACCTGTGATAACTTACTTAGTACAATACTACTTTTCTCGGAGCTGTCATGTTTCTTCAGATCCCGCAAAAGAGAGAGCTGTGTGCCCCATGATTCTAGCTGTGCTACGTCTATTACAGGAGAGTTGCTCGAAGAATCAGAATATTGCTTGTTCACTACCACACGTTCCAGCGGCAGTTCCAGGCTTTTACAGTTACCTTTTGAGAACGAAACTGACCCAGCTATTTTCTCAGTCGCCTTACTACAGTCATCATTCATAGCACTACTTTCCTTCAACGTATTCTTGCCAGTTTCCATTGAAAGAAAACCATCGCCCGGTTCACGACACCACACAGTTCTAATTTCCGTCTGCGCGGATGGTTTGTTATTTGGAGTATCATCTGGTTCATCTAAATCCGAGATATTTAAATGTTCAGTCTGCCGCCTGGCATTTACTTCAGCCTCACGTGACCGTGAAGTTTCCGGAAAAACCGAATTTTCCATATGAACTTTGTTATCATTTCCTTGTTTCATTTCTGGTGAACTCTGCTGTAGTTCGTCTTCGGTTGATATGTCACCTTCTTGACTGACGGAGTCATGAAGAGATTCAACTCTGGATATCTGCAGCGTCAACGATCCAATCTCATCAGATGAACTGTTGGTTTCCCTTTCCTTAGAAATAAATGTGTCCCAATCTGAACTAGAACGAATATCTTTCACAACTACTTTTGGTTGAAACTTGTCATCTCTAATTACTGTTTCCCAGACATCTTGCACTTCAGATGTCATCACCTGATTATCATTCACGTGCTGTTCTTCACTCATCAGGGTCTCAATATCAATGACAGCATCATCACGACTTACTGGAGAAGCAGTTCTATTTGTTTCATTACAACAGGCTGGCTTGGGCAAGTCACTCACTACACTTAAACCTGCACTAAAGTAGTGCTTCGAACCTTCTATTTCAAACTCAACAGGATTTTCACCTATTCCCTTCAATAGTAAATCAAAGTCCAACTGTGACAATCGTTTGTCAAATACTACACGCATCACTTCCGGTTTAGCAACTTCCAAAATCTTCTCTTTCTGAACCTCCTCTTTGGATTGGTCATAAAACATCTTGATACTACCATTATGGCAAAATTGAAATATGGTATTCTCTTGTAAAACTGGATACCGAGCAAAGGGAATGACACCAAGTGTTCTTCTCTTGTGTTGAAGATTCCTTATTTTCATTCTTTTTGTCATTAAAGGAGTTGGTTTACTTCTCTTCAGCTTTGCAACAATTTCCTGAAATTTTCTTTTTCTCATTTTACCCATTACACATCTTTCTGCACCTGATTCGACAGCAGCAGGCATCTTATTGTTTAATCTGTTACCACCAAGGTTGTAATCCGGTGTTTCAGAATCAATTTCAACTAAGTCTGGTAATGTTTCATCTCCAATAACTTTTGTCTCACTAACTGCCTGTTTCATTAAATGCAACTTCTTGATTATAGCACACCTACTGGCCTTCTGATCACAATTCTGATCATCCAGGAGCACTTTGGGATGGCTCCCCAAGTCATGATAATGCACATCTGTGCTTGCCTTTGTTATCCCCTTGGTAGCAATTTGTATTGCAAAATCATCAGTTAACGTTAGCTGCTGTGATTTGGAAACAGAATTGACTTTTCCTATATTACTTGCATTTTCACCACGAGAGAGTGTACCCGATTCAACTGATGGCAGAGAAACCTGGAAGGCAATTTTTCAAGCATATCACATGTGTACATTTATTAGAGATTAAAAAAGTTGCTGGTCTGAAATGATAGCTAGAATTATCAAAATAAAATAAAAAATACATTAGCTATGTCCTACCTGGTTTGGATTAACCACATCTAATGTTTTCAGAGAATTCTGACCATTATTGGTTGGCAACAAGACTGCTGTGTCACAAGAATGCTGATCGGGTTCATTCCCAGAAGGCAGTATTCTGACACTACCAAAAGTCCTAAGATAACACAAAGATTTATCATATGAATAAAAAATAATTAGATATCAATATATTGAGAAATTGATAAATTACTATCTGACTTACTTTTCCACTGTCATCTTATTGGGAAGATCTTCATTGATGCTGATAATTTCTGAATGGGCTGGTTTCGTTTTAGACAAGTTCAACTGGATTTTAGAAATGTCAGGTTTGATATCCAATGGAGAATCCGGTCTCCTAACATTTTTTATGCCCGATGTTGACTGGCATTGTGCTGGTGGTTCAGTTGCCATCATGGATGGCAAATGCATATGTACTTCTTGACTTCCTCTAGGTAGTTGTTCAACTAATGATTGTACAGCAGGTTCCTCTGGTTGGATAACAATAGGCAGGCGCATGCCAGTGATCTCTCGCCTTTCTCTCTGACTAACAGAAGATTGTACATTATTTTCTTTTATCTCACTAGTGGGAAGCTGAAGGGGAATGCTCATTCCTGTGTGTAGTGCTGGAACTCTAGTGGAACTGTGAAACATAGTGAAATTCTCTGGTGCTGGCTGCTGATGATGGCTGTTTAATGAAACCCTATCTTGAAAGTGATGCTGATTTGGTTGGCTGAATGATAGATGATTTCCTGGATCCATCAGAGGTTGAGGTGAAATATATGGCAACCGCATGCCAGTTGTTGGCTGGTGAATGGACAGTGGTACACCAGGAACCATCCTCCCACCTGAACTAATATTCATACTGGGCAGTGTTTGACATGTTGATGCAGCCTGTATACCTTGCCCTCCTGGATATTGTGTCCTTAGATCTGTCTGGTAAGGTTGTGGAGGACATGGTGGAATTTGAAAATTTTGGGTCCTGAAGGGGTTCCGTGGTGGTAATCTGGGCTGGAAAGGAGGCAATTTTGTTACATCATTGTTCGGATGTTGTTGGTATATCCCTGGAACAGATGATGCTTGAGGTGCAGGTGCCATTTGAACCAGTGGCGGAGGAGGTGGCTGGATGACTGGTCTCTGTGTTTGAAAAGGTATGCCCATGGAAGGTGGTACTGTAACGGAATGTGTTGGCCTCTTATAGCAAACAACAACGTACGGCAGGACATGACGAGGACAAGATGACAACTGCCCATTAAGGTATTCATAGCAAAAAACCTGAAATATATGTACAACATATGGATACATATTTTGCAGTTAATTGGGAAGGTTTCCATAGATATGAAAGTTTCTTGAACAAAATCAAATCATCACTCTAAGATAGTATGCCATTCAGTGTACCTGAGATCTGATTGCCTGCTGCCCAAGTGGTATAGTCCTATCAACACCAAGACTGCTGACATGACTATCAAAGTTTTCAGTAGGGGCTAGTTGCTGATTATCTGGAGAAGGATACACAGGTAGAGCTTTTCCCAGCATCACCTACACAAATCCAGGGTCAACAAATGAATTACATCACAGAAACTGTTGAAAATATTCAGAATGTCGATGACTCTCCAAACCTGTATAAACAATGCACCAACCAAATTGATTTAAAACCATGATTAATAGAATACCTTGTATATGATGAGGTAACATTCCTCCTGCCCTGTATTCTCAGCTGCCTTCAGTTGTATATCAGCGTGCTTGCACAAATTAACTCCCTTTTGACTGTTGCCTATGTTGTTCATAGGATAATCATCAATGTAATAACTGGGTTATATAATTAACTGTTCAATGTTAATTAGATTATTAATTCACTATAAGAATACTGTCATTATATGTACATCAAGTTAATTTCAAGCATAGAAGTTAGTAGGACATTTAATTAAGTCCAACATAAAACATAATCAATACAATATACAACGGTTGCTTTCATTAGTGTGTTAATTACTGAATTAACACCAGTGGCATTTATAACTGGCTTTACTTTGCTGAATATCACTACTAACGTGACCACTTTAATTTCTTTCCTTTAGTACTGTTATTTTATACTCTGACTGCTCTAAACCTAGCACAAATTAATGAAGAAGTCACTCAACCTTTCTGAAATGAACCTCAAGCAGCAGCTTACCCAAAAAATTGAAGCTTGACTGGCGAGTCTGCAAACCGTGTTCCAAGATGTTCTTAATCAAATCGACAGTCTTATAACATGTAAACATGTCATATTCAGTCACATCTCGTCCACCAAGTTTCAGCTCATCGGACTTTGCTCTGCAGAACAATACAGAATGAGTAAAATAGTATTTCCTAAACAAATAACAAAACCTTCTTTGCGTTATGGTTCAATGAATACATACATTGTACCAAAGGAAGAAGAGTCGCAAGATAGCAACGTGTCCACTCAGAAGGGAAAATCCAGTTTTAATGTAAGAAATAACTGTTTTATTTAGTATTACTGCCATGCTTAGGGGAGAAGATTGATTGTATGGTATAGATAGATATTTATATACTCACTTATAGAGTTGAAATAGTTTCAAGTTTTTCACAGTCTGCAAACTATGTATCACCCAAGAAGGTTGATAATGTGGATCCAGGAAAGAATTTCTAATAATATGTAGCACAGTTCCATATCTGCCATCATTTGGTGGAACATCCATATACTGAACATTTCCTGCATTACCATAAATAATATTTTAAAGTTAATAATGAGCTAAAAGGGACAATGAACATAAACAACAGTTAATTAGCATAACAAGGGTTTTATGCTTAAAAGGAACATTATAGTTAAATAATTAAACAAGAAGATGTATTCAAAATCGCTGGGATATCTGAAACTGTTGTAAATTAACTCATCTTAATAATATTTGATTACCAACAGACTTCCCATGTCATACATTTCAATATAAGTACAGAGCTATATATATAAATATATACCAGATTATAAATGTTACAGGTTACAATGGCCACTGGTTAAAACAGCCACATAAATTATTATACCTAAATATGAGAAAAGAATCATCGTTTAATTTCCAAATGTACACAATAATAATCACTGTACAACAAACACTTTTAACTCATCAACTTGTTCACCAATTTCAGAATCTGTATCCAGACAAAATCCCATGGTATAAAATCTACCCGGACATAATCCCACAGTACATAACCCAAGAAAGTGAAACGAGGGACAAAATCCCACGCATCTAGCAAATTTTTCTTACTGCTCTTGTTACTGTGTATGACCTCCATGGTGGCTGCATCTACAGTTAACTGAATATTCACATGATTCCGAGCCTTTTATTGCTTATTATTATCTGATCTCTTAGCAGTTTTCAAGCTGATAATTAATTGTATCCAAGCTGATCTCTTAATCTGTCATAGCAATTTTCAAGCAGATAATATGTATCCAAGCTGATTTATTAATTGCAGATAATTACTCTTAGATTAGCTCAAGCAAGCTCAGTTAATTGATGACATTAACTTTTGTTGCAGTTGGAGCCCACTGAAATATAAATTGCAATTTGTAACAATCGGCTCTACTTTAATGCAACAATTTATTGTGATAAAATGTAATTTTCTTATTACTCTGTAATTATATTTTATTGTGTGGGATTTTGTCCCTCATTTCACTTTCTGGGTAAATTTTGTACCGTGGGATTTTGTCCTGGATTATTCAGCATCATAGTACAAGTACTGCTGCTCCAATACAAGCGGCATTATCGAGTTACATCCTGGACTTCAGTGTGGCAGATAGATCATGATAAAGAACATCATCCTTGCCACGGACATATTTGTTTATTTCATGATGCCTTGTATCATCGTTATTAGTTACTATTGGTCTGCCACATGGGTATGTCACTATGTGTGAGTCCAATACATTCAAACCCAACTTGCACCTACACACATAGTATTTAATCACGATAAACAATACTGGAGTTATTTAATTGAAAATCAAATCATTAACACACAAAGAAACATATACTCATTCAAACACATTCACACCGAACAGTTTATTCGAGAGAAAAACCAATACAAATAAACACAGCGTCTCCAAATTATTGCTGAATGTTGATAAACATTTGAATGACGATACTTGTTATCATTGTAACATTCTGAACGCAGACTATGCTGACAGACGAACTAAAATAGATGACTGTCCTCAAATACGGACCGACAAACATATGACGATAACTGTTCTGTTATTGTTTATTGGCGTCCAATTTGTATAGACCTAACCAAGTCTCCACTGCAGCTTCATCCATATGTAGCGTCTACATCACAACATATGTCTCGCGGTGCCCACACGACTCCTAAGTTCAAACTGTCTCTCTAACAGGACACAACACAACTCCTGTTTCAGACTGACACATTTAAACTAACCACAACCCTGCCGTGGGTCGATTATAACAGTATTATCACTGTTCCCAACTATAATGTACTTTAAAAAAACACCGAGTTTTCTCGTTTTCATAGTCACTATGCCGCTGTTCAGCAAACACGGTAATTGCTCTCGTCTTTCGTTAAAAAAGCCAGCGCGGTGCGAATTTTTTACAAACACATACTAACATTTTAAATACGAACACCAAACCGTCTTCATAAAACGATAAACTGTAATATTATTTAAAAAGGGGTCTAGCAGTCACGCCAATGGAATGTGCAGCAGGTAACGTAAATATACTACATATCTCACAATGCCGATGCCTAAAACTAATCCAATATTTTAATCATGGATTATCAATTTGTACATACCAGATTAAATGCATGGTTTTAGACATATCCCGGACGATCTCACATAATCGTCACGTGGGTATTTGCGAATCCAACATATTCAACCCACCTTGCACGTACACACATAGTAATGCACGTACACACATAGTAATTAATCAAGATAAGCAATAATACGAGTTATTTAATTGAAAATCAAATCATTAACACTCAAGGAAACATATACTCATTCAAACACATTCACACCCAACAGTATTCGAGAAAAAACGAACACAAATAAACACAGCGTCTCCAAATTATTAATGAATGTTGATAGACGAACTAAAATAGATGACTGTCCTCACAATTTCACTCACACACACACACACACGTGACAGTCTGGTTGAATACATCCCACTCGTAATAAAACAGCACTATAGCTGCACTAGTGAATCCATAGAGGTAGTATAGTAACCTGTTAAACACAAGCTAAATATGTACTCCTTCAGTCAGAAGGAATGTGATTATTACACAGCCAGATAAATAATTAAATAATATCTAATCCCGTAACTGGTATTAAATAAATTATGTGCAATCAAGGCATTGTATTATCCCTCAAAGTGGAATTTCTTATTAGGTTTACACTAGAGGTTGCTAGCAGCATGAGTAATATATTTCAATTTCAGAAGAAGAAAATTGCAAATGTGTAGAGTTCTTTTCCCCCAAAATGTATTTTACAGTCGCCTTTGTGCATAGTCTACACGAGTCGGTCGAACAACCTCTAAAGATAATTAGATAGCCCGCCCAGTCGGTGTTTGAGCCAAGGTTCGAGAGGTTTGTAGCCAACCAAATTATTAATTATACAATCACTGAATCAGGGTTAAAGAAGTATCTATAGAACCTTCACTATATGTAATATATTAATGCGTATATCAAATTTCATTACGCTAATAAACATACTAGGACTTACTCAAATACTGCTTTCGTGATCAAACTTCAAATAAACATGGTACATATGTATCTACTATTTTGGTTTGTGTCTACTTTGACAAGAAACAAATAAATAACAAGAAACAAATACCTGGAGTGTCCATGACTGTTTTTGTACAGTTAACCCATATCCACGACGAATGTATTTCTCACGATTTTCTACGAAAACTGTCTGTTGTAAACATAAAGATGTAAACATTTAAAAGCGTCCGTTGACTAAAGGATTTAGTAACTACAACAACAAAGACATTTAAAGAAACTGCCACCTGAAACACCTTGTTCGTATATAAAATCAATTTAATGCATTCACTGATTCATCTCGAAGGTTGATACGTCAATTAAACTGCGGTATAGAATTATAAATCTAACAGGAAATGGCTCTGTTTTGTAGGAACACGGTTAATTCGACAAACTCGATGTACAGAAAACTTCTGAAATGTTGTTTTAGGGCAATTCTGTGTACATCGTATGCTAACTAGGTCAAGCGCCCAAGCATTAAGGTGAAACGACAGCTGAAACATCCTCAAGTTCGGTTATGAAAATATCATGATAACAAGAAAACCAACATTATTATGATGATATATTCAGAAAAGTGTCAATACAGTTAAAGACAACAGCAGCCCAGTTAGTGTGTACCAT
Source organism: Paralvinella palmiformis (assembly GCA_025642065.1). Lineage (NCBI taxonomy): Eukaryota > Metazoa > Annelida > Polychaeta > Terebellida > Alvinellidae > Paralvinella > Paralvinella palmiformis. Next base: position 318,800 of record JAODUP010000081.1, on the reverse strand, counting down.
CGAACAAAACATCTAGAAGTGTTATCAACAGTATCCAGGAACACTTACAATCAATTCACGATAACCGTTTCTCAACAATCTGGTCTGAAGGTAACTGGCAAAAAAAGAACACACCATAAAAACATCGACCTCGACAACCAAAAACTGGTATCAACAGAACAGCTAATTATATCATACTCATAGTGCTGGCACCTGAACAAATAGTACGTGATTCATGAAAGACAATAGTTCTCCCATATTAAAGTGCAATAATCACATTACTCATACCAGATTGATCAATATCAGCCTAAACGAACAATGGATATATAAAAACAACCAGGTCAAACAAAAGCGAATCCAACTCATCATATACTAATATTTATATTATATACTGGTACAAATCTGCCAAAATATCCGAATTTGAAGTACAGTTGTAAATAAGTTTGATGTGTGGAGATTCACACAGCAGAGTGTAACAAAAAAGAATAACTGTTTACGTTCTCTCCTAGCCCGTAATATGTTGACAACGTCAGAGAATGAGACAAAATATAGAAACAAGCCAACGATGCACTGAGGCATGACGACTACATTAGAAGCCGCAGAATTCACCCCTCTAGAGCCCCTTGACTTTGATTGTTCGTTCGACCGATTTATATATTTTGTTCACGACCGTTATTACACCGTATTCAAGTTATACAGCCAAATACACACCCAACAGTGAAACAGAGCATCTCTGTTGTTGTTGTTGTTTTTAGCCCCGGCCAGGTCTCTCTGCGGTGAATTGATTACCACTTACACGACGTTTTTTTCTTCCAAATTATTACACACAAATGGATGGCCACTAAGCAAATATTAAACAAATCGCTACGGCAGCTCAGATACTAACAGGGAGCACTTTAACGCCAGATTATAGTATTCGTTTCGCCAAAAATCCTCCCCTCACTAGACGACCTTAAACAACCCCTCGCCCTCCCCCCCACACACACACACACACACTCCAGCCGGCCGACCACTGGATAACCCCCAATACCACTTTGAGCGATCCCAGACGCCGCAAACAACACCCCCCCCCTCTAGTCCTCGTTTACGACAAAGACATTGGCATACAGCCAGCAGCTCTACTTGTGACTCCTCGACGATATCGACTTTCGCCGAACTCCGCTGTTCGTTTTATCCTGCCATATATCGGAGGCCAAGCCCTTCATATACCAAGTAAATAGCAGCTGGTGTAATATAGCGAGCCCAGAGAAAACCCAGACAACATGCGTTAACCCTCCTCCGCCTTGGTACAGCCAGTAATAGTCCAGGCAAATAGCTTGAACACCAAGCCAACTGAGACGTTAAACTTAAAGCACACGATCACAGAGAATATCGAGCGAGTTTATAAACCACTCTAGTCGCGTAGTATACCCATATCCAAGTACAACTGGTCTCTCTCCATGCAGAAACATATAATTGCTCATATGCAAAAACATCCTCTCGTGATTACAGTTGGCTCAGTCTGAAGATACGTGGTTGAAGTTGGCAGTTGTACCGACGACCTACGCGTACGTACCTTCGTTTGGTCCTTGTACTGAATCGCTAGTCATCCGAGTAAATTGGATGCCGATCACGCTTTCGTCCACCAGATTCTTCCACACACTGGTTGTTTCCATACGCACGTGATGCATGTAAAGAGAAAACAGGCGTCCCTAACTTCACCTAGTATAACAGGATACTCTAGGCGTACAACGGGGCTCTCTAAACGGAGCACTGGAGTACTTGCTGTTAACAGTAAACGTCAAGACTACTGGCATGCTGCTCAGGCGAGAGTCCCTCACCAAACTCACCTACTGCTTGAGTGCCGCAGTGCGACAAGGTTCAGCCAATCGCTGGATGTCGATGTTCTCGCAGCTCGGATGAGTCAGTTGTGGGACTGTGAGGTGTGCGTAAAATCGATATCACCCAGTTCCAGAATGATGTATTTTGTGGGGAAACGGGCCCTGCCTGTGGACAGAAATCTCCCGTCGGGTGTTATTTATTGCATGGCCTTTACTAATATGTACAACACAGTCTTCTTAACCAGATACCAATTACCATAATCCAAACTGTGCGTTATAAAATGACTGTTAACTACAATATATTAAAGGGCATTATGGAGACAGTTAGTCCCAAGTCTTCTTTTGGTGACCGGTTTCATTTGCACAATTCATCGGCATGCTATTGGAGTTTCCTGGTCATTTTTTTTCTTCGATCACATACGGTAATATGCATCAAATCACGATCATCAAAAAGAATGCCAATTGGAAGCGGACGCCCTCCAAACAGAAGCTTTAACAGTACGAAACATTGCCGGGGGTGTATCCCGCCAGAGAAATGTAGTACAGCAGACTGGGGAGGGGGAAATCCGAACAATCCATTTTACGAGTAAAAAGAACGGGACAAAAGCAATACCAACGTAGACGAGGCCCAGGTTATGTAGAATTCACATCTCTCTATTAACTACGAGTCTCGGCGACTACGTTACTGCGGGCGCCCGCTGGTTGCCATGACGACAGCATACTAATGAGGCTGGCTGACTCGGAACAAAGACTGCAGCTCGCCAGTCCAGCTGTGGCGAGGGCTCTGTGTATATTTCATTTGGACTGTGTGGGGATCTTTTTTTTCATCTTGGAGGAAACAGCTTGGTCGCACGATAGAAGGAATGTATAAGGCGCTACGGCAGGCCCATCTGCCAGCGACGAAATTACTTCATTTTCTGCCGCAAACTTAGCCCAAAGATTGGTCACTCCGCTAGAATTTTAAAGCCTGTCGCCTTCGTATGGGTATGTATTGATGCGTTGGCACTGCACACTAACCAAATCGACACCAAAAGACCAGACTCGGATAAAACAATATTCTGCGAGCTGCCTGTGAACGTTATACCGGTCTCCGGGAAATGTTCGAGAACTTTAATAAACGTGGTTACGTTGGTTTTATATTACTCCGAGATTGAGCTGCGCCTACGCCGACAAAGTATTATAACAGAATAGTAGATTGTGAATTATTAACCTATATTTACAAATGCCTTCAATGATGTTTGATTTGAACGTCGCGAGTATTATATATGCGACGTGTAAACTGTTTGAGTGCGTTAACGAAGAATCTACCCAATTGACCAAATCGGAAAATTATTTTATATTAAATCGTTTTTCAAACGCGGACTTCCTGGCAATAGCCAAAGTTGAGCGTACATCCGGCATTCGACTGAAATATAACGCAGGCAGAGTACGCGAGTGATGTACACGTACATGTTGGCCTTATTAATAATGGCGTGGTGGTGTTGTTTACATAATTCATTGTTGTTGAAATACACCACATTGATTGAACATGAACAAGTATCCAGACATTTAGCCAACGGACATTTAGCCAATATTAGCAGGGGGGACATTTAGCCAACATTCAAAATTTTCATCTTACAGTATATTGTTATATTTTTGAATCTGTGTATGCTCTGTCAATATTATGTTCTCTTTATGGATGTTGCAAATATAGGCCTATCTTTAGATAAGATGTTAGCAACATAATAATTATTGCTGCTTTTTGCACAATTTTATATTTATATTAATGTATACTGTTTTCTCCGGTATTATACATAAATATAAAAATGATATGCAATATGTCAGGGTTGGGAGGTTTTTTACACAGACGTTATTAACACCGTTAACTACTTAACTATATCTGCATGTGGGTAATTACTACTTGTATATACGGCAGATAATCTACTAGTCTCAGAATAATCCTCTATCCAATGTTGACACATACATGTATTGTAATGTTGTAAGATGTGACTGCATAACCCAGGTGATATATCATAGTTTTAAAATGTGACTTCATTTTACCTCAGTATAGAAAGCCTGTCTGAATTTAATTTGAAGCAGTGTTACACTTTCTCATAATCATAGTGTTATATCACATTGATACATACCTACATGTTGGCTTAAATTATTGAACTAATACTGTGATTATTATTTGATATCCAGCCTTTAGTACTGTATAAAGGTAGAAGACTAGAGAATTCCACTTGGTGACATTTTTTACATGTTGCCGTTGGAAATAAGAAATGTGCAAAGTGCAAAAAGTGTGATCATCAGCAAGCTAATAATAGTCCACTACACAAAATGTTCAATGGATTCAGTTTCATCAGCATCAAGTGTAGACATTCATGTGTCAAATATTAGGGTGTAGGACAGTTGCTCACCAAACAAAATGAAAAAAGTCGACACTTACTCACCAGTGAATTGTTAATGAGGAAAAATAAAAAAAAGATTTTTAATTCAGAAATATATTTCTTAGTATCATATTACCTATATAATTATTGGGATGAATATTACCAATTATTAGGGAATTAAAGTTCAGAGCAACTGTTCGTACTCCAAATATTGAGTAGTGTGCTAATAAAAACGCATGTATGTGAAAGACACTATCAAATAAATGGGTCACCTAGTGCAAATAGATCTGGCTTTGTTTAAAAGTGCTTCTGTTTGGTGTACCTTCAAGTTGACCAGACCATCCCCAATGACACTAAACTTCTTTCACCTGGAACCAGTGGCTTCTATGGGCTAGTAGGATAAAAGGGCACCAGGGCAATTAGATCTCGCTTCCTTTACAGTGATTCTGTTTTATGTACAGTCAGAATTTGTTGATCCGACAAGGTTTGTTGCATGATAATATGTGGGATAAACGAGAATTTGATTATCGAGTCCGTGACATACCGGTAGTCTGTGTCACACATTTTTAAATCATACAGATATACGTCCGTATTTAAACCAAAATTCAATAACTGTACGCAAGACATGGAATGGCATTGAAGTCAGTGAGCATTTTGATATTTGTTAATTACAAACACTATAAAGAAATACTCGTGTCATTATTTGAGCGATAAATTTAAATGAGATTATTATGGCTCGCTATGGTTTTTTTCTGTTCTTAAATAACTCAATATTTTATTCAAGTATATTTATACTTAGCGCCCAGTTAAGAAATATAAAATATGGAAACAATATAGATAACACAAACAAATATATTAAAAGTATACGATGTACACTTAATAATAGGAATATTTACAATGTACACCTATAGACAACATGTCAGAAATAAAGAATGTATTATATACAATGTTTGTGTTTTCAAATTTTAGAGTATGAGATATTAGTTTGTGATCATTACATTCATACAATGAATTGAATAAAATTCAATTACATACACTATGACGATTGAATATAACAGCTGTGGACTATATGTAACATCCATGTTTGAAGTTTTAGAATATGAGACATCACTTTGTGTTTGTTACATTTGTACAATGAATTACAAAAATACAGTTACATACAATGTTTTGTATTTATTGAAACAACTATATTTATGAAAACTCACATGAACATAATAAAAAAATTTGAATGTTGGCTAAATGCCCCCCCCCCCTCCCTGCAAATATTGCTAAATGTCCCGGATTCACATGAACAATATCACAGGGATCGTACAACGTAGGCCTCTATTTTAAAATGTTATATGGTGAACGTGCCGTAAAATGTGTGTGTTGAGATGATTTATCTCTCCTATTAGTTTTAGATATACAACTTTTAACAATATGTCTTTGTTCATCTTCGATGAGTTGTGTGTGGCGTAAAATAGTAATTTCCACTCAACAATGATTACATTCCCTTCTCTGAGTGTGCAGCGCTGGCATAAAATATAAAATATTAAATTTCATAATGACATTAATTTAATCAAGATTACCTCCAAGAAGACGCACCTATCTGTTTGCTTTACGTCTTCAGCGTAGACGTCCCCGTGTGGAATTTGGGTTTAGAAACGGCTTTGTTTCTGTTCCTGGTTATCGTAAGAATGGGATGTAAGGAGATGCCACTGTTTTGTCTTTTTTAGGTGTTGATGTCATAAAACCGTAATCACTCACTTCCGCGCAGAAGTCTGACACGACTGCATCACCATACCTTCCGAGAGGCTATGATTCTGACATGTCGAACTAGCACATCAACTGCTTGCTATATTTTGTTTGATTGGACAAACTTCCCCCAAAACATTAAATTAAATTAGAGATTAAAATTCTGGTGGTACGTTACCGAGATTTAATTACGTGTCTGTACATGTTTACATCAAAAACGCATAATTAAAACAGCCCGATTTCAGTATGACTTATCGATTCCAGAAGACAGGAACTAGATATAGGCATCAAACTCCTTTCCGATCCAACACGATTTAGATACCAATAAAATAGATTACATGGTCGTGGAACCAGAAACGGATGATACGATCTCGTACACCTCTATCAAGAAAAAGCCTGTAATTGTTTCATAATGTCACAATTTATTGGATTATATAGCAATGTTCGGTCTCTTAGAAACCGTTGTTAGCCCGATTTATTGATAAATTACATAGCCTACATCGATCATGAAGCCTAGTATCAATTCATCAAGATTGACAATGAGGTAGCCGTACACCTACAGCAGAAGGGTATAACCAAGAGGGTTAAAAGTTGATGTGATAATCTGGCCAACATAACTCGACACTGAATGAAGTATTTAGTTGTGTTTGTGAGTTCAGTTATTACAAGAAGGTGGCTTTCAGGTATTCACTGTAAATAAGAGGTTAGACTTCTAGTATTGTTGTATCACAGAATAAACTATCGCGATAATCGGCTTTCGATAATCCATGCCTCGCTAAGTTGGGGTCGTTTGAACGAATTATTGAGATTAAACAATATAATAGAAGGGTGACCTCTGTGATATTTAAGACGATTACTTGCCAAATAGAAGCAATCAAACATTTGCCTTTTGATACATTTGCTTTTCACCTTTACGCCATTCCTCTGTTCATGTACCCAGTCGTTTCTTCATCGATCAGAAAGTGAGTAGATATTCAGGTAGGCGATAGCCAGAACGCTCTCCCGTCAACGTCGATGCTTAAAACTCAGTGTCTGTAAATTACGAGTCGGCTATTCTGGATACCAGCTAGTGATTTTCTATAACTTCGTCAACGTTGAAATAACATTGTAGTCTATAGTATGACATTGTAGTCTATAGTACGACACATGCCAGAACTGTAGTTACTAAATATAATATTTCTGATGGACATAATTTATTAATATATTTATACATTTATGTATAACAACTCATATTTGAAGAAGAAAAAAGAACTTTTATCAGAGGAATATTTTCTAATCGTACATAATACTTTTTTTTACTATAAGTGTAATAGTGCGATTTGTCGTAACAGTGAATTTGAGCGGTGGTAGTCAGCTGAGTAACTGTGCTACGTGAAAGGAGAATCAATCCTGTCTGTCACATATGTCGGAATACAAAATTAATGATATATTGGAAATGTGCATAAATTATGTCGAATTTAAGAATTTTCAATAAATCACACTGGCAAGTATCCAAACATCAGAACCATATTTCATTTCATGTGAATGTCTTTTTGGATACTATGATTATTCTGAAACCATCAGGGACTGCTTCAATGATGGGGGATTTTGTTGTTAAACTTCACTCATTTGCATATGCTTTAGCAGGTCACAATAAAAAATTGTGTGTTTACCATGTTTTAATGTGTTCCATGATATTATTATTAATTTAATCTATTGTTCATATTTAATTCTTATTGTTCAGTACTTTTGAATGTATCATGCAATCAACGACTCTTTAAAAAAAATCAACATTCGGGGTTCTTGGATTAGGGGCTGTTGTACATGTTAAAGTCTGGGACTTATTACTATAGGTGATATATATATATATATATATATATATATATATTGGGACTTCTATGGGCCTAACAATCACTACCATCTGAGCTTGAATCTCGGCGTAGGCATATCTGAAGGGTGTTTCATCATTGACTTCGCTTCTTTTCCTTTGGATGTCACTCGACCCATTTTGCCTACCATATGCACAGAAGTGGTCGTAAAATACCAGTCATCAATATATGGGCTTAACTAGTAGAATGTATGTTCACAGACCTCGAGCACGTGGGTTCAAATCCCGGCGTGGCTATATCTGAAGGGTAATTCCTTTTCACTTCGCGTCACTGCTTTAGGAAGTCGATCGGGCCATTTACCCTACCATATGAAACACAACATTATATATATATATATATATATATATATATATATATATACTAATACAACAGCCGTGCAACTTTCTAGGCGATATTGTAAAATTTTGCTACGTCTGAATCCAGATACCCACCTGTAAGGACAAGGTTCCCCCCAAACAGGTCGTCTAGGATCGATCCAGAGAAAGCAGAATTTTATATACAGAATGTGGGAGAAAATATCCAACTAAATTATTGATGTACATATATTTTGAGTGATAAACTTAATGGTATATGTTTTGGAATGGTCTACCTGAGATAATATGTATATCATACTGACAACGAATTAATACAGATAAATAACTTCGGCTGATTTCAAAATAGCTTATTCAGCACGGCATTTGAATATGTTCATATGCAAACTTGTACGAAACATATATATAATAATTTTCCGGTACAGTTTCTGGCTACGCTGCTAGGATTTGTTTTATACAATACAACTATTATATATTACTTATTTGAAATGAACATGACATGAATATACCGAATGGGGACGACACAAAGAATGGTTGTGTGTGTGTGATCAACAACAACACAAAATTTAATCAACCTGGTAGCACAGGTGTTCTAATGCTATACTATGGCAGATAACTGGTGGACGTTAATTGTTCATCCCTTTATCACCGAGGTATTGCCGTTCAGGTGCTCAGCTCAGTGGTCCGCATCGGTTTACAAAAAGGTCGCCAAAAACACAGTCTTATCGACTGCTTGGATCTTTATAGTCATCACGCACGGTTCCAGTGCTCGGTTATCTAAAAATAGAACAATAACTGAAATAGTAAACAGTTTTACGTATTCCCCAAGAAACGTTAACAGACGCCGCGCGCAGTACGAACTAAATCTGCAAAACGTTTGCTAACCGAATGTAACTGTTTGGCTTTCCAATTTGTATTAATGCGGTTTGTGTGACTGGGATTCGGCGATAGAATGAGGAATGTATCACTACTACCCGAGTATGCAAGCATCGATTGGTAGATAGCTTCTCTACAGTCGGCCGTTATTCATTGCCAGTCTGACGCTTTCAAGTTGGCCAGATGTAATCTAATGATAACGCTACTACTAGCCTGAAGCTCGGGATACTGCTCGATATATATTGCTCACCTAGCAAATAATATGTCGGGATTTGTACAGGCGGATATTCCCCCCCCCCCCCAATACACACACACACACACATACACCCGGACTTACTGTTAGGCAGGTAGGTTACATTATTAGACATTATAATAACATTTTCTGTAGTAAAATGAATCATCAACACATAGAGCTCTACTGATTGTGGTAGTTCTCAAATACTTGATCAAATTAATAACAATCAATAAAGTATACCTTAACCCCCCCCTCCCATATATTCTATGGTTAAGTTAGTAGAGTTCTCTGTTCAGACTCGGCGATGGTCACGCTCAGATCATCTAGCTGAAGGGTGACTACAAAATAACCATATCACAAACATTGTGGTAATTTGCGGATTTGAACCTCTGCCATGAAGTTTACAGGGCAATACGTTATTCACGCACTGGATATAGTATCCGCTGCGCAATTGACTAGATGTGGCGATAGAAAATGATGCAGTAAAAATAAGTCGGAGAATATAATATACAGAAGAAAAGATTGAACTTAAAGGAATCAGCATTAGATTAATTAATAAGTAACTTACCTAAAATAAACAGTACTGTTTCAACTAGATTAGGACAAAGGGGATTAGCCTAAAACCCTCCATTACTACTACTATACATAAGCGAGTTTCATCAATGCCAAGATAATCAGAACATTCGGTGAATAAAGGCGAATAAGACTAAACGATACAGCAGCACAAAGGCTAATTTTCTATCGCCTCCTTTTAGTCGCCTCTCACATCATCTAGTATTCTCGGGAGACACAATGGACCAGTTCTAAATCCGGAATTCACATAAGAATACTAGTTTATAATCTGTGCTCGTGTATTATGGTCTGGCACGATGCGAAAGAGTTCTCCCTGTAACCGAAACACTTGCGTTTTACAAAGACACAACACTAGCTAAGCATTTCCTAATGAGATTTTAGCGAACACTTTAATTTATTTAGATTCAAAACGAGTGGATCATGAATTGGAGTCTTCAATTTTACTAGCTATATAAGCCAACCGAACTATTCCGTCCTTGTTAGAGGGCACCTCCGTGGTCTTGTTGGTAGCGCTTTGGACCACAGATCACTACCACCCGAGTTCGAATCTCGGTGTGGGCATATCTGAAGGGTGTTTCATCTTTGACTTCGTTTCATTACCTTTGGATGTCACTCGGCGCCTTTAGCTTACCATGTGCACAAAAGTGGCCGTCAAACATCAAGCGTCATCATCATCATCATCACCGTCCTTGTATGCGTAGACAGATACTACATTTATTATCATCACGGTAACAATAATAATTTATCATAACGTGGTATTCAAAGCAAAACAGCGGCCATTTTGTTTCCCAATACCCGCTCATCTACCTGGTTAACTCTGAATCATACACTTTAAAATAAATTAATAATATAACTGCATATTTCATATTTATTCCTAATAAAAACCACACAAGTACTAGTTAGGCATATTTTCATAAATCTATGTCAATCAACTTAATCAAATGTAAAAATATGAACCATTAATATTTAATGTACAAAATTAAAACACATCCAAACAAACATAGGGAAAAGACCAATACTGGAATTGCTATGTTTGATCATATGTGAGTTGAGTTGTTATCCTCGGGACTGGTCACACGTGGGACATCTGGCTGATTGGCAATCAGATAGGGAAAGGCATCACAGAAAAATCCCAGATGTAAGCCGGGTACAAATCTACAACCCGGAAGTTGGCAGCCCAATGCTCGAACCACTGCACCATCCGAAAGCCAAATAATCGTGCGTAAAGGTGACAGGAAGATAATTTGAATTTAGTATATGTTATTGTCAAAAAAATTAAAAGATACCGTTTATTGTCAGCTATAGCGCCATGATAATGTAAGTAAGTCACAGTGTTGCCTTCACTTCACATGCTCATGTAAGTTTAAATCGAAACTTTGTCAGGTTTTAATCCAAAACAGTCACACTTATCCATATCGGATCGAGAACATTGAAAAGAAACGTTGGACTGGCTTTTAAAAACACTGATAAATTTTGAATGACTATATATGGTTTAGAACAAAGCGTTGTAGTTTGTTTAAGCTTTTGACTCCAATGAAAGCTTGACAAAACGAGTTCGTTAGGTGGTCCTGCTATGCGATAGATCTTTTACAATCCGGGCTCGCCATCTAGCGAGTGCCAGAGTAACTGCGGTTGTAGGGCAGAAAACTGTATTTCAAGATGGTAGAACGGCAATTCATTGAGGAGGTACTCGGAGCATCCGTAATATTATATTAGCGATAAATCGTGTTCACAAGAAAGAGCAATGGTTTAATTCCTATTTGATATTAATCTGATATATGAGATATAAAAATGACACCAACATGAAAAGTACCGAGATCCGGGACGCGGCCGGCTCGGTCTTTCACAATTCCGAACTCATGTGGTCTCGATTCTACTTTATTCCTCTACACAAAAACTACACACTCCTGGAAACTATACACTCAAGAACCACCACCTCTACTACTACTCTTTTCTCCTCTCTTTTTCCAATAATCTACAAAAATTCATAGTGTATTGTCCCCTCAGCACCTTCAGCGTTGTTGTCCGGTAGACTCCACATGGTCCAATCGAATCCGGGACATTTAGCCAACGAACACTTAGTCAACGGACATTTAGCCAATATTTGCAGGAGGGACATTTAGCCAACATTCAAAATTTTTGATTATGTTTATGTGAGTTTTCATAAATATAGTTGTTTCAATAAATACAAAACATTGTATGTAACTGTATTTTTGTAATTCATTGTACAAATGTAATAAACACAAAGTGATGTCTCATATTCTAAAACTTCAAACACGGATGTTACATATAGTCAACAGCTGTTATATTCAATCGTCATAGTGTATGTAATTGAATTTTATTCAATTCATTGTATGAATGTAATGATCACAAACAAATGTCTCATACTCTAAAATTTGAAAACAGAAAACATTGTATATAATACTAATTTTAGTTTCTTCAACCAACTATCCAATTTAAATTTATTATCTCATAGCAGCGTGAAAAAAGAGTATCCAGGATTTGTTTTCTCCGTAAGCAGACAGTTTGGTGCGCAACAAGTCAGCATTTTGGTGGTTTTTCTGCTGCTTAAAACATACAAGGAAATACGAGATGATTCACAGAGCTAAGCACTGGTGACGTCACAAGGCAAGGTCGAAAAAATAAATGAGGCCAATTTCGAAGCTCAGTTGCCGCAGAAAATCAGACCGTCTTCCATGCATGAAAACTATATTAGAACGCAGCGGTTTTTATACATAAACAGGTTGATAATAACTTTTATTTAATGATTGATTGACAATACAGTGTAAAGAAAAACGGCATTTATTGATATGAAAATAGAGCAAGGTTCCCCTTTAAGTAATATGGGCTTACGCTCAACCAGAAGATAATTATATGCTCAATAATTTTCGGTTATTAAATAATCAATATCTATAATTAGTTTTTAATAATCATTCAAGAATGGAAAGAGGGTCACTATTTAATTAAAACTGAATTGTGTGGGGACCATTGCTGCTGGGAACAATTGTAAAGTTCACGCCGCCTGAATATTAAGGCGTTTATAATAGCCGTTCTAGAATAATCTTCTCAAATTACAATGCTTTCAAGGGATCAGTTAGTTATCTATTGGTTAAAGCTTACTACTTCCGTTTCTTTGGAAAACTCGCGATTTGGAAGTATCGGAAACTAGTTATCTGGAGATCAAAATTAAAAATGATAAGATTGGTACGTATGACCTACTTGTACCACAACGCCACTCGCCGGATTAGTTGCAATATGAACGAGAAGCTGTTTCCACATTCATATGATCTCCATATTCACATAAAAATAATATACCTTTAAGTGAGCAGCGTATAGAAGAGATACATGTAAATCTCCATTCACGGGCTTTGCTGAGAAAGAAATTACAGAAGAAAGAACAAAAAGTTATTTATCATTAAAATATCTGCAAACTTGATGACTGCAAATAAAAATAAAACCACAAACGACTCCACATAATTAATCGTTTATTGATTTCAGGAGAACAACACGTTAACACAGAGAATGGAAACTTACCATCATAATTAGGCTTCTAACACTTTTAAATAAAATTCATGATGTTGAGCTTGATCTGAACAGGTAAGAATCAAATATGAATATATACATACAAAACATACATACACACACATGCCAAGATGAAAAATAATGTGAAAATAAAGTCTGCAAGATTCCTCAGGAGTGTTTGAAATTATTGGCGTTCACTTAGATTTTATTAAACTAGTCGTGACTGATCAATTAAAACGATACTGGCAAGATGGAATCGAAATTTCTACATATAAATCTACAAAATAAAAATGGAGTGCCAAATGGTACGGATTGGAATTAATATTATTGGGTTTTAAACCGCTATAGGTGGTTGCGAGATGACCAAAGGATCAGTCAAATCTTTTATCATCATCATTTTCATATACCACTGGTGCATATTTGGGAAATGGCGCGTTTGAATCGAGTATTCAATAATATGTATGTGACCTACATACTGATTGGCCGTAAAACACTAAAATCTTGAAACAATGTTCTTTAAAGCAACGGTTAAGGCAACTATGACATACAGTGACATGTCAAAGTTTCATTTAACCAGTTCTTTTCTAATCTCCTCTTATAAACTAGTCTCACGCAGTTATGCTATATGTGTAACGTGCTGCCGGAGATGCAAACTTGTCATCATCTTCAGTTCTAGAAAGACAACCGTGACGGAAAAATTTTGCATAATATCAGAAATTATTTAGTCACATTAATTGGCAAAAGAATAGATAAGCGAAGCCCTTAATTCAAAACACATTCATAACTTTCAAACATTCAGTGGATTAGTGAATTCCACTGGTAGTATTTTTGGTAGCAACTACAGTCGGTTTCAATTTCACTGATGAATGAATTGCCATACGACAAATTGGAATAACTTTGAAACATGGTCTTGAAAACATTCCCCAAACCATCAAAAATAAAGAACAAGCTTATGTGCCTCGATTCAAAGAAAATGTTTCTGAAGTTTTATTTACTTTATTTACCCAATTCCATCCTTAACATAAACAACACATCGATTTCGTTTAACATTTTATCTAATTAATTCTTGAGGTTATTTATAGAACAGATTTCAGCAAGATGTTTGTAGGTTATTAACTTTCAAGGAATATCTCCGAACGACAAGTGGTTTGCTTTTGATTTCCTGTTCTTTGAATATTTACACTTGGGACACTATAGTAGCTCGCACTCCTATAAAGCCAAAGAGAAATACATTTTTTCTGACTGTTTCTTTCAGTATGTGGCAGACCAACTCCTAGTTTCAGAAATATAATAATTAGTTCACCTTCATCGACTTGTATTTGGTTTTTAAGTTCGGCATACCATAAATACTTAGTTTTCAGGCTTGGTATGCTTATTTTCAACATAGCAATGTTGATGACAAACTTACCTTTATTAATTAAACCATCCAGTTTGTTTAGCAAGCTGAAAATTAAAAAAAAATCACACTTTACTCACTCAAATTTACGGTAGCGATTGAACGTTTGCTTACATTCAGAATATGACCAACCGATTACATACAAAGAGCTGGCTGCACCTGAAACATTGCTATTTGGGTTCCTAACTGATTCAGGAGATTTCTAACTTTCTCCGTTCTGTATCACCAAACTAACGGTCCAAACCATTCGCATTGCAATCATTAATCCGCAAGTCAGTAAGATCTAGTTTCTAAACTCAGTTTATTAAGAATAGGATTCGTATTTGACAGCATTAATAATCCGATCTGGTGATGCAACACGATTAAATTCTACATCTATACTATAATACGCGAGACGTTTTTAACAGTTTTCCACTGTCGATCGTTGGCTGCCGACAGCCATCTTTTTGTACTTGACTGATGTTCACTATGGGTTTGTTAAATAGCCACCATCAATCGACCACCATGACCATCTTGCGTTAAAAATTGCAGTTTAAGATTTTTCGAGGACTAAATACTGAATGGATGCTAAAAGACCCATTGGTCAGAGAACACCAAATTTTACGAGCCCATTCGCCACTGATGGTTGGAAAATTGCTGGAACATAATTTGCATTGAAATACTTGGTCTATTGCTGGCATTTGACAAGCAGTTTCCACTAAAAACGACCATACCAAAAACATTCCCGTCCGAAGCGAAACATATTCGGCACACAAAATATAACGCACCTCGCGTCGACATAATATTTATTGTTATTGGCCTTTAATAAGCGGTTTTCCATGAAATATTATCGTTGGATTTATTATCATTTTAATTCATGGAAATCAAAGCTCTGAAAATGATTATAGGACGGGTTGTTATTCTAACTTGAAAGGCTATTTGCTACTAGATTTTAAGCATAGCGTAAAATAGTGCTACCATATAATAAAAGTAATTTTTTATCAATGATAATATATATATATATATATATATATATATAATTATGAAATAATTAAGTATACGTATTGGTGATCCAATTATTCATATTCTTAATAGCATCCACAAAAGCCACTTAAATTTGATAACAATGATATGAGGTTGACATGTTTTGGACATGGATGGAAAAATCATGTATTTTCCTGGTTATTTTATCACAGCAAAAAACTTTGACACTGTACAATTGTGCAAATCCCTTAATAACTGAGAAACTTACAAGGCAGACATTGTATTTCAACCTGAAGATTTGCTACTTCTGAGTTTCAACCAGGCATCACTTATTGCATATACTCCACTAAACACATACACGCACACCACTTTTTGAGGCATATATACTTCATAAGTCCACACTAGTCGCTATTAATTATATCGCTTATGTACTGATATCAAACCCACCTCAGCAGACCACCTCCCTTGTAGAGCTAGAGGACATAACTGAGCTACTGCTAGATCTAGTCTATATAAACGATGTCATGGTAGCTACCTAAGGGATTGGCACCTGTATAAATTGGATGGCAACTAGTAATTGCCAGTTACTCCCGGCTGATGTGCGGTATGCCACCCAGAAATTACCTAAAGGCTAAAATTCTTGATATGATTTGTTCCTTACGATGATATAAAATATAAACATTCCCGTAGCATTTAAATCAAAACTGTTTGTTGTTGTCATATTTTCAATTAGTGAGCGAATTCTTTGGCCTCGGCCGGCGCTGGTCATACCTAGGACAAAATGCCGAGTGGCGTCTGCTATGGAAGTGGATTTATTTAGACTCGAGATTGGTCACACTTGGGACAAAAGAGTGAGGGACGTCTGCCAAGGGGGTCTAGTTATTTATACCCGAGACTGGTCATACCCGGGATACAAGGCTGAGGGGCGTCTGTCTACCAAGGGAGTGGATTTAGTTAACCTCGGCGCTGGTCACACGTAGGACATATGACTGACGGAGGTCTGCCAAGGAAAACGTATCCCAGACACACACAGTCATGAGCCGGATTCGAACCAACAACGTGAAGGTTTATAGTGAAATGCTCAAATCACTGCGCCATGAAAACGGAGTCTCCAAAAGAAAAGAAAAATCCACAAACATAGGTGCGAGTCAACGTTGTCCATCGGATTACGTCTAACAAATAGTCGATATTTACAGCTTTCTAACAGCAGCAGATAAAATCAACTTTTGTCATTTGAACACTTAACATCCACCTCTTTGTAATTCACCATCAGTAAATACTTCTTCGGGGGAATGGATACTAGTCTAAATCATGGGAGACATCTTTGAAAAATATTTTGGTTGAAAGTACGAATCTTTAACTTATGCTTATAGATCACTGGAAATCTGATGTCTTTAACAGCTCAGCACCTAAAGCTAAATTATCATATATTCGCTTATCAGTACAAATATGATTAATATCTCGCGACGAATCTGAAGACAAATGTCTTAGATTGGGAACATCATTCGTTTTCAAGTCCAGACTGTTAATTAACTTCATTTCGTCGGTCTGCTCTACTTCAAAATCAACAGATTCCGCTTCTAGGTCATTCAACACTGAATTCATATCAAGCTCAGACAGGTCTTCACCAAATACTAAACGTATTTTTGACGGTTGAAGTGGTTTCTGTCGTTTGTCTTCTCTCTTTGTCCCTGTAGGATGGCTTAGTATATCAAAGTACATTTTAACAGCACCATTTCTACAGAACTCAAACACCGAAGTTTGCTGTACACCACGACGTTGCATCTTGGAATACGGATAGGCGCGAAAGGATTCCTTTCTGAATATTTTTGTATTCCAGTTCTGTTTCTCCTTTTTTGACCATTTATTCCAAAGTTTACTTTTCATTTTTCTCTTCAATCTTACGGTGATGGCCGTACTTTTAACTTTCTCATCCTTACCTATATCTGGCTTCCGGATTGATGTGATCAGATCATTAAGCGAGGGCAAATCAGGTAAAGTGTCATTCTCCTCAGCTTCCTTTATACTGCAAATTGACTGATTAACCAAAGAGAGCCTTTTCTTTACTGTATAATGTTCATTTGCTGAAGGTGCTTCTTGAGTAAAATTATGCTCAGCTAAATTCTCTTTTATAATTTCATCAATCACTGGCATACTGTCCACAACATCTAAAGCCTGTACAGCATTTAGCTCAGAAACTGTCTGGTTCAGATTAAGCTTCCTAGGAACATCACTAGGTGTCTTTTTAGTTCTAATATCAGCAATGACACTGTCTCTTTTAACTTGATGACTTCTAGACTCCGGTGTCAACAATGATCCAGTGGGAGTTGTCTGGATAAGTTGAATATGGAAAATCAGAAGAATATAAGAAACAGATAAACTGCATACATATAATTCATGTGGAAATCTACACAATCAAAAAAAAAATTACCTGTTTGACAGCTGAAGTTTTTGAACAATAATTACTGCCATGTGGTAGCTTCAATTCAATGCCAAGCTGATCATATGCATTAACCACTGTATTATGAGATTCTATGTTATTCACAGATTTCTGGGACCTGTTATGGTTCAATAAAATATTAAATAATGATAGGAAAATAGAACAGTGGAACTTACCTCCAGTGGAACTTATTTCTATGAAGACTAATAGGAATTGGAGTCTAAACATACGACTGGTGCTTAAATACATGGATAACTGGTGTTTAGTTTAAATAGACCCTACTTACGTAATTGCTTCTTGAAAGACACCTCCATTATTTGACCTGGAAGGTTTCAGTTCAGTCAAGAGTAAGTCCATTTTATTTGATACGATAGTCCCATGAAAAAAAGCTGAACAGTCTTCTAATGGTACTCCTGTTGTAACACATAACTGACAGAGTTCTGCAGACTCCTTTTCAATCTGCTCTCTTAAAGAAGGACCTGTTTTGGATTTTGCATCATCCAGGCTTATGGCAATTGGCAGACGCATTCCCCCATTTTCTTCTAATTGGTTACTTTCCGCTGACCAATCCAAATTCACTTCCCCCCTTCTCACTAACTGATGAGGTATGCTATTCCTTGGATGTATTGCTCCATTTGTACAGCAAGTGGAAAATGTTTTGAAATCCTGGCTACTTTGTTGATTTGATGAGATCCCCAAAGTCATTCTTGTCGGAAATGGGGCATACCCATTTGTGCTGTTTATAAAACTACTCTGTGGATCAAAAAAGGGAGGTACAGTTGAAGTGCATGATTGATGCATTCCAGATGTAGTTTGGTGAATGGAACAGTGTCTTGTTAAATGACTCATAGGATGTGCCACATGATGTATTGTAGCTGTTTTTCCAACAGACTTTATGGTATTGCAAATACTATGACTTCCTTCATTCACAGGCAGTGCAAATGGTGGCTCCAGACAGTGTTGTGATCCAAAATTAATTTCTGATGGTAGTCTTGGTTTAGAATAGCATCCATTTGTCATATTAGCATTATAATACTGCTGTTGGTATAATGGCGAAACAACTGGTGTTTGAAAGAAATTGTTCCTCTGAAGTGGTCCATTTTGTTGCAGGTAACTAACTGGAGATGGTAGTGACTTCTTATAGAAAACAACAACATATGGTAGTACATGTCGAGGAGATGAAGAAAACTGTCCATTGATGAACTCATAGCAGAATACCTGAAATATACATGAATCATGTTAGATAATCTGCATCTCAAGCAGCAATTACTATATCGAAAATAATACACTGCTTACAGTAATAAGGAATTTTTTTTAATTGTCATAACCTGTGATCTAATAGCTTGTTCCTCTACAGATAATGTTATATCTGCCCTCAGCCTGCTAATATGACTATCAAAATGATTTGCAGGTAACATATGTTGATTATCTTGAGACGGCTGTATCAGAAGTGCTCGTCCAAGCATTACCTACATTATACCATGACAAGATAGGAAACAATTATTTGGATATGACTTTAGTTTCAGAATCCTATTAGTAAAGAGCCATATAATATTGAATATCAGAATGATGGAAGGCAAATGACAAGATAATGTTGATGGCACTAATAACTAAATGACTTTCACTAACATGTATATTTAAAAAAGCAACATAGCAGTACTAAAAGTAAAAAGTACTTGAATCTAGGTTTATCAAGTTTCATGACATTTTAGTCAGCTTCAAGATTTCAATAACCATTCAAGAAACATTTAGAGAAAACTTATGATAAAAATAACACAAAATAAATGGCATATTACCTTATTTAAAATGAGATAACATTCCATTTGTTCAGACTTCTCTGCAGCTTTCAACTGTATATCAGCATGTCTGCACAGATTAACGCCCATTGCACTATTTCCTAGTTTGTTTCAAAGTGATGATAATGATAGTAATGTAGGGCATATGATACAGCAAATTACTTTCTGCATTACAGTATAGCTTCCCCCATACAATTCTGGTTGAAACACTTTCTTTCAAACATTAGTGGTCTAAATTCAGCTGATATTAATGAGCTCTGAGTTAACAACTTGGGCATGTAACATTATATTTTGGAAAGTATTGAATACATTCCAAATTACCTAAAAAGTTGAAGCCTGATGGTGTTGTGTGTAGGCCATGTTCCAATATATCCTGAACTAAATGAAATTCCTTAAAACAAGTAAACATATCATACTCCTTAACATCGTGTCCATTGTATTTCAGCTCTACAGCTTTTTCCCTGCAAAACAAAGCATAGATATTAGTAATTTTAGTTAGATGAGTTGCGATGTAGATGGTGGTTGGCAGGTCTTTAAACCGTGACATCCAATCTTGATGTTTGCTGTGTATCTAGTGTCTTTCAGCTGATTAATACATCGCTAGTTTAGGGAATAGCATCTTGGCAATATATCATGGGTACTAATAGTGTGAATAAACAAATTAAGCACATCCTTACTTACTCGCTTACTTTTTTTAATATTACTGAGAACAATGACAAATCATGAAAATCATCATAACTAGAAAATTCACTGGTTATGAGACACCCATGAAATATGATCACTAAAGACAAACACAGTCACATGCCTTATAATTTAATGCCAGGAATACTAATTAATATTACACAGACAAAGAACACATGCACTTGTGGAAATAAACATCTGCAGTTGGATATAAATTACCCAGTTAAGTGATTAGAAATTAAGTAATTGTTGAACACATTACATATCCCTAATATAAATCATTCTTACCTGTATTGATGAAATAGTTTCAGATTTCTCACTGTTTTTACACTTTCTATAACCCATGACGTTTCATACTGTGGGTCTAGGTAAGAGTTCCTAATAATTTGTATTATGGTCCTATATTTGGCGTTATTTGGTGAAATGTTCATGGTCTGGACTGCTCCTAAATAACAATTACACACGAAAATAATTATGTTCGAAGACAGAGCAGGAAGTTGTGAAACATTACCCTGCCCACAATCTTTTTAACCAAAAAATATATACCCACAATCTGTTGTGTACCGAAAATTTACATAAACAAGTCTATGAACAATGATACCACATGTTGAGTGACCAGAAAGCATGGAAGCATTTTACATTTTCATAAATTCACCCAATATCCTAGTGAGTAAATGGGTTTGCTGCGAATCCAGGTCAAAACCTGAAGCCGCTCAGAGATTCGTCGATCAGCTATGTCAATGCATGTCTATCCAACAAGAGCCAATCTACGTATGAAGAACTGCTACAAAGCATCCAGAATAAGTGTCGGGAGCTGGGTTTTCAGTCAGATCCATCGATTGTGATCACCGACCATGAGTTAGCCATCATCAAAGCTGTTAGTTCAACATTCGGCCCACACATCCAAAGTCATGGCTACTTCCATGACCTGACGCAGAATACATGGAGGAAGAATCAGAGTCTGGGATTTGTATATTTATATCGGGAGAACGACGACGTAAAGCTTTTCTGTGGCATGTTGGATGGTCTGTCGTTTCCGGAATCCAGTACCTGAGGGAAAATACACCAGATGGACTCGAACACTAATCGACTACTCCAATAACAAATACACCTCTGGTCAGTTTCCCCATATCCAGCTACGAAACACAATCAAACGTCACTATTCCTCCCATCAGGATGCATCGATCGCCTCCGACATCTATTACAGAACTCTGTTGGTTCCAGATCCATTCGTTAGTGTGATGTCATGCACATTCCAACGTTTGTGAAAGCTGGAATAATGCCTTTGCCAAGCTTTTTGGACATGCTCACCCAACCACCTAGCGTTTCATAGACAGTCTTCGAAAAGATCAGGCAATGGCATTAACGCTGTTACTTTGAGACAAACTGTCCCCCATCAAAACGTGTACGCCGTAACACTGTCAAACTGCATTCCAAGCTCATGGATCATTTGAGATAGCGTTAAGTCAATGTAGGATACCACCAAAGGCATCGGACACTGCATCAAATGGAAGTATGTATAAATGTGATCTAATGAACTGTGACCTATGCAAATATATGAAATTCTATGCAATTAAATTATATCATGTGCAAGCATGAATAAACTCCAATACTATATTTTTGTTATCAATTTATTGAATATTATTTTGTTATTTCTTATAACGTAACATTTCTAAGAAACTAAATAGGGGGTTTTCTAAATAGGGGGGTTGACCGGAAGGGGTTTTTACCGTTTGATGCCGGCAGTCCTGAAATATGTATTTATACGTGACTGTCCCGTGAACACAATTTGTGTTAACAAACATACTAAACTCTAATTATATTCATTTTATTATACTTAGCTGAGGACACAAACAAAGAAATGCGATGATGTGTGTGTGTCTGTGTGCGTATATGTTTGAAAAACCCTCACCTGTTGGCTCCATAATTATGTGGCCGCTATTCATCAAAATGTAATCATTCTTCTGGAATCTGTTATGAAAAACGCAAACGTATCACGATCAGAAATATACAACGAAACGTATTTATGGTCGAATTATACAAATCTTTTAGTAACAAATAAACCTTATAATTCTTCTAACCTGAGTGGTATTTATTTAAAATCAGTCAAAGCAAATGCTTTTTTAACCTATACCTTGAACTAATAAAAAAAATAAGACTAAATAAATCCCTTCAGTTCATGGCCACTGACCGAACGGAGATGGTGCAATTAAGTCACTCTAGACGGCACACCTATGTTAACAACGTTCGAATACAAACTTCTCTCTAGACGAAGAGCCGTCACACTCCTATAACTAAGCCACTCGAATATCATTGGCTGTAGAAATTGATAATGGTGCGCGTCGTGGGTTTCAGTTACAATTACAACATGAAACTCAACCTTCTAACGACACAATTAAGTATTTGCGTTCGAGTTGAAGTAATCCTAACAGCTTAATAAGTAGGCCTATGCCATTATTTGTGTTGTTATAAAAAGGCACCGAATTGAATATTACTTTCATAACCACTAGTAATATTAACATAACATAAGTATTTGTTAGTCTTTATAACAGCTTACACACACACACACACGCATACAAACACAAACTAATAGTACACAGTGTGACACACTGATAGGCGAGAAACGTGAATGTCATATCTACCTGATATATGCCGTCTTTGGCGATGTTCAAAGTCGAGTATTAACTACACTGTAAGCAAGTTCGTGAAGTCCACATAATCACTTTAGTAACATTTTCAAAATATGAGTAAACGGCTCGAGACTTGGCACGCCGCCAAAAGTAAGGCAACCTTGCTGTTATGTTAAACAACTTCTACGAATTGTCTTTTAGCTACAAGTTTTGAATGTTAAAGTTCACGGTTGAGCAACACACTAGTGGATTGTATCGGCTTTAACCCTTTATCCGAGAATGCGTCTGCTTCACCAAACATAGCACAAATTTTGCAGGCCGAGTGGTTTACACGACGCTGAATTCGCTTGACACTGGCCTCGATATTCCGAGGAACATTTTTTAACTCAACAGGTCTGCCTGCTGCTCTCACCGACTGGTGCTGGCAACGTTTGTTTTGAATTCTTGCTACAACATAGGCGAACACGGTATACCTAGCCAATAACCGATATATTTGTGATCAAGGTTATACACAAACAGGGCAGTTCGCAGATGACTACTCTTGCAGAAACTTCTTTTGTGGCACTCTGTGTGGGGGGTGACCGTGAGGATTTGACCCGTAGTTTTGTGGCAGGTCAACATCGCAATGCGGCTGAATTCAGCCAATCACACAGTAGCATACTCAGACAATTTTGCTTGTTTATGTTTTTGGCAGCTTCGTTGAGTGTCTGTTAGTTAGTATGCTCACGATGACGATACAGAAGTAGGACTTTAACCTGGGAGAAGTTTTAGTTTCCAGGGTTGTTTTCAGCCGAACTCGTGGAACGGGTAGGCCATTTCGAAGATTCCTTGGCTCATTTTACCCTCCGTTTGAACATAAATTTCCGGAAAAAAGTAATAACTCACCTTTCTTAATTAGATATACTGGGACACATGCAGACCAAGTCCTTATTTGGTGCAAATACCAATGTATGTGACGTTTTGATTCAGTTTCCTTCTTGTCGAGATAAGCGCATGACTGTTATCATGTCTATCACTGGATAACTAGGTCTATTACCAATGACCTTATTTAAGACCCGTGAAGAAAGAATCGGGATAAAAAGAAAACCTGTAATTGCCACAAAGATCGCCATTTTGTTCACTCGATTGGAATATTTCCTCACAATCTGATAGGAGTTTATAAGGGGATGTTATTTTTGGTAATCATATAAACCTTACTTGACTTTTTTCATTATAATAATACTTTTAGACATTTGAATCAATTCCTGTCAGAAATGATTTTCCCCCTTTTGGTCCATATTACTCATTCTAATACTGGATGGAGCAGTCATAGTTACCTGAAAGTCTTATTAGATCATATATACCTGAGCAGAAAGTGCGTGTGAGTTTATATTTTATTAGTGACTATTATAAATGTGTTAGGGTATATTTTTACGTTGATTGTTATGTTCAGTCTGACTTGAGCCATAACAACTATTATATGATCATTATGGTCGCCACGTTATGATTGAGTTGAATATCTTTTATAAACGATTAAGTGGACTTCTACCAGTTATAATTTTCACGACCTAACAGGTAATATTTTTTAATCGCAGGTAAATGTGTATGAACGCTTCGTATTTTCTAAAACGCGTGTTGTTCAATGTCTTGCTTAGTACACTGTATAGTAATTTACCCAAAGCAATTCAATGTTGAAATGTTAATATTAATTTAAAGGTCACAGGAAAAGGTTTCCCAAATTTAGTCAAAATGTCAATGTTATTTATTAAAATAAATTTCAATTAGAGATCTGTATTATTTGTTCCTAGATATAAAGTTACAGTGGTTTTTAAACTTGCTTTTGCTAACAAGTACCTAGCATGGATAAATATGCCACAGCTTTAATAGAGAATCTTCGGAAACCTTCGTAATGTGACGTCATCTTTGACAAGCACAGACGCCAAACACTAGCCGTGGCTTTGTTTAACCTGTGTTACGTATTCTATATTCGCTTTGTTAAACATGTAAAATTGTTTGTTGTGCCGCATATAATTGTGCAAATGGATCTGCCAGTGGATGGAGTGTGCATTCATTCCCCAAAACAAGATTCGTTTGCGTGATTGGCTGCGAAACATGGACAGAGTGCAGTGGATGCAAAGCCCTAACGAATCAGCAGTTTGAAATTGAATAGAAAACGGGTATGTATGAGCAATAATAGGGTAATCTTGGGAGCAAACTATTGGACAGTCACCACTTCAGAGATTTGTGAATAAGTAAATGTTCGCTTGTTCACAAAAAAGTTAAATTTACTTAGGCCTACTCAAAGCTTCTTATGGTTGTATATTATAAACACCAGTAAGCTGTTATAGGTCACATATCGGAGAGCCCCCACCTACCGGGCTCCCATATATTGACAAATACCACTTTATTTTAAATGAAGTTCTATGACAGGAAGAGGGAAATGCTCACTTCAGGCCCAGTGTATTGACTTATCAATTAAGCTTATACCAACAAAACCAAATATCCGCTAACTCCCTATTTTGGGCCCATCCCAACAATCGGCCTGTGCGTATTTGAGTATCGCGTGATTTCAGATTGTTTGTAAACACAGACACATGTCAGGAATAATGGTTGGGATATAATTTAATCAGTAAAACAAAATCACCACCCAGTTCCAATATCATTTTGATGCTAAAACAAATTGCACTAAATGTTTTTGATGAATTTTGCTCTGTACCTCGACTATGATATTGCCGAGCTCCTATACTAGGTGTGCCATTGAGCTCAATTATTTCCGAGGATATTAATTGACGCTATAGAAGTTTATAATGATTAAATTGAAACTAGTGGCTCGTCATACCGACGTAGAAACCATGTTTTATTATGTAGGCCGAAAATAGGGATGAGGCTTTGCGTGTTATATCGTGTGATATTGTTGTGTTGTTATGCCTCGGTTTTCAATGATCGATGGATGTTTTGTTTTAAAATGTATTGCTTTATATTCGTTTAAAGGATATAATACAACAAAATAAGATAATAACTGAACATTTCATTGCTACGACCTTCATCGGCCCTAGCCTACCTTGTGCAAAAAAGTGGCCGTAAAACACCAATCATCATCATCATCTGCTACGACCTTCATTTGTGTCTTATTATGCCCAAATAGGATTCAAAAATGTATACACCAAATCTAAGTCTTGTTGTGGACCGGGGCCGGGTATCGGCGGGACAGTTAGGTGGCTGCTTTAGATCCACATTTGTACTTACTGCAGTTATTTCTTCACAATTAATACTTTCTGTGACCTTTTTCGCGAGTGGTTCAAAGTTGTAGGGCTTGATATCCCTGTGAAGGTCAAAACATTCGTCGGAATCTGACATTTTATCTGTCAACTGGTCAAGACGTTTGTAAACAAAGCTGTGGCACTACGTGATGTTCGTCAAATATTACGCCACACGATTATTCCTAGCCAGTGTAGTACATTTAGGGAAAATTTTTATGGAAATATGATAGCTCCACGCTGGTTAGAATTGTTTTGAGTGTGGTAGTGCATCTGATAGGGAACAAAATAATTGTTTGTTACGTTAAATTTACTTCGAAATATAAAATTTCTTTTCCAGTGACCATTAAGACTGCGCTTTTGATGTCCAGATCATTTTGCGAGCTAAGCATTTCATATAAAACATGCAGGTTATTGAATATTGTATCTGAATAATTCATCTTTATTCAGCGAGAAGATCGGTTGAACAAATAAAATATGAATAATTGCTGACTGAGCTAAGATGCACGACATCTGTACCAACCGTGATGTGTCACTATTTGCGCTTATAGAAAGGTTACTTACACACGACAAAAACAACACAGAAGGTTGGTTTGATGTCTTACTCTCGCACTAAATGCATCTGTCATACATGGATGTTTTTTAACTTCACGCTGACGTGCTGGGTATCCACTACACTAATATAGTTCACTCACACATCATGTGAATGTATAACCGCATTGGGGAAGTTGTGAAATGCCCACACACTAGTTTCAAGGCACTCATTGAACTGCTTGTGAGTGTTAACGTGATTATATTTGACATTCAGAATTATAAATTATACTAGTTGGCTTAAGCCAGTAAAGACACTACATCTCACATAATAAATAGTAATAATTTGAGGAAAAAACCCGTAAAGACATGTCTTTATGCGGATACATATATTCAAACATACGTGCGGCTATGACCCATATAATTATTTCAATGCACGGGGACAGCATCTGCATAAGTAGTTTGAGAACTATATTACCCTACACGTGTAGGCGTATAGTATTGTTATAAATTACACTCTGATAAGAATAGTTTAGCTTACTTGGCCTACTCAGTACAACTATTTAATTATATAAATATTTAATAACAGGAATGCCCAATACAGTTATAAGGAACGAATAAAAATTATTAAGTAGGCATTCAAACACTAATAAAACACAACGTGAACGTTACTAAGTGGTGTAAGTGCTTCGAAAGCAACATGCTCTTGAAACAAGCAAAACCAAATTTCAAGTCCAGCTTGTACGAGGTGTGTGCGATGTTGTCAACTGTTGTTACTTCCGCCATCTTCTCTGTGATATCTTCCTCACCGTGCCATGATAGATCTTCCCTTTTTTGCTCAGCAGAAGGTGACTGCCCTGCTTTGTTCGTAAGTCATTACGCTTGAGAAAGCTAGTTTGAATTTCATCTCCACACCTGTACACACGCAATTCTACCAGTATAACATGAAAACATTTACTTAGCAAACTTAAAGATAACGTAATACCCAGTACTTATACCTAATCAACGGTTGATCTACACCAATAGCTTGTCTGTACCACACGAAGAAGACGTATTTCTATACTGACAGTCTTTCTATACGGACAGTCGTGATGCTTCCTGACTGTCCTGAGCTCTAGCCTCGCATTTGTAATATGGCAATTGGCAATATATCAGATGGGCTGATGTATCCAGTGGGTAATGGCCCACTTTGTGTGGGCATTATCTCTACGCCATTCCATCCAACTCACTCGAACCACAGAAAAGACTGCCATCATGACCCAATCCATTCTTCTGGAAAGTCGCACGTCTGCCTCAGGCAAGGTAGGCGTGTTATTTTTTATCACAGGCGATATATGTTTGATGCGACCCAGCAAAGTTCCTATCATTGAAGATGGTAAGATATTGGGTTACAGTAGCTACCTATTTAAAGCCATTGATAGCAACACTGACAGTCACTGCATTAAGGTATGCTTGGCCAAACAGTATACCAAAATAACTCTTCCTGGGTGAGAGCGAAATCAGATCATCACGTAGTACGAACCTAGAGGCTTCATGAATGTGTTGTCTAAAGACTGTATAGTCTGTGAGTTCAGTGTGGCGGTAGTCATATGCTGTACACATTACTTAACTAAATGACTCACTTCAGTATTGTTTATGTGCGCTGCATACCCGTCGAGAATGGGTAGCATATGGTGGCTACTGGTGGGACTAAAAGGTGATGAAGCAACAGAACCAATGATTGAACAGAGTTAATTGCATGTAAACAACAGGTGGTATGCAAATATACTCACCGAAGGATCACCATCCAGCAATTGTGGCTTTCTACCCACTCACGTAAATATTAACAAGGCAGGCACGTATTTGCCTGCCGTATTCATGGCCATAACTACTGTTACGATAGTTCCTCGTTCTGCTGAGGAAAGGCGTCAGATTTCTTTTTACCGACACTGTCGATTATATTCAAAGTTCTTCCCTGCATTATTGTGTTGCCGGTCTCATCGATGTCACACACATCTACTGACCATCAATCAACTTGGCACAGAGTCGGTGGAACGCATCTACCTTGAAGCCTCTAGTATGGAAATCTGACGTGCCTCTGGCGTTCTCGGCGACAATTGTGGATGCTGATACCCGAATTACATCAACCAGTCTCATAATTCAAGCCATCTCATTTAGATTGTTGAAATTGTGCATGATGTTATGTAGCAATATGCTGCATGTCATCTCTCCTCGGTCCTAGTAACACTTATCTTTTCGGAGGATATACGCACATGGTTCCTCTTCCTGTTACCTCAGAGAAGATGGTTTGAAATCCGTCTGCGAATCCCTTTGTAGCGCCGTTTTTATTTCGTTCTTCTTCTTTATGCGGTCACCTAACGTCTACCAGGACACATTAAACTGCTCCCCAACCTGTCATTATCCAATACCTCCTTTGTTCTATAGATTATTTGCTTTTCGCAGCTGCCATATTTCCAAGACTGCTTTCCAGTTTTCCTTTTGTAAGTTTTCACCATTGTGTATCTCACCTCAAAGCAACCAAGCCAACTTAGATTCTCTGCCATGCAATTCCACAAATTAAAGGTTATTACATAATTAAAATAACTTAACTGAATTGGAAACAGTGGCCACCTCATACATATTCCCCTGGTGGGATGTAGCCTCCCGATTGGCTAAAATCTTCGGCCTGATCCAGATTGCACCAGGAAATCCTCGCCTTGGCGACATAGTGAGTTGATTGGCTGACACCATGCCGCAGACACCATATTTAACTAAAAACTCACTACTTAAGTAATGCTGCCTTTTAAATTATATGCAGCTAGTTTTTAGACCAGCACATTCTATATAGTATGTTTGTGCTATCCACTGATATGAGAAAACATAACTTTTGTTTATTATAAATGAATGCAGAATTATGAATTTTTACTTTGTTTAGAATTATAGCAACAGAGAAAGAGATTATTATCTAAGTTATCTATTTCGTTTGTGGTGGGGTATTGCTAGAAGGACTACTAAGAAGGAAGGATATGTCCTGCGAGTTATATACGTACTATTTCGGGTATATTAAAGTGAAAGGACGCACATGGAATCCTACTAATGATCGTGACAAAATGTTCTAAGTTACCGCTTGCAATAGGATAATGTGTTTTTTCTTTAGACCAAAGAACAATTCTAAAGTTTTTACCAGCACAGTGCTGCATGGCAAAACAACAGGAACGTTTTCGTGAAGAGTTTCAGTAATTTCACTGGAAATATATTCAATAGTACATAATCTTTTGTATGAGGTGTACTAACGGCAGATATCTGTCGTGTAGGTATTTCTGCAAGCGCAATGCCATACGTCTTTACCTACATTTCTGTAAACTTTGTCATAAACTGCATCACCTGTGTAGCTTAAGTTGAGGAGACGTGATTACTCGCTTTGTTGACTGTTAGTGGAATTCTTTAATCAACAAACTTCATTAGCGTAGTAAATATCAGGTATAAATAAAGTGTTAGAAGACTCGTTTAGCGGTTCGAGTATCTTTCTTCTGTCAGATTTCTTAAACAAGAGCCAGTTTAATAAGTACTGATACGTACTCAAACAAAACCCACGACTGTCATTGTTGAATTGGTTCTCGTTCAGCAGCGATAGGATGTATAAAATGCGGACACATAGCTGATAACCAATATCTACTGAGATTGTTTGATAACAGATTTAGCTAATAGAACAAGTGACAGTTAATAATAAATGAGTTATCTATACACAGTTATCAGCCGGGAGCATCTATGGTTTTGATCCTTTTAATAAGCCATACCTCAGGCATTACAGTAACTTGTGCACTAATAACCTTGAATAAGGTTCAGTTTTGCATGTAATTAATTTATTTTGATGTATTCTGTTTCACGTTTATTGTAATCAGAAATTAAATATTACTGCATTACACATATTCATAATAATCAACATTTGCCGGGCAGTTTCAATCAATAATTGGATATATGATGTTCTGATCAAGTTCCGGTTTTTCTGTTTAATAGACAAGAAGCTTAAGTTCAAGTTGCAGAGCAACTCGGTGGAACATGTTTATTATAATAAATTCTGTATTGTAGACTCCTAACTATTTGGATTAATAGCAACATGCTGAAATGGAATAAGGATAAGAGCAAATTCATTGTTTTATCATCCATCCAGCACCCGAAGAGAACTGAAAAGATGCGTATTAATATAGGTTCCATTTATATACATTCTTCCATGTCTATGAGAAATCAAGAGTTTATATCGTATGATACTCTATGAATGGAGAAAAAGGATGAATTCTATATGAAAGTAGTTATCATTAAATAAGAAACGGCGTCAGTTAGTAGTAGTTAGGTCAATAACGGGAGTAGTTAAGGTCACGAGGATGGCTATGCCAGAAAATCTGTGACCCGACTTGATTAGGATCGGGATGTCTACATAATCCGTGTGCCATCCGAGGTCATAACACGTGACTTTCTTCCTTCCCGCCATACAATCTGGCATTCAAGGAAGGTGTACTGGAGACCCTTCGGTTATTATGATTATTTCCTTATATTTATGATACCAGATTGAGTTCATGATTATCATTGTAGGAGTTTGGATTACTTTATCAGCATTACATATTTAAATCATATTAATACTAATAATAATAGTAATAATAATAGTATTTTACATAGCGCCTTATTCAACCGAAATTGCTCTAAGGCGCTTAATATTTAAGCTTGGGAGCTGATGCTCGGAAGGATCTCTCTCCGTACATTGTTGTATGGCTTCTTGGTACCCTCAAAAATTAATAGGACTCAGTTCGGAGCATTCTCACTGGTATCTATATTTCGATCAGATCGCTTAGATACATTGGTGCTGTTCCATTCAGTACTTTGAATGTGAGAAACAGAGTCTTGTACTGTGATCTGAAACGTACAGGAAGCCAGTGCAGCTGGAACAAAACTGATGTTATATGCTCCCTTTTGCGAGTGCGTGTCACCAGACGTGCAGCACAGTTGTGCACTCGCTGTAGGCGGTTTGTCAGAGAGAGGGGGATATTATATAACAATGCATTGCCATAGTCTAGTCGAGAAATAACAAGGGCTTGGACTAAAGTCTTGCGTGTCTCATCATTTATGTACTTGCGAATAAGTCCTATATTTCTTATTTGATAATAAAAGGACTTACATATAGAATTCATCTGCTTCTCCATTCCTAGGGTATTATCTAATATAAGCCCTAGTTTTCTTACAGACATGGAAGAATTTATAAAACTGGATCCTACCTTAATGCAAAGATTCTCAGTTTTCTTTACATGTTGCTTGGATGAGAAAACAATGAATTCTGATTTCTGTCTTGTCCTTATTCAATTTCAGCATGTTGCTGTTCATCCAAGCACTTATATCTGCAATACAAGCTTCAATTGAAGATGAAATATCATCCCATTTATCACATGTCTTCAAAGTTCCAAGCTACGTTTCAATAGGTGCTAATACGTCAATACCTTGCGATACAACATAATCAGCCACAGATGTGGCTTTATTCCTCAATGATTGAATATTCAGACAACATACCGTTAATGGGACCTCAACCTTCTGATCATCATGTAAGGAGTCAATCACATGCAAGTTATGAAAATTAATACTCCTTAGTAAAACGCTAGCATGTTTGCGACGAGGGCGCACAATAACTTTAATAGATTTAGATTTAAAATCGGAAGACGACGTCTTAACAAATGAATTAACATTAAACAAAGACTTCGCCGGCTCATTGCCAGTTAAAGAAATAAGATTCTTGGTATTTACACCAGGTTGATCGATTTGCTTTTCTGTTAGAGTGGTTGAGAAATCCCCTCCCCACCACTCACAGAGGAGCAGTACGGAAGATGGAGCCGAAATACCCTGAGGGTGGTCACTGCCAGAGTGTTTTAGATGCTCAGGGGGTCTTTAACGTCCCCCTTTATTTTTTAATAATTCAGGGGAGACGGCAGTGTCATTTAACGTGGTCACCCACCCACGATGTTGTGAGCCGGGAAATTAATCCCTGGAAAAGTTTCGAACTTTTGCTGGGATCGAACCTGTGACTCTTGGCCGGGTGCTTAACCGCTAGGCCACCGGAGCTCACTATTACACCAGGTTTATTATTTTGTAGATGGCAGTTGTTAATCTAACACATTTAATATGCCTAGTTAGCTTTCTGGCAGCCGGCGTTCCCCGTCTTGTACGACGACGCCCTACGCTAAGTTGTCAAAACAGTGGCCTCCCTTCATACCTGGGCCCCGACTGGTTTTCACGCCTTAGCTCTGCACGGGTATTAGAAGCAGTAACGGCTGACTGCCCACAACAACTTACCAACATTTTATAGAATAAAACTGATCAAACGCAAGATAAGGAAAGTTAAAACTTCACTTCCGGCTGTAGATAAATGCTTCATGAACATGCATCTACCATTCTGGAGATTTGTGAAGCCAGACCTAACACTTAAACTGGATAAAACAGAATTATTGATAAAGAAAACTTCAGGAAGCCGCCACGTAAACACAGCACTAACCAGATATTATCTGAGGGTGAGCTGTTCCTTTAAGATCCAGTTATATATATATATATCTGTGAGAAATCTAGGATTAATATTGGATAATACTCTATGAATGGAGAAACAGGTGAATTCTATATGCAAGTCCTGTTATCAAATAAGTAACTTAAGGTATATAAATGATGAGACTTTAGTCAAAGCACTTATAACTTCTCGATTGGACTATAGCAATCCATTGTTATAAAATATCCTTCTGTCTCTGACAACAAAGTGTCTACACGTAAGTGAATCCTATCTTTAGACTGACGGTCTAACCGTACGTGAGGATGCGCGCCCATCTGTTTTTAATTGGTTACGTCACTCTGCTGTATCGATAATGGCGCAGTTATGGGTGGTTGTGATGTATCCAAAGTTATTCGATTTACAGATATATGTAAACAAGATAAGTTAGTCAACTTGTACAAGCATAGTTCTAGTCCCCCACAAAATAATGTTTTTTTACTGGATATATTTAATTTTCATAACTGAAACGCCATTGTACTGTATCGATAATGGCGCTGTTATGGGTGGTTGCGATGTTTTCAAAGTCATCTGATTTACAAATAAATATAAACAAAACGAGTCTGTCAATATGATATTCTTTACGGCATTTAATTGCATTATTGTAGTAGCACAAGATAATCATCAATGTGTTTCTGTTTAAGTAATCAGAAATAAAAGCAAACGCATGCGCAGAATTAGTGTCGTACGTTTAGTCTACGGGTCTCAGTGCCTCCGTGGTCTAACTGGTGGTAGCACGTTGGACCAACCACAGATCACTACCACTTGAGTTCGAATCTCTCCGTGGGCATATCTGAAGGGTGTTTCATTTTGACTTCGCTTCATTACCTTTGGAGGTCGCTCGGCTCATTTAGCCTAACGTGTACACAAAAGCGGCCGTAAACATCAATCACCATCATTAGACTACGGGTGTAAACGTACGGCTCACATATCCACTGGCCCCTGATAAACCATCTACAGCGATTGCCGAACTGTGCTGCACGTCTGGCGACGCAAAAGAGAACAAGTATTACACCAGTTTTGTTCCAGCTGGAGTGGCTTTACGTTTGTCTTCAATAAGTGATGAATAACCTTGTGTTCTCAGGTTGACTTTTATGACCTGTGTGCCAGGGTTGGGGTAATTGTAATCGGTAACCGATTACATTATCTCCAGTAATCGTAATCGCCATTTCCGGATGCAATGTAATCGTAACCGATTATATTGCAATCGTAATCAGCGATTACTTTCACGATTACACAAGATGTTTGATTATTTACCATGCTATATCATGCCAGAGATATGGTTTGGTATGTAAGGCAAAAGTTAACACTCGAACTGATTTACACATTGACGGACTCCTGTCATATTTATACACATGCCAATTTGTCATATTATTGGTTCTATGTAAACATGAAAGGAAAATGTGTTGAAACACTGTTTCAGATGTTGCCGCTATTATAGTTCACATATCTTTTATGTAAAATAGCCAATTTAAGATACTGCACATAGTGCATAAATACCTCTACACTACATCAACGTGAATGAATATATACCATGATGTAGAAAGGCAAAACAAAATAGTTGTAAAAGAAAGAAAACACCTATCCAACCACCAGGGTTAGGGCCAATGTACTCCTGTACTCGTACTCATTGTACACGAGTACACAATTTGAAGTACTCGGATGTACTCACAACAGGAAGTACTCAGTACTTGTACTCAAGTACATTCATAAAGTACTCATACTTTCAGAGTACATTCACCAATAACACAATATCGTTTTCAATTTATTACCATTTGTCTTTATAGCCATTTTCCTGCCAAAATTAATTTATAATTATGTCAATAGGAATTGGTCAGTTATCATTTTAAACCAGAATCACTTTGATTTGGAACATAAAATATGACTGTTATGCCATGTATTAACATTAATGTGAACTTCACTAAAACCACTACTGTCATTATGCACATGTTTGCGACATAATTATTATGCAATTTCTGTCTACCTGAAGGCTAATGACTGCCTCATCAATGCCTCATTTTACTATATATGTGATATACAACGGATGACTACAACAATGGTGTCCAATAGGCAATATAGACACTATGGCTTACCATTGGGTAAACCATGTTCCTTGGAGGCCATATGGAATTGCACTTCAAAAGATACATTGTATTCTTGCTGATCTTCTGATCATGCTGTACTGGAAACTTAGATAGTGTTTGAAATCTGGTACAAGTAAATATGAATTGTTTTCATGTGTGGCCTGATTACATAACTGGGTCATTTCTAGTGGTCTACCACCTGTGTATATTTGAACATATTCTCAGCGTGGCTTATTGTCACACAACTTTGAATGTGGAATCAATGAAACTAGTAATGTCTGAGCACTGATAGAGTTCAGTAGAAAAATCAGCCGGTGTGTCTGATTAGATACCTATGATTTTGATTGGCCAATTTGACAGACTACTACCATAATCTACTACCATGATTTAAATACTCCAACAAACGGATACACTTTATTAGTGAGCTCCGGTGGCCTAGGGGTTAAGCACCCGCACTTGGTGCCAAGGGTCACAAGTTCAATCCCAGCAAGAGGTCGAAACTTTTCCAGAGATTAATGGAATAAAGAGGTGGGGTAGGTGTTTCTCAACCACCCCAACATAGAGGCTGTACTGAATAAGCGACAGCCGGGGGACCCCCCCCCCCCCGAATAATAAAGCCAAAGATAATTTTTATTCCTTTCTTAAATTACTAACATATATAGAGGTATCATGTCGACAGTATTAAGCCATTCTGATGTACCAGTAGCAGCTGAAGTGAGTATAAAGGCCAAGTGCCAGCACCGTCTACAACTAGTACAAGTCATATCAGGACACATCCAACTTTGTGAAACACGTCAAGGTAAGCATGCTTTATGTGTATATCCTGTGTCCATAACAATCTTATAAAGCAGCAATTACATGTGTATTTTATTAGTTTCTATTAACTATTTTACTAATGAAATTGTTTTTTTATGGACGTAGTCTTCATTTTGAGCTATGTATGCGTAATCATAGCCTACTACAATCACCTATTATCAAATATGTTTGCTTACATTATAATATTCATCTTTACATTTTTCAGAGAAAACATCCATCTGTACACAATGACACTCAGACTACAAAGCCTGCCACAAATCAACAACAGACAATGCAGTTTTTTTTGTACAAACGACAAAGTATGCCAACCACCACCCGCGCCAGGTGCAAATCACTGACTTGCTCGTGATGTTCATCCCAGGCAATACACTGCCACTCTCAATCGTTGAAATCCTACGATTCCGGGATTTCTGCGGCATGTTGGATCGACGTAAACATCTGACCAACAAGACAAAATCTATTCAAGCCGATTTTAAGCAACAGCTGAAACAGACACAGAGTGTTTGCTTGACCATAGACCTGCAGTCATATCGTGAAACGAAATCATTTATTGGAGTAACAGGCCACTTCATTCTCGATTGGTCTATGGATTCCACTATGCTTTCCTGTAAGCGTGTGAAGGGTCGCCACACATCTGAGAACATCCATCAACAATATGAGGAAGTCGTCAACAGCTTTGACATCTCTCACAAGATTAGTCACATTGTCACAGATAACGCGTTAAATATGATAAAGGCATTCAATTTCGACTTGTCTGGATTTACTGGAGAACACAACAACGACAGGATGAAAATACCGACAACGAATCTGATGAAGATCTCGACTCGGCATCCAGAGGTGGTATAGTTTACGAGAAAATCCCTGAGCGTAACCAGTGTTCAACTGGTTGTCAAGGATGGCATAAACACTGCTGAATGGCAGATCTCAAAGCTCATAGCAGAAACAAGCAAAATTGAGAGCCATGTCAGGGAAAATCCGCCGTTGGGTTTAAGTCTTGTGAGTTCGGTTTGTTGTCTTGTGGGTTGGGTTGTTGTCTTGTGAGTTGTGTTGTGTATGGGTTGCTTGAAAAAATATGAATCTTATTTATTTTAAATCCGAAATATATGCTCATCCGCCTCCCGTTATTCAGTCACCGTGAATGCTTACGCAATACAAATACCGTACATCGTCATATAAATACACCCGCTATTACTACCACACACTAACGGTGAAATGTTTCTGATAATCTGTGAATTGATTGACAAGCTGTGAAGGTCATTAGGTGGCGATCGTGACGGTGTTGATAGTACTATCAGCGATAGATTAAACAAAGTGATAGTTGGGGTTAACAAAGGATCAAAAGCCACGTGTAACGAACCACCTCCCAAGGCTGACGAATATGCCCCACTCTAAGCCACTCCCAACACAAAACCAACTTTCAGCCAGGTTCCAAAGTTATACTGTATCATCAGTGTTGGCATAAAAGTGAGGTTATACTGTATTATCAATGTTGCAAACAAATATATCACTAATCATGGTCTCAGATTTAATCCCGATAAAACTGAGTGTAGTATATTTGGGCCACATCATTTAGAACTTTGTCCTGTGTGGAATATTGATGAGGTTGCTCTATTAGAAACTGATCATGTTAAATATGTTGGAGTTCATATTTCACATTTACAACCGAACATGCACGTAAAGAGTCGACTTAACTCATGTCAAAAGGCAGATCACGCACTTCAATGTGTTGGACTAGGGAGTAGTGGGTCTAGTGTAGATATGGTAGCATATGTATGGAACACAACATGTACGACCGGTAGTAACATATGGTTTACAATGTATAGCCATGTCAAAGAAAGCGTTGGGTGATCTAGAAAAAAAACTCAGGTCAAGTTACTAAAAGTTTCAGCCGGCTTGCATAAGTTTTGTCGTAGTACTCCTGTATTACATGCTATGAAGGTGTATAAAATTGAACGATCATTAGACATTGGCTACCTCGACTTAGTAAGATCTGCGTTTCTCTCCAAGTCAAGAGCCAGGTCGTTTTATATGCACTTATTAAACATACACAGTTGCACTAAAATGTCTAGTCACAATAATATTACCCATAGAGCTAGTAGCACATGTAACAGATATGATATCTCGTTTGTTAAATATGTAATGGATGATCTATATACCACACTGAATCGAAAATGGTTGAAGAGTTGTCCCACAAACGATGGTAGAAGTGACAATGTCAGACAATTGATACTCAACGAGGATCCATATGATAGGATTGTTTTAAATATGTTGATTATGCCATTCTAGTCAAATTAATTATTTTATTGAAATACACATAGTATTATAGCACGGTGTATTATTAATTGTGTAACATTACCTAGTCGAAATCTATTTTTATAATGTAGTTT
>JAODUP010000081.1:55000-277500 GCA_025642065.1 Paralvinella palmiformis | reverse complement strand
AAAGTCCTGTGGCATATGAAAAGAACCGTATAGCAATAATTAGCAATCCAATGAAAGTTAATCTGAATGAGGTGATTAAATGGACAAACATGAGTGAAATCACTTCACACAAAAAGCGGGAGCCCAAAGCATGAATTATCAATCAGCGAATCCAAAAATATTAAAGCATCTCTTGAATTTAGGAGAATATGATACAAACAGCGCCAGTAGTATAAATGAGTCACTGCCATTTATGAGATCAAACAGTTTGATCTCTGCTCATGAGTTAAGATTGTACAGCCATCATTTATCGTTAGTTGTCACTCAGTCAGTAGACAGACCATATGCAGTTATAAACCTACAGGGAGTATTCAGAGTACTAGCTGTCAGAAAGTTGACATCGAAGAAGCTTTTATCCTTGAGATTATGAGGAGTACTTCAACTCAGACCAGAGCAGAATTCAGTAAAGCATGACAATAAAACTGCCACAAACACACAGATACCTGATAATCTAACCTATATACACTGATCCTACAATCCTTCTCCGAAAGTGATCAATCATCAACTTGGCAACATGTGCTCACAGCCATGGCTCCAACACGCTGACAAACACACATCACATCGCAGTATAGACATCCCACTAATCCACTGTGTCCATGTCAATCCTTGTGCTTGGCAGCGAGTACACAGAAGGAGAATTACTTGGTACAGTACAGTTGCCATCCACCATCATATCTCCACCAGGATATTCAGGTTCCTGACTGTTACTAATCGTCAACAGTCCGGATGGTTGTTCATCCAGGATGTTAGCATCCAGAACTTTGTTTTCCTCCTCTATCTCCTTCTCCTCCTCTGTCTTGAGATTCTCTATGGAGCTAGGCACAGCAACAGTCATTTTACGTCGGCGGTAGAACAACACGTAACCTGCCCGTGTCATGACTTGACTGTCTCGGACCAAAGATACCATGCTGTCATCAAAGAGTCGCCAATCTAGAGATAACAAGAAATGACAGTAAATTGTTAGGAGATCATCTAGCAAAGCATTCCTACAGCCTAAACCGTGATGAGTAAATCTATTATAGACTAGATACGTAAACATTTGGATTGGGTCTGTTGGTCTGGTTTTAAATGTTGTGCACATAGGCTTTGGTAGCGTAGTCAGTTGTACATCATAGAACGGGTATTTAACTCTCAGAATGTGAATAGCATGGTTGACTTTTCAAACCTTGTTAAATAGCACTTCTATGGCCATTTACATAATAAACTAGGTGGTTTTAGATTGACAATTGGTTGTTTTTAACATTTAACCAAGGATGACATCAATAAATGCCAGCAAAACCCAATAAATTATTATGTTTCGTGAGTATTTATATTTTCCTGCTCTGTGTGTATGAATTTAAAGGAAGCGATGTCACACCCACAAGAAGCCAAGCTCTGGTTGGTTGAAGTAATTGTGACCAGGGAAGTAATATCTAGGGGTGAAACTATGCATAGTTGTTTCAGTGGGTGGGGGAACTTTTTTACACACATGGCATTTATGAAGTCTAAATGATTGCAGTTGGGTTAAAACATTCAAAGAAAAATGCTCTAATTAAAGGAATGTGTTAGTTAGTTTAAATCAGGTTAAAATATTGCAAATAAACTTGCTAAATAGTTGGCAGTTGCTGGCCGCAGTTTTATTATAACTGGCGAGGTAGGTGATTGACGATGATAATTGATGTTTTATGGCCACTATTGTGCACATAGTCGACTAAATGGGCCAAGCAACCTCCAATGGTAATGAAATGAAGTTTAAAGATGAAACAACCTTCAGATATGCCAACGATGCCAAGATTAACTGGCGAAGTAGGTACATCTCCTGTGACACCCCTGAAGTGCAAACTCTTGATTCATGCTTCATTTCTCGCATATTATTGATGTTAAGCTATTTTACAAGTTGCTATATTATATTATTAAATGAAATAAATACACTAATTATAAAAACGAAATAGTTGTTTGAGCCATTTTTTTCTGCTTTTACTCTAAAACTGACGAAAAATACTGATAATTTCAGAGCTTCTATTAACTTCTGGCCAGTTGGAAAACAATACTGACTATTGGAATACTGTCATCCAATAAGAGCTCAGGCTTTTTTAAATGGGACATCATTTCCTTTTATATACGCGGAGCAAGAGAAAAATACTATGCAGGTTTATTTGGCTATCATGTACGCTTTTTCTTGAAAGAGTATTCAATTGTTGACATATAAAAATCTATCATATGAGGACAAATGGCAAGTTAATGATAGTAAATACCTAGTGAAGTGACATGGTGTCAAATTAAGTCAGGTAATCTTATCTATATATACATTGGATTGTGCATGAAGAGAGCAAACAGTTACAAGTGCCAGTGGTTCTGTAAGCTCCACTTCACAACACAGCATTTTATTTCTAATCCTCTCCATAATGGATTCTTTACATAATCCTCCCCCCCCCCCAATACTGCTTATAATGGCCGAAATGGCAATTATTTTAAGTGGCTTAGCTACCTCAAATGATGATGATGATTGATGTTTTATGGCCACTTTTGTGCACATGGTAGGCTAAATGGGCCGTTTTAGCTTAGCTACCTTAAATGAGGGACACATGAGGGCCTGTAATTTACTCCACCACGGGGACTAATTCTAAATAAATTTTGAATTTACAGCACAGAAAACCTTGCCAGTTGTCTGATTGGGCTCCTCCTACAATAGTGCCACAGATGGGATTTGAACATGTGACCATCACCACAGCATGACCTTGAGTAAGAAAGTCTTACCCACTAGGCCCCGTTAATGATATACTGTACAATTTCAGGTGTGACAAAAGGTGTCCATTTATACATTTTTTGCCATATAAACCCACCAAGAAAACAGCACACACACACACACACACACACACACAGAGAGAGAGAGAGAGAGAGAGAGAGAGAGAGAGAGACACACCAATAACTGTAAATGATGACAAGTGCATACACCCCCTTCAACAAATGAAATGTGAAATGTTGCTATTTCAGACCAGGGTATTAATCCATGTGCTAGAAATCTGTGGCCAACTGCACTACCAGTTAGGCTATATTCAAACATAAAAACACAAGCAAGCCCATTAAATAACATGGTCCTACTGTCAAAGTTAATAACAGTTGTTGTAAAAGTATTGGGAATAGACCAATTGAATAACCCCTGGCGCCACCATGCAGCTAAATTTCAAACTGCAGTCTCGGGTTAGAAGTTTAAGAAGCACGGTATTACATGGCTATTCACACGTGTAATGGCCAATAACTATCTTTCTGAAAAGCTGTATATAGGCTATTTACCAGCTATATTTGGATTTTATTTATAGTCCATTAACGGTATGTGATTTTCAGATCATAATTTTGAATTTAATAAGAATGGCACAGACTTCATCCAATAGATATATGCCACTAAACTAAGTAAAGTACAGCACAGTTTGCATGGCTGTCATGGTCCGGCCTGCATAGTTCAAACTAATTTATTGTAGAACCTTTTCCATCTGACATGACAATATGAATGGATAATATCAACGATCACACAGATTATTATCTAACCGGTGATTCCTAATAATGAAACATTGGTATTTATGCATATCTTGTATTGAAAGTGAACTGTTTTATTTTCTGAATCAGCCATTCATGCAATGTTTACTACATATAAATGTCAAGGGTGTTAATACTCTAATGTAATAATATAAACAAAATTAATAATATACAGGTGATACATATATTTGATTGATTCCCAGGTTCAATTAAGTAAAAAATAATATTTCCAAAACTTGCAAATTGCTCTTCATATCTATATTAAATATAAACAATTTTTCAATAACATTAATTTACAATCAGCTAAGAGTTTAATTTTAAAATCATTTATTTAATCCATTGAAATCCTTGCTATAAAATCCCCAAGGAGTCAACATGAATAACAAAGATTTAGCCGTGTCATTCATCTGGAAAGATTGGTCCGCTCAATCATTTGGTTATATCCTTATAAATATTGTGTTAAATACTTTGGAAAGAAACAATCGTTCAGCTGAAATACTACTCTCAGTCTCTGCAAATTTCCAGTATTTACTGTTACTGAAATGTTTCCACGCCCTATTAACAGTGGGTGCCATAGCTGTTTCTAACTCCCCACTGATTTGG
This sequence comes from Paralvinella palmiformis, assembly GCA_025642065.1. NCBI lineage: Eukaryota > Metazoa > Annelida > Polychaeta > Terebellida > Alvinellidae > Paralvinella > Paralvinella palmiformis. Next base: position 273,345 of record JAODUP010000081.1, on the reverse strand, counting down.
ACGTTTTCACAGCTATGTATTTAATTTATCAGTCCATTTGTTTACGAGACCAGTTTATCATGTCATATTATGTGTCTACAGGTATTCAACCAATCATTAAAAAGATTAATTACACAAGCAATCAAGGAGCTCACAGGAAACAACAAACCTACCATTTCCCAAAAATATTAAAACGACAATGTTTAAACCAGTGTTTAAAAATACTTTTAATATATCCTTATGCAAACGTTTAACTAAATTAATATATTACCCCACTCACCCATCCATATTCAAATTACACACTACCATCTTTAAGTATTAACTCATGAATGTCATGTATATATGTTACAATGTTCTTTTATTCTCGTTTGATCATTTACTTGTAATGTGACATATAAGTTCTCTCCAATTTGGTCTCATTGTTAAAGTGAAATGAGTTAAGGATCTATAAACATATATACTGGATACCTGAAATAATAGTTTTAGTGTAGGGTCATACACAGGAGCATATTTATGGCAGTTTCGTTGATACGCAAATATCGGGAATACTGAATCCAATTCACATGGCGGGGTGTGGGAACAACCTAGGGTTGTTCGTTTCATGCGCAACATATTGAATGGGTGACCAGAATGCATTGCACCAAAAATAACCAATCAATACGCAAACCAAATGTGATAATGCACAAGATTTTTTATATGCAATTGCGTATTTGTGTAATGAGATATATACACCTGTGCATACATTGCATACCCAGTTTTAAATGTAAATCTTTCTACTGAATTGCTGTTTTACAATAAAAATTTGAATTTTAGGTATAATATTACAAAACTGCTTGTGGTGTAACCAGCATGCCACACAATCGGGAAGCATGCTTTGCAGCTATGCTTTTCTTGTGGGCTGTACTTTTGATGTGACTATCCAAATTAAACCAGCTGCTGTTGCCGACATTTATCAATGTGATGTAATACTTGAATCACGCCAGATGATTGTTGCCAGTTCGATCATGGCACACCCACTTTTTGCACATTCCCTTTGTTGCAGGCATCGTTTATCATTTAATTCTGTAAGGTTTACTGAACTTGTGTTTCATGCAAAATGGCGGATGACCTGTAACATATAGCAACAGCACTATTTTTTTACTCTACATCTTTTCCTGCTGCGTGAACAAATCAAATCAAAATCAATTTCCCGCCACTTGAACTATGACCTAGATTATCTAGTCACCAGAGAACATCATTACTTAACCTGTGAAGCTATAAAAAAAGGAAGCCTCAAAGATTTCAATTCTGCCTCTGTTTATAGTAAAAATTAGGTAATTTTTTATGATGTTGACCAATAAACTGACCTCGTCTTATATAAAAGATCCCCTCACACAAAAGTATATACGTTACTAACCTGGAAAGGTGCGTTTGACATACAAAACATTCATTCCACGGTCTACTAAGTAAACTTGGCTAACCATGGCTCTTTAATTCTATCACCTATAACTCTATTTATACTGACCTATTTCGTTTTTCTTCCAGTCACTACAATCAGGACATCTAGCATATGAAGTGTAATGGCCACCTAGTATGCCACCCATGTGATTCACCACACCATATAGGTCGTAAATAGGAGGTGGTTCAGTGCTTGGCAGAGTGCCAACAAAATGTTTCCTGAGATCCAGACTCCTAGAATGAATCCATGAATAAACTGAAATCTCAATTCTTATAGTCTACATCTGAACAGTGACGCAGAAGTCTACAAATAACCTATTTTCAGAATAGCAGTAATGTAACCTGTAATCTGTTGTGTATTGGTGTCCACATACCTAACAGGATATTCAACCATTTTATCAATCTTGTCTCTCCAGATAAAGCTGCTGAATGAGAATCGTTTCAGCTGTATGATGAGATACGCAGGTAGCCGCCAGATGGAGAGTTGCTTTGTTGCTTCTCGGTGCTCCTTACAACTTGGACAGTACCTAGAACAGAAAGTTGGTCCTCTTACAGCATCAAGAGACAGAATCCAATATACGATATATGGATGATCTAAGGTGGAAATAAATGTAGTGCTGTATTAAATGTACACTGTGGAAGTGAATGCTAACAGTAACCCAAACGTACACAAATATTAACATAGAAAGGTATTCTAGAGCCGTTCTAGAGTTCTTTGAAATGCTATGCTCTACGTGTCTGAACAAAGAACATAGTTATGAACCACTCATCAATATTAGCAGATAAATACCCTTCTGATTTGATATACTACCATCAGTTTTAATTGCTAAATTATCCGTGGTCTAGGTATTAGCTCAAGTTTATTTAAGATACATATAGGTCTGTTAATACTTTAAACTTGCACAAAGAATAAAGATGACAAGCCTAATTACACAAGAATATTTACTATAACTATTATTACTGCATTTATTAAGGAATTAAACTTCTAATAGATTTAAATGGAATAAGAACATACCAGGCATGGTCAGGACTAAGCACTTCTGGCTCAGTAAAAAGAGACAGACAATGATCTAAGGTGATATTGCTGCTCTCTGTAAGCAAATAAATTAAAAACGAATTACTTGAGACATTTCAATAAGAACTGTTACTGCTAAACAAATAATTCAAATGAAAATATGCATTTATATAACTTCTATGTAGGACCAATTTGTAAATAAGAATTAGTGTACTAAAGAAGCAGGCATCACTGGCATTATTCACATTTGGTTTAGGTAAATAATTATTTTTAAAAAAAAGGCCAGGGAAAAAAGCTTACAATTTAATTTTTTATAAAAATTACTATCATAAGATTACTATAATCAAACAAGCTGGCTTTACCTTCAGTTGAAGCTGTTGAAACACTTTCATCTTCATCACAGTCCTGTAATATACACCATAAAAATACTCATATTAGCAGCATGAACACATTTGTATTTATAGGTGCTTGGTAGGTGCTTTTGTGCATAACCACGTACATGAAAACAAACATGCACCAATTTTGAACGCAGGACAAACATGACATGTCTGCTGTGAACATGATTTAAACTCCCAGTTTCATATTATGAAGCATTTATGGCAGATGGTTCACTAAGATGTACAGCATGAGATAACTCACCATAGTCTTTGACTGGACTAGAACATAAGGTTTCTGGTACTTTTCATTGTTCTTCCAAATCATGGCTAAATAACGGATGTGTGTCAGGTCAAGGGGCTCATCACCTGAAGAAAATTAATTATATATGTGTATATGTAAGTGTGTGTGTTTTTTTTTAAAGAATCTACTTGAACTCTTCAACTTTAAATATACTGGTAACTGCTATGTGAAATTTAGACCACATCACCCCTTCGTTAGAAAAAAGAACTGTCACACTAATTGTTTTTGTCAACTATTTCGTCAAACATAATCTGTATCTTGAGCTGTTCATAACGGATGAAAATATATTTAATCTTCTTTGACAGCTCCATGGGCTAACTGGTAGCATGGTTGGCCACAGATCTATAGCAGCTGGGTTAAAACTTAAACTGGGCTACGCCTTTCATTTTGCTTCATTACTTTTGCAGGTTGCTAGGATGGATGAATGTTGTTTAACGAGACATCGGTACAATTTAGGCCATTTGGTGTCCTGCAGGTTGCTGGGATCGATGAATGTTGTTTAACGAGACATCGGTACAATTTAGGCCATTTGGTGTCCTGCAGGTTGCTAGGATGGATGAATGTTGTTTAACGAGACATTGGTACAATTTAAGCCATTTGGTGTCCTGCAGGTTGCTAGGCCGACTTAGCCTACCATGCATAAAAAGTTCCCATAATTTTCTTATTACTTGTCCTTGTGTGATATCATAAACACGATGTTTCAAGTAATGCTAAGTAAAGGCATCCATCATACAAGGCATGTTACTATACACTAAAACGTCTCCATAGGTACCATGGCTAATGCTATAACATATATAGATTATATTACAAATCTACAGAACTATGTCAAAAATAATCATAATAGACCACATATTGTAGTATAATTCAATAATAATAATAATGTGGATTATGACATATTCTTCTAAATATCTTAACCACTATTTACGATGGAGACCCAACCTTTATCTTCCAAAGCAGATCCTTGTCCACCACTGAGTAACCTGCCATCTGATGTACATGGTTTGACACTAAACGGCAGCTCCACTCTCTCAGCTCTATCCTGCTGACGGCCCATCACAAATCCTGTTGGTGGGGATGGTGTGCCAAAAGATCCTTCATCACTGCTGTATGCAAGAATGTTAGAATCAACGTCTTTGCTGTTTGACACCGTTTCAACTTCGAATGGTGCCTGGTTGTTGTCCGCAGTCACACTCATGTTGTCACCCATGACGTGATCTATACCTGAATCAACTGTAACAAATGAACTCTCTGAGCTTGTTGAGGCCACTTCTGTTGTTGATGTGGTCTGTGAATCAAATAATGGTTGGGTTTCAAGGTCAGAGGTGGCCAACTCGGAGGATGACATTTGAGTTATTGTAGATGATGCGGCCGTCCCAACCAATGCTGAGCCATCAACACAACTGCTGCTGGTGGATGAGACCATCACTGGAGATGGTGGAATATCAGATGACACCTGGCTGCTGGGTGTAACAGGTGGCTGAAAGACATCCAGAGAGTACCTGGTAATAAAACAAGACATAAGATCAGTCAAATGATTCAGACTACAATATGGATATGGACAGCTGCTCTACACATTTATTGTCTCTAAAGATTATAACAGAAACAATCAAATAACTAAACTTGCCATGCTATTTTTTTTAACTGACCTTGAGAAAGCCTCCATCATTTGAGCAATACGAGAAAATGTAGCTTGCGATTTTGGCAGACTGATGATGAAAGGCTGTCCTACGAAGTCATGGGAAGAGATACAGTTTGTCTGATGTCGATCCCAGTCCTGCTTCTGGCATGTTCTAAAAGAAAAAAACAATCATATTATAGATGAGTTTCTTATCAATTATTAAAATTCTGTATCACATTTCTAAGTTTCCTCAAGTTAACTGACTGTATAATGTAATTCGTTAGAAAACACATATACTGTTAACTAAGTTGGTCTCAACTAGCACAGATAAAACTGAAAATAAATATCGTTCTTATTCTGGATCTATAGATAAACAGATGAAATAAAATAATTATCTATAAAGACTTATTGCCCATACTGATATTAAAATTAGAAAGCTGGGAAGTTCCCCTCTTGTGTTTAGGGAATGCTTCATTAAAGGTATTTTACTAAATATTGACCTAAACTCTGTATTAGTGAAATGACCTTCAGAGTATGACATTTATGAGTAGTAGTAAGTCTGTTTACTAGTCTATTTTGTCTTGTGAGGATGCTCCTCTATGCCAAGTGGATAACGAATAAACTATGAAGGTTTACAGAGGTAAAATATCTAAACGAATGATCAGTGCTATAGACAATAGTGATTCTAAACGGCAGTAAGGAAAGAATACATTTCAAAAGTTAACAACTTACTGGTTGCAGTAGGCGATCCTCATGCACTTCATGCAACGTTTCAGCTTTATGCCCTGTTCACATTCACGTTTACAATTTGCACATTTTGTTGGTATTGCAACTGGATATTCAGTACACTGTCAGTGAAGAAACATGTTTTAAAGAATGAACTCCCACTGAATGATGAAACTGATATTTCAAAAGAACATATTTGTGTATATTTATATACAAGGCAATGCAGGCTAACAGTGATCTATTTGTTTAATGACTGGTTTCAACCATGAAATCATATAAAAATGCTAAAATGATATCAAACATATTATGATCATTTCATGACCAGGAAAATAATGAACATCAACATGATATGACAGATACTATAAATCTTGAAATCATTTCATCATGCGATGATAACCCATAAAGTACCATAGTCTGTGCAGCTGTTCTCAGGTACTGTATGATGATGGTTATGGAAAAAATCAGACAGCAGAAAAAAGGCGAGTAAGAAGAAACTGTTAAGCAAAAGCATTATTATAAAAAATTCATCTTAAAACTAGAGTTTTATTTGCATAATTATCTGCAGAAAATAATAAAGTAACTTATAGTAATAATAAAATTGTGGTATCCAAAATAATTCATGGATCTCTGACCCATGATCTGAGTTTTGAATAACTTCTGAACTCTGACGTCAACAAAGTCTGTCAGTATGTTATTGTAGACTTGTACCATTTACGATCTTACAGGTCACCAATACGCCTTGAAAATCAATACACTACCAGATTTCAAGCCAGTATTATTTTTAATGCTAGTGCAATTGAATTATGTTTCTTAGTTTCAGACAACCTGAATCAATAGCAACATTCTCTGAGGCACGAAGGGACTGGATAGAATTATCAGAAAACCGTACAACGAGGAATTCCATATGGTTCAGTGGTCACTAATTTTTAAGCCTTTAATATGGTGAATTGTGAATATTAATATAAATACTTATACTTTATAACACTTCTGTAAAACTCCCTGATCAGGAATTTCTGATAGAAAGTTTTGTGTGTTTAGATGGTAAAAAGCATTTGCTAAAATATGCAAAATATAATATAAACTTCACCTTCTTGCATACAATTATGGATATTATTTAAGTGTATTTGCTCAAATGTATATGATAATTATGGCAACAGTAAACAATGATAAAGACAGCTGATAGCGAACTATAAGATCCACCAGCTCAACAAATTTCTTACTCTTAGTAGCTCAACAATTTTTTTTTACTAAAGTCTAAGCATTTCATTTAATTATTTCTAAAGAATTGTATAACGCGTTGCGCAAGTTAAATGAAAAGAATAAAATAATGATTGAATTTTATGTTTGGATAATAGTTTTACTTGAGAGTTCACCTCAAACTGATGATAACTTATTCTACATATATTAAATCAATTACTACATGTATATGTATATCTAGATCCACCACCTCCTATGTGTCAACATGAACTCTCAATATAAACCATTATGAAATATCAAAGTTCAAATAAGTTAGTGGCCCTTATTCACATTACATGGTGGATATGTTTGAGGAAATATAAAATGTTCTTCTAATTGTACTTGAGTATTTTGAAATATACTTGTAATTAGGTACATTGATAAAATAAGTACCTACACTCATAAAAAAAGCGATGTACTTTCCTATGTACTCAGCCCCAACCCTCCATGCTTTAGCAGTTATGATTTATGAGAGAGATGAATAATAAAACTGGTTATATTTTAATTAAACTAACCTGCTACGTTTGAAGATGGGCTTCATTGATTGTTGAAATCTGGTTTGATAATAGCTCTGACTAGTTCCTATAAAATGCAACATTTTTCTAAACAAACCCAATATACATTAGAATACATTAATATCTACCTAACATATAAGTATTTACCCATTTTTAGCAGGCATATTATATAAAATTATTAACAAGTGTATCCTGTATATTTTCTTACGCCACCAAGAGCTCCAAAATACTGCAAATCACCACTCCCAAAATCCCACACAAGATTACAACATGTTTTGCCTAAAACAGGCACTAGTCCCATCAGGTTAGTATTTTAGAGAAGTCAGCCCAAAGGCAGATGACACAAAAGTTTCTTGCCCTGTACATTGATAACTTATTTTTCATCTTTTGTATTTACTATTTACTTGTCATGTATATATGTTACAAAACTTCAAAACAGAAGTAACAAATCTGCTACTAACAGGGTTCATACACTTTAGCAATTATAAAATTCCAAGCCATTTCCATGACTTTTCATGGCACCTTGGCCCATTTTTCTAACATCGAAAGTTTGTTGACGCATGTGGCAGTATGTGTGAAATATGTCTTTTGCATCATGACGTATCCAATCAGCAAACTCTGGCCGCTGCAACCAATGGTGTTGAAACAGTGATATCCCCATAACTAGGCTCCTTTCATACAATATTCAATGTTCTGAATGAAAATTACAATGCTACATCAACACACCTAGAAACGACAACTTTGAATTAATCTCCAATAACCATCACAGTACATGGATAATTTAATCTCGTGCACACGGATTTCCAGCAATCCTCATGAATATTCAATACTCTTCGTTCTCTCTCCATAAATTCCACACGCACCATCAACATGTTTATGTTTTGGACAAATGGCATGACTACATGTCAATCTCAGATGTCCTGGAGGAGACCATTGAAGTTTTCAGGAAAAAAGATAACCCAGCTGATATATGGAACAAATGTAGAGTGATTTTAGAGACATCGCATGAAAGAGAAGTCAGATTCAAGGAAACCCATGAACTTGAAACCCACGAGGCAGTGGCTGTGTTTTGCTCGACTGCTATTGCTAGCAGCTTTGACAAGCGAGTCTGTTTTGCCATAGATTTATGGAGAAAGGGAGAACGTGGCTGGATTCGTCTTTTAAAACACCAAAAGACAGTTAAATCTTTTCTTAACATTAATTATGAAAACAAAAGAAGGTGGAAGCTTCTTATCTTGATGTAAGCAGTTGTCTATACACCAAATAATATAATAAACTGATGCATAGTCATGCTTTAATCTGAATCTCACAGTTGAGGCTTGTTGTCTGTGACGTCACCACTTCTCTAATATGTGTGTCTGCACTCAGCATGCATGCATATGGTGTCGCATTATTAATCAGCTGCATGGATTCTAGCTCAAAGTGATACGTGTAAACACAAAACTTATTGCTACATTTTCCTCACAAAACACTTTTTTATATAAAAACTCCAGGTTTTCCATGTTATTTTAAAATTCCATGCTTTTAAGACCTTGATTTTTAACTAATGAAATTCCATGCTATTCAAGGATTTCCCTGCCCTGTGCAATGTTGTGGAGACTACAATATTTATCCATACAATAATGATCAAATGTGTAGGTTCTTCACCACTGGACAGTGACAATTGGACACTTGTCTAAACTGACGTCTTCCTGTTGTCCCAAGAAACATCAGTTCAGACAAGTTGCATTATATCACATGTAAAGCTGACAGATATCAGCATACATATGTATATTATTATTACTGTATTCTTCCATGTATACTGCAGTTTTCCCCACATTTTTCCTTGTTTATTTTAGGGGTGCATGGCATATTAGTAGTAGTAGTAGTAGTTTATTGACATAATATGTACATATATCATACATGGGTGAGGAAATTTAATATATTATACAATAACACAGTATATCAGGAAGTATAAATGTACACGGGTAAAGTCAGAATTATGTCCTGTATAAATTGATTATCAAAAGGCAGTATTCAGCTGTCACAGATAAGTTTATATAACTGCTATTAAAGAGTTCATGCACAGAGTTACTTTGAATGTTCAATTGTTCTCATATTGTCTGTGATAGAGGGCACCTCAGCAAGGCATGTTCTTCAGTTTGTATTCCTGTTTGGCACTGGCACAACAGGTGTTCTAACAGTATGCGGGACCAGTGGCCTGTATCAAGCCTCAGGTAATGAGAGCTGAGACAAAGTCTTGTGCTAGCTATCTGACATTGTTCTGTGATATTTGTTGCACCAGTGATCTGTAAGATTTGGCTTACTTCCAAATTTGGGTTAATTTGGAGGCATGTACTTCATCTTGAGCCTGAAGTACCCCTGTTTTCACCTTCGTCATGAAACGAGTACTGTTTGACGTAAGCATAGCCTGGTTGGTCAAATACTGTATTCTAAGTTTCATTGGTAATCGGACATTAATTGCTATGTTCACTATTTTCATAATGTAGCTATCTGGGTCACCATAACTAAAGGTTACCAGCTTTTTTCAGACCTGTTCCAGAGAAAACGCCTGAGTACGTTTTGACTATGATTGTATCTTTTTCTTTTACAATATTAGGCAACAGAATATTTAATTAGTTTTACTGTTTCTGTGTTTCATCTATTTCTGAAATTTCTGTGTATTTTACAGTTTATACAAAGCCATGTATGTGTTTATTCTGGGTTTTATGTATTCAATTGAAGTGCCGTCTATCACAGGGGTTTCCAACTTGGGTGTCGCATGTGTAATGTGAGTGATATTAGGCGTACTTTTTTCACCATAAGCACACCTGTTTCTACGTCGTAAGGTGCCGCCAATGTCAGGTTGGATGAGCCAGGTCCACACAATTGACGTTCCCCTTTCAGTGGTGTAACTTTTATTACGAAAGCAACCCCCATCAGCATTCCTCTCTCTTTCCGTCCACGATTATCACCCAAAAGTCTCACGACAGTCTTCACGGTGTCGTGATCCATTTACTACTCATTTGGTGACAGATCAATTTATTTCGGGGAAATAAATATATTTAATATCCAGCTGCACAATTTCCTAGTTTCTCCTGCACATTATACGCCCAAACTAGGTTTTCCAGACATTTTCTGGTCGAAAGGGGTGTACATTATACACGAATGTGTGCAATACACAGAAGAATACAGTAAGTTTCCCACCACTGCCAGCATGGCGATTACAGTTAATGGGAGAACAACAAAAGGACCAAGCATGTATCTTTGAGGAAAACACCATGATTGGAGCATAATTTTAGACAATGGCCTCATCAAAGTTAATTTGTTGTCAAAGGCAAGATGACAATTATGACAGAAATCAATATAGCGCAGTACCCTCGAGGCCAAAATATTAACAGAAGTCAGTTGACCTACTTTAATAATGCAGGTCACTGATCCCAAATATTGTTTGAACATTTTTTGTTAAATAACCAAAGAATATAATATGATCCACAGACAAAATTTAATACCACAACCAGATCTATAGGCAAACAAAAGATTAGTCACTAGCCAATAATATTTCAATTCAACAGAACTGAAAGAGGGCCTTTTGATCAAAGGATAAACCAGTGCAAGTTCTTTCATTAGCGGATTGGACAACTAAACTTAATCGCAACTCCAGCCATATGACTGATGGGCTACTTCCTATGAAATTACTCCACAGAATTACTCGGAATTAAACCCACACTTGGTTACTATACTATGGGAGCACCTTCATTATAAGCAGAAAAACACCCATTAACAGTGGTGTGTAAAGAATAGAGACCTTTAGAAAATAGTGCACAACAAATAATAATCACCTAAAACAGTTCCTACCTACTTACACAATACACGACCATGTTTATAGAAAATTAAATTCGCTAGTTTACAGTCAAATCAGCATTAACGAATTACATATTTGAGGCTGCTGTTACCACAAATAATGAATCTCATCAGTTGGTTTGCACTCATCTGACAATACAAAACACTCAAATAATACACAGTCGATATATAACGCAACACTGATATTAGAGCTTTACGCCATGAAGCACTCACCTGGATACATGGAATTTGGTAAACTTCTTCACCTGCTAGCTTCTCTGAAAGAACCTCGCAACTGAAATTACAACATCTGTATTAGATCAAAACAGATGAAAACCACACAATGATACAGTAAATACAAACATTTTGATCACTAGCACTGGTACCATAACTGAGCAGAATGACCACTTACACATATATGTTGTCTCTTGGGGTAAAATTAGTTAGGCTAAAACCACGATATAGAAGACTATGGATCTTGTTCTTGTATGACTCAAATACATGTAGCTGTAACAAACAAAAAGAAGAGTTACAACACAGAATCACAGAGTGAACAATATACAACATGAACATTCAACATCGGACACAAAATATTTCATAAAAAAATAACTCAGTATGGGCTAAATTATACTTTTATATTTCACAGTATTCAGGGACTTATTAAATGCAGTGGAAATTAGTGTCAAGGACTGTTGGGATGTCAAAGTCCTGGAATAATCTAAAATGTATAAGCTTTTAATCTTAAGAGCTTAGCATGGGCATAGTCACATAAAATTAAAAAAGGAGTGGTTACAGAGCACCCATCATTTCTACTCCAGTAATATAGAATACATTGCTAGAAACTGATACATCCTAATAAGAACACACATTGTGAAACTCGAACCATCAATTTTAGAATTATTTAGCTTTGCATTACAGTGAAAAGTTTCATGACTGTTGATTATAATTTCTATTTGTCATGTTCAATTGTTATTTAACCATAAATCATACACACACTTTGTAAAGATACACTTAACATTATAAAAGCTGCTCACATTTGATGATGGTACACCTGTTTTTTGGTACACAAGTTCTTTAAGGTCATCAGCAGTGGCATCTTTGGGCAACCAGAGTACATACTGAAATGATAAAAATATATAGTCAGTATGGTGAGTGGCATACTAGAATAACGACCCCAATTAGTTAACAATCGGTAATGTAGCTTATTTACTAACAAAATATTATACCTTTTTTCAAATTTATTCTTGCTCCAATGTGCTTATTCAGTTCACATACCTTTTCTGGTTTTTTAAGTGGATCCCTTGACATAAATATTATGTGAAGCTGCTTTTTGTGCTTTCTTGGAAGTGGCACAGACAGATGCATGAATGGATCAAATGTTATGGAAACCTGTAAAAAGCAACAAACAGTATGATAAAATATATGGAAATGCAATAAAACAAAGCAGTATATAACATACTGTATGTCCACAAATTTACATATTTCACTAAATCATCACAACTGTAGCCCTATTACACTAACTAGTACAAACCTTCTTACACACTGGGCACACTAGCTTAGACTTGTATTGACCTTGAAAAAGGTCCACTATGAAGGAATCATTCCTTGACTTGTACCTTGCCCATGCTTCATTTGCTACAACCTATATAAGGAACAGTTCATGGAAGACATGATATAGATGATACTGATAAGGATCATTAACATGAAGTATATCTTATTATTTGCCCTGACAAATGTCAACAAAAGCAATTTAGTTACCTCATCGGGCCGACCATCTGAGTCCACTTCTGATGTGTACGGTTTATTCTTTACCCGATTTAAATCCTGGAACAGTAAAAGTTGTAGTATTCGTTATTTTTCTGAAATAACTAAATTGATAATATTATTTATTCCATCATAATATTTTAGCTAAAAAGTGAAATTTTGGAATATATAAATAAATAAATATATATTATAATAATTTTAATATATATATAATCCTTGCACACAAAAAAGGTTAATTCTAACACACATTCTCACAAATAATGTATTATTCTCAAATGATTTAAGGAATGGTGGACCATTACATGTTTCAGCATGAAAAACCATTCCTGTAACTTTTGTCCCCTGAAGAACCATCCAGACATTTTTCAATGATCTATCTAATGTAATGATCTACCTAGATGAATGTTATGTATGTAGAACCATCTTTCCATCCATCTTTTTCAGTCTTATTCATAAATTTCATAGTCCCAAACCACCATTTTAGTTCATGGTTAATTGCTTGATTGTTTACAAACACAAACTGTCAGAGTAAATTTGGAAATATTCCCTGTTGCACATGGACCCAATCATGTTCATACTTTAAAATAGGGGATCGTAACTATTTCAATACCACCTTTTTCACTTGAAATTAGAAACTTTACTTTAATAGTGCGTTACAATGCACTTACCATGAGATGATCAGAGTAGGCTTTGTGGAATTATGTTCAAGGATATGTCAGTATCCAAAAAGGGTGGGAAAAGGCAGTTGCCAGGAAAACAAATACGTGATTTTACCATCTGAATTAATTGTATCCAGAAACAGTGAGGTTTAGTGCTGAAACATGTAATATTGGGAAGCCTGCTCCTACTTGTCCCCCCCCCCCACAGACAATAAGTTCAAACATTACCTAGTGACTCAATATAAATACCTCATGTAGGCCATCCAATAAGTAAGCCATAAACTCTTGAGCATCGTGTTGTGCAAATCCCATAAACTGACTGTTTTTCATACCAACCAAATTCTGGCAAATGTAATAATAACACAGAATCAGTCTGAATTATGCACCATCGGAGATCAATAAGTAAATCAAGGTAAAAAAACAATGAATATAAAAACACCCAACAATTGTATAGAAGAATTTACCTTCAGCTTGGCAGGTGCATATGACCTATATTTGCCTGACCAAAGGATCTTCATCAAGGTTGCAAATGACACAGCTAACTTTCCGCCAGTACCTAGAGGATTTTCATGATTCAGTTCCTTCTGGAAGTGACCTCCTAAAAACAAAACATTAATTATAAGTGACCAACACAATAGGCAGCAGAATTATTTTTAAATTCTGCTTCATCACAATCTGGTAAATACTTACCCAGGAAATAGTCACGAAGTTCTGTTGTATTAGCCAATACCTGAACTACGCTGTTTAAAAAACAGGTATTGCCCAGATTATCAAGACCGGTCATACCCAAAGGCAATGTGTTCATTAGGCTTGGTTCCTTGTTTAGGGGTGACACCATACAGGTAGGCTTCTGAAGTTGGAAGGTACAAAAATAAAAAATCAGTTATGTGTTCCAGTCTAACTTTGAATTGTAAAGGTCTAAATGTTCATGTAATCTCTTCAGTTTGAACTAGTAGTAGATGATTCAGATGTATTCACTCTTAGGAAAATGAGAGCATTGTTAAATTCCGAAGAATCACCATCAGTTAGCATTCATTTCACTAATTAGTTTACCTGTGAGGTATTTTCCTTGTTGCTGTCTGACAGTATTGAAGATCTTGCAGTTCCTGGTAGTGTTCTGTTCTTATCACTGGATCCAACCTGTATGTCGGTTTTACTATTTTCATTTGCCAGTGATGGTGTTTTTACAGCCTTCTGCCATCCTGCTGAATTGAGGGAAACCTGAGCATCTGAAACACATACAAGTTTTACATTTTATGTCTGTGTTACCAACCACATCAAAGAACATTACATAAAAAGACAACTTCTTATGGCTGAACCTTAATCCATGTTTCCCATACTTAATATTTATAAGAAATGTTCACCTCTGGCCTGCGATGCCTCCAAGGCACCCCATTTCCTGGATGTCACCTTTACCAATGTGAAAGACACCTGAAGGTCAGAAACTTTATAAGAAGACTTCTCTGAGACGATGTCATCCCTGTCAATGTATAAATGGCAACATTCAATAACATGGATGTCTATGCACTCATTAACACCCCTGCCTATTGATAACCAAACTTTAACCATCAACTACAGGATCTCAAACAATACGAGACGTAAGTACTGTTGCATTAATGGAAAAGTGCTTCAAAGCAACTCATAAAAGTTGTAACACTCACACAAGATCAATTTTCCACAGGAATGATATATTTTCACTGTTATTACCCTGAAGTTCCAAGAACTTTGTATCACTGAAATACAAGAAATAATATTTTCCAGAATACACCCATAGCAAACAGCTAACACTTCCAGTATAAATAATACTACTGTAAAAAGACAAAAACATATATTTATTTACACTTTCTATTGTAAGGTTTTAAAAATCTGAATTCCAAAACCAGAGATCAGACACTGATACCACTACTACATTTAAACATAATAGTGCACTTAATCATAAACACATTAGCAAGTTTCTTAAATATCCAATTACCTAGGTCAGATATATCTGTGAACAAGTTTAACCACAGAAAAATGGACCACAATTTTGTGAATATTTGTGAGCTACCTTTACTTGCCCCAAAACGATTAGACACTTATAGTTCAGCACACTACACATGTATGTAATATTTCTCTTTTGCAAGATTATACCAACAAATTTTTTTCTAGAGCCTAGTATAGCATACCAGTGATAATGAATGCCAATAGAATATTAATATGAAAGGTTTACCTGGTTTTAAACCTAACTGAAAGGCTTCTGGTTGTGAAGTTCACCTGAATTGATTCCTTACAAATCTTCTTAACATACAGCACAGCAATGATGGCATCTGCTCCCTATGAGCAATAACAAAATGGTGTAATTGTGGTGTAAGTAACCATATACATATATTGTGATAAACCTGTCAGTATAGCATTCACTGGCAACTTGCTAATTACTAAACCCAGTATTGTAATCAAATTCAGATAAACATCTACAGTGGTTTGTCCAACTTACAGAATTTTACACAACGACAATAATTTGTTCATATTCAAAATTAACTTACTCTTTCATAAAAATCGTGCTTCACGTGATTTAACTCCACTAAAAGATCATCATTATCATCTTCATCATTGGCACCTGCAACAAAAGACAATTCATGATTACCATCAACAAATACCAAATGGAAGAATGCTAGTTTATTAGGTAGAACATATATCAGGAAGTCCAATCCTTAAACCTTTACTCTTCTTATGCAGTAAATAACCATCTGGCAGGAAGAAAAAGGTAGGATTACCTGGAAAATTGACTGAGCAATCACATAAAAGTTAACATAGGTTTACAGCTCTAATTTATATTAACACATAACTAGTAGTAAAATTACAAAGCAATGGATCATGGGCCATTGTATTAAATAGAAATAAGCAATATGATATTAAACAATGATAATCAAAATGTCATTTATGAAGTGCCCATTATAAATATAGTGCGAAGACACCTCATGAATATAATTTATGATTAAGATTAATACTCTTAAGAGGTTAGACTATTCACTTTTGCTGGATAATTTCTAATTATCTCCGGGGTAAAGGTCGCTGTGCCTCAGAAGACACTGACCTTTTAGGGAAATCAATAAGTCTTACATGCATCAATATCATCTAAAAGTTATATTACATCATTTCAAGATACACTGACCAAAAATCACATTTGAAGTTTCATAACTGACCTGCAACTTTTTTTAATAAAAGAATATACGTGCAAATATAGTTCTCTCTCTTGCACTCCCTTTCTCTCTCTCTCATTGTTGGTGTGTGCGCGCGCGAGAGATAACTAATGAGTATATTTGACATTAATTCTGTCCACGTTATTAAATAATTTCAATTAGTCATAAAACATACCAGCATGTAACTGTACATCTTTTGACTGCTCCACCTCTTCAGTGCCCTTCTCATTTACATTTCCGTGATAATCATTAGAAATTGGTGCTTGTTCATTTGTGATAGCTGTATCTGTTGTTTTATCACCAGCTGCTGTGACATCTGATATTTGTATTTCACTCAGAACTGTTGATGGGACTGTATGCTCTGTCTGTTTAACAAGTTTGTCTTTTGGTGTGGCTGAGGAAATGTGCCCAATTTGATTTGAACCCTTTCCAACAGCTGTTACATCCTGCTCCAGATTTTCATCTGGGTCAAACTAAAAAATGAACAAAATATAATTTCAAAATAAACAAGCATTTATGAATATGAAAATACAGTAATGAATTATCAATCTTTATATTTAAATTCAAGAAGTAAAACTAAATTTCTTCACCAAATTAATAAATGCATCTTATCAGCTTTAATAAGAACATACTAGAAAGTAAAGCTTTAGCTGGCTGAATGCCAGTACAAATCTAGTTTACTAACACAACTATTTTTATTTTAAACAAAAGCTACAAGCACCGAAGTATGAAAAATATATGGTGTGTAGAAAGCCAGCAAAAGACATTCTTTGCAACAGTTTTGTCACACCTTATAAGATAACCATTTTTTCCTTGGCTCTGCCTTTCTAACCCTTAACAATACTTTCATTTTCTGTAACTGGACTCGACTTTGTTTCATATCAATTGGTTTATTAAAATGACAGTACCATTTTCTTCCATCTGTAAAAAAAGCATGAACTAAATTACTGTCAGTTACTGTTAAAATAATTATCATAGAATAACATTTACATTACATACCTTTAATGTACAGCTAATACGAAGCAATGACACAAAATGTGGACAAATGTCATATTTTAATAATTGTAATGAATTAGACACCTTATGTTGTCAAACATGCTGTTTTCAAAGGAAAGGCAGTTATTTTCTTATCCAAAAATGTTTAACCAATCAAAACACCAAATAATTTTACAAATGAAATGTTAGAACAGCAAAAGTTCCCCAATCATGAACAGCTAAAGACCACATGATTTACAAGTTTGAATGATGGAATAAAATATCAAATTTTTTTTTGGCAATATGATCAAACTGATTATAGGAAAGAAGGAAACAGGAAGTAAGGAAAAAAGAAACACCTCAATAATAATGATTGTTAAATATATTTATAATTATTATCTGAACCAAATAATAGGTAAATGATATAATCCTCAGATCTTAGTGTATGTTAAATCAATGTTTCATGTATAATCATAATATAATAGCAACATATATATATATATATATATATATATATATATATATCAGTATTGATCACATAGCTGTAATTCATTTTTGGAAGGTGCCAATTCTCAATTGATCCATTACCAGAATAGAATATCTTGGATTATCTTTGATCACCAGTAGTTACTGAGATGCTCTCACTGAAGTGGAATGGCTTCTAACTCATAATTGAAGTGGTGAGGCTTCTGATTTAAATGCCAGAAGAAAGAGTACAAAAGATGCCATAGCTTATAACAGCAATCATAACCAGTAACATCATTATAATATTTTACCATGGAAATCAAAAGGCCGGAGTCAAAATTTGTCATCAAGTTGTATAACTAATTATAAACATTTGGTGGAAGTGTTAAAAGAAAATTAGTGTAGGTAGGTACCTACAGCATTGTGAGCCTGGATTTAAATAATTATTTTTGATGTGGATAATAAAACCAATTTAAGCAGATTCTGAAGATTCAAAAATATTAGTACTCTAGATTTAAATAAATAATTATTTATATACTTTAATAATAAAGATGATTTCTATATTTGGTAATGAACTTAAATGAACTACATGTTATAACAGGCCTTGACATTAACGGTTGTCCGTCTGTCCAGGACAACCAAACTACGTAATCGGACAAGTAAAACCACATGCTTGGTTGTCCGCAGTGTCAAGTCGTATTTTCGATTGTTCTCGAGTCTATGTCAATAACTGCAATTATCACAACGTGCATCTACCAATACAAAACAAATTCAAAATTTTGGACAAGTAAAAATGAAGTGTGACATTGAACAAAAGTGGCAAAAAAAGTTTATGTCAAGCCCTGCATAACCATTATATTTTTGTATATGCAGGTTGCTATACTGGAAACCCTAAGCCTGGTCATCCTCACAATCATGTGCCTGATGCTACAGATGTCATGTATACCAAGTGTCACAATGGTATGCATAATCAAGTTCACTAGACAAGCCATTAATTTATAATTTGTTTGTGTTTTTTGGTCAATTACTTGGCTTCATAATAAAGTATGAAGATCTGGGGGGTTTTCTTTTACTTTTTTCTTTTTTTTTTCCTACAAATATTTTTGTTTCTTTTGTTCCTGTTTCCTTACTTCTGACAAGGACAGTGAATGACCTAAATTGTGCTGATGTGTCGTTAAACAACATCCATCCATTCTTCTGACAGTTCTGTTTACCAATCAAATTATAGAAATTTTTCAAAAGATTAAAATAACTTTTCTAGTCTTTAATTTTCAATACTAGTATTTTCCCTTTGTATACTGGTTATTATGTTGACATTAATCAATTTACTTTAATGCTATTATACATGGTTTCCAAATGACTATTTCATCTTGTTGTAAGATAACATAGTGTTTTTACCTGTCAGAGAAACTATGACATCATCAGAGGTGTAATTCACACTGATCTCATTACTACCAACTTTCTTGCCAGGCAAATAGTGTGATAATCACTTCTGTGTCTGTCTGGTCCCATCCGGTAACTGCAACAAATCAAAAGTGTGTAGTAATTAACTTTTACCTGTATTTCGTCATCATTTTAAATACAAGCAGTTTATTTTCCTAACTGGCTACTGCTGAAATCTATTTTGAATGTACAATAGTGGTCATTTATGCAACTCAAGCAACAAGCCATTGTCAGCACATATTTGGTTGATTAACAGAAACAGTATTTTGTCTTCTTTCACAGTCTGCACTGCTGTGAAACAAGATCAAAATATCCACCATCACAGAGGCAAGTATATCAAATTGTGGCTGTCCAGTGCCATTCTTTTATCTGTTTCATCTATATAAGCCACGTAAATTGCCTTACTCTATTAAACTATAATTACAATTAAGCTAGGTCATCATGAATTGATCACAACAAACATACATCTACATGTATTATCAATGACGCATACATATTCTACTGGGAATTTTAGAAAGAAAAGAACAGCAGCAAGGACAGGTAGGTCTATTAATGGTATTTTAGTTCAGTTCCTAAAATTCCTCATTATCGCCCATGTAAAATGTTTTGTAAATAATGTAGGAATGAATGTGGTTTTACGGCATATCGGCAACAATGGTCATTTTGTGCCAATTCGTAAATAACCAACAGACACTGGACATAGTTTTGTGGTGTCCATGTCATTGAATCCAGCAGTGACTACATCAATGCATCACCCCAACAAAATTCTGGGCGCTCCTGGAAAAAAATGCACCATTCCAATTGGTTGGCCCAGCTAAGGCTTTCAAGCCATGCGGTCTAGAGCAACTTGAGCTTTTAAATACCATTAAAACAAAACTGATTATAGTATTATTATTGGTCTGATGTCATAAATCCACCACACTTACATTTAATTTATGCAGAATCTGTAATGTACATGAGGTCATTTATTGGCATCTTCTGAACGTTTCTGAAGTATTAACAGTGCAACATTAATTTGCAGTGTAATCAGTGTTCAAATATTGGGTGGTGGGTTATACTTATACACTTTGTTGAGTTCTTTACAGGAGAACAGAATATATACAATTTGTTGCTTTGATATAAAGATTTTATTAATTAAATAGGCCCACTTGTTCCTGTAATCATGTAGTCAATGGTGTGAGTAACCTTTCATCAATGATTTAATCACAATAATCGTTGAAGTCAATTCTCATGGAAGCCATGACAACAGATAATATTTGTAATTCACTAGTAGCATGTATTCATGATCTACTTAATCGGAGTAGACACAGTTTGTTTCTTTGATATAAGTTTATGACACAAGTGGCAAAATCAGTAGCGAATGGACCTAACTATAAAGGGCGAATGGGCTCTATGATGAGTAGCGAATAAGCCATGGAAACAAGTAAATTTTAGGTGGCGAGAAAGCAGTAAAAATCTAAAACAAATAATCATAAAACCATTAGTCTGATTATTAGAGTCTTTAAGAATGATAAACACTGATAAAGTGACATGATAATGATCATTACGATCGAGTTCTCATTATTATCATTATGATTATCTAGATCCAGAATTGATCTACGAACGATGGAACGTACAATTTATTAGTTTCTTCGGATCCTTTTCATTCTCGAATTCTTTTTTCCGCTTGGACAGATTGACAGCTTCCATTTCTTTCTTCTTGTCGATAGTTTTTGCTAAGCTTTTACCGGGACTTGGTTTTCTTGTTTTTGATGCCATGTTGGGTGGTAACGCGCCAGACGATGATTCACTGTCAGATTCAGTGTCAGATTCGGCAAAGTTTGGCCCTTCATTGAGGGCAGAATGCCTCCTTTTTAGAATTCCAGACTCGAGATTCTCCAGTTTGGAGATAATGCTGAAGGTCTTTATTTATGGCGTACAATATGTGCGACTACCTGGTATTTGTGGCGCATATAAGAAAATTTGTTTGTTAGAAATTCACTGCGGCGTACAACTTCCCGTTGTTGTCAAAATCCAGCAATTTCCATAAGTAAGATTTCCGGCACATGGTAGAGAAACAACCAATCAGAACTAATCTTACATGAACAATATTAATCGGCCAATAACGTCGCTTATAACATAGTGAAATTTGAAAATGACTGATCTAATCACCATAGGGAATGTTTTAAATATTTTCCTGATCATCATCATCATTTTATATATATATATATATATATATATGGTTGGTCGTAGCCTTAATTTAATGACACACACACACACACACACATATATTGTATATATATATATATATATATATATATGTGTGTGTGTGTGTGTATATAGTTGCATTAAATTAATGCTACGACCATTTTGCATCTACATCTATATAAAATAAATTACAAAGCCGAATAATAGTTACATTACAATTTTTCCTACTATTATTAATTGATAATCAAAAAGTTGATCGATCTCACTTTTAAAATTTAAGCACTCTATAATAACACAACTGAAATATGTATCGAGGTGGTTCAATAATTTAATTAGTTGGTAGACAGATACTGAGATAGTAGACCAGAATTATTGAAATCCCTGTATACGGTACAGCTTCAATAGGGTTTATAGTACCTATAAGGATTAAGAAGAATGCCATCACCTGCTTCTGTGGGATGTTTCATTTGATCATGTAATTCCACCGGAGCCCTCTCTCTCTCTATAATTAGTTGTACTTTTTTTTATCATTCAGCCTAATCAAGATGTTAGCCTGTGAGCTCTCTTTATCTACCCCGTGTATAGCTAGTTTAGGCCTTCAAAAATTATGGCCCAGTTTCATGCTGTGGCATATCATGAGTGGTTCTCGGATCATGTTAAATAGTACAGACTTCTCGCCGAATTAAAAGGAATTGACTTAACCCCGCCCTCAATGGACGTAAAACAACCTGGTAGTGAACATACTTGCACTCTGTATATTTTAGATATTGCATGGATCATACAGCAAGGATCGAGTGTTCCTGCTTGTATGGTTATATATATATATATCCCTGTTTTATTATAATAACTCAAGAGAGGAGATATATCTATAAATCGTTGTTCCTTATAGCTACCGAGTAAAACAAAATATACCTAATATAGATATATAGATTGATTATTATAATATATATATATATATATATATATATATATTCAACATTAAAAAGTTATATCATTTCACAAACAAGTACAATATATTAATGTTGAAAATGAGAATGCCATAAGTACAGCAATTCCATTAAAGACAATTCTCTGATATGTATAATGATTTGAATAAATAAATAAATAATTCATACAAAACACCACATGCGCACACACATTATAATATATATTGTGTTTCTGACATTTCAAATTAGTTTCCAGCATATTATATCGGTAATAAGTAAAACCGCGATCCAGCAAAATGGATACCGTCGATGGTAGGCTGTCAAATAAATATATAAGAAGTACTCTGTGGTTACACTAGTTCGGTTAAATTACTGGTTGATTCTTTAGTTACTGATTTTAACTGTTGACAATTTAAATGTTAAACTTTATTTATAGGCTATCTCTATAGAAGTCGCCACACATACTCCATTATGATTCTAGTTCTATATTCGTATTGATATTCCATTTCCAGTCTTGAGTCAATCATCAATGATAATCATATTTATAATGCTTAATGATAGGAATGATGATAATAATTATTATAGTTTCAGCTGTTGAGAGGATGAATTATATTAGCCTATTTCCATGAATTAAGCTTTCTTACCAATTTATGATTTACAGAAACTGAGAAAGTGTGATGGGTTTTGCCTTATTATTTAAGCTTATAGATCTATATACTTTTGAGAGTATAGTTACTATAGTATATGTAGTGATGCACCCAATTCATGAAACAAACATTATTTTCAAGAAATGGAGAACGTAAGAATACAAAAGGACAGATTTAGCCTGAACCTCTAATTATGATTTAGTTGGGCCATTAATATACAGTGTGACATATTTTATGTCCAGAAAGTCTACAGTTTAAAGGGACCAGTCAACCTCATCCTCGGTGTCAGATAATATTACTTAAAGGGATAGTCCACCTTCATTTCAAATTGACCTGAAGTCTGTAAAACCAGTACAAAAGCATGTAAACAAGTGTGAGTAAAGAATTATTCCAGAATTAAACGACATTATCTTGTTAAAATTACGCGATGAATGACATACAACCATATCAGTTTGAGCCAGAAGGAACGTGACAAGAGGAAGATGATTCCAAATTGCTCCAAAATTAATGCTCAAGAAAAACTATAATCTGCGTCAGTCTAGAGAGCACCGATGTGGCGTCGGAGCATGTTAGTTTTTTCCTTCCCACCTTTGATTCTGGCTTCTAGTGCAGCTGTAATGGCAGCCTTCCAGTGATTTGAATTATTTCCCTATATCTATGATGTCAGGTATATTTCGTGATTATTACTGTGGAATTTTTGGTTACTGTTCTAAGCATTACATATTTAAAAATATTTTCTGAGGGTGGACTGTAGATAATGCTTATAATAGATAATGCTTATAAGAGTAAACAAAAATTCCACAATAATAATCATGAATTATACCTGATACCATAGATATAAGGAAATAATCCCAAATTATTGGAGGACCACCATTACGGCTTCACCAGTTTCGGAGGCAGGAAGGAGAAAAGTCAAGTGCTCTGACGTCACCTGACCCAGGAATCCATTAATGTTCTAAAACACTAGCCTGACTGGGCTACTGCTATTTTGAGGCAAGATATGCTGTTGTCTCAAGTTTGTTTTCTGCTGTTTTTGAACTCTTCGTGGTGGATGAAATGCACAGAAATTCTTGGCTTGATCGATTTAGGCCCACCAAGAACTCCAGAAGATCTATGAAAATGTATTGATAATTTTACAAAATATGCCCACTAAAAATGAGTAAATAATTTTATGTTAATATTACAAGGCCATTGTTTTTTGAATACTTGTTTTACAAACCTGCCGACCACAGCTGAAACTTGCCACTGGGAAATAAAATTGACTTTTATTCTTTTAATTATTATTTTCCTGTCGACCTGTCTGTGGCTAACCTTGTTTTTTTTCTTCAGATTGTTACATAATTTTAACGAAAGCAAATGCATACAGAATGTTGAAAAGGAAGATGTTTGAAGCATCCCCCCTTAATTGGCTTAACATAACATTAAAAACATTCATGATAAATTTAAAAATAAAAAGATGGAGAAGTTTAGCATTTGGAATTTTCCCCCAGTAGCTACTAACCTAAAATATACTCGATTAATTTAGGGGAGAAGTGGGGAGGTTCGACCACCTTACACTTCAATGGTTTGATCTTATTCTTAGTATATGTGATACAGCAATTGGCAAGAAGTACTTTACTACCAGTCCCTCAATGTTTAATGTTACTAATAAGGCATTGATCACGTGATTTGTGACCCAATTCAATGTCGTAAAAGTTATTTATATAAGCAAAGTGGTGGGACTGGAAGTTTGACCACAGTGCTGGGCTTGTCTTGTTGAAACCCCTGGCTGTCGCCTGTTGGACACAGCCAAACACACCAGTGCTAGATGGATCGACCACATATATATATATATATATATATATATATATAGTGTAGACTTTTGAAATGTTGATATCTATCGACAAAAGTTCAAATCTTGATACAACCACTATCAGTTGCTAATTGTTTTTGGTGGTGTATTGTTGCAAATTGCTTCAAAGTAAACATAAAACAATTATTCAGTGATATAATATGTTCCAGCTTAAAACTATTAAGTGTAATAAATAATGAATAGGGTTTTAATGTTGTAATTGATTCTCCCTGCCTGGTCGAACCTCCCCACTTCTCTTATAATATCTTTTTGAAACAACAACAAATCAAAATACTGTGAAATACTACCTATAACTAGGTATTATCACAATGGTTTTGATTGTGGTATACACAAAAAAAGCTTTCTTTGGGTGTCACTTGACAAGTTGCCCATTTTGACTTCCTTGACCCCCCGACACCCCTCCTCTTACCTGCTGAGATATTTTTCTTGTGAAAGTCTGCCTGGATACTAGAATCAGACGGTCGTAAACTTCTGGATTCAACAGTCCGATTCACACCAATAGCTACATAGAATGATTGGTTTTGTCGCAGATTGCACATGTGGAATCATGTTCTTACGTTTAAATGTGTTCCATTTTTTTGTGCTTCATGAGTTGCAATGCCGTCATGTGGTGAGTAGTTCACTCATCCATAAAAAATGAGTACCTGACAGGACACGATGGCTATGTATTTGAGTAATGCTTTACACCTATAATGCCTTGCTCCCTTGAGAGTTGAGATGTGTGCTGAGTGGAAACAGGTCTGAGTCAATATTGGAATTGACCATCAATTCCAGAATTGAATTGACCTCATGTGTGACACAAAACAGATCCCTCCATGTAGTAATTGGTGCGCATGCAAATCGGACGGTTGAATTCATATTTTACGACCCGGGTCGTAAAGTTCTGGATTCAACCATCTGATTCGAGTGTCCAGGCAAAATAGGTGAGAGGGGTGTCCGAAACACATGGATACCACAATGTCACATACACTACTCCAACGTCACGTTATGCATATATGCCATATTTTCCATGTACTATTCTATATGGAATCTCGGATTTAAAACAAGAATCTCTTTGTGTAATACGAATCTGACAAAAAATGGAAAACATGTAAACATATGAGCATGATTCTATATGTGTGTATGCGTAAGAACGGATGATTGAATCCAGAATTTTACGACCGGGTCAAAATATTCTGGATTCAACCGTCCAGTTCGAGTATCCACACAGGCTTTCTCAAGAAAAATAGGTCAACAGGTGAGAGGGGTGTCTGAAACACATGGATACCACAATGTCGCATATACATTCAGATTTGCATGCCGCATATATGGAATCTCCGCTTTAAGCATAGCATGGCACTCACAGCCAGCTTTGCATTGCAGATTATAGGTAGGCAGCTGGAAAAAACAATTTTTTTAATTCACTTGCTCAAGAGGCAAGCACACATACATATTTGGTGAATTTTACTCTGAAAAGGGCACTTGCCAGAATGGGCAAGTGATCGCCGATCAGCACTAGCCCGGCATGAAAATATAATTGCCCCGGGCATCTGGGCAACCAATTTTTCAGGCTCCGGTCTGGCAGAGAGCATTAACATTGTAAGAGTAAATGCAAGAGTAAAAATTTACCGAGAATTGTTTTTCTCTAAATTACTTAAATTGGCCCACAGTTGATTGGTGTTTTTATTAAAATACCATCTGTAGGTAAGATAATTGGTAAGTAATGGAGCGAAGTCAAAGACGAAACAGCCTTCAGATGTGACCATGCCGAGATTCAAACATGAGATTGAAACACGGGTGGTAGTGATCTGTGGTCCAAACTACATTTAAGTTAAAAAGAAGCTTACTGAATGCACAGTGACGTGTAAAAAACCAAAACATTACCAATAACAGTGTAAATTGTGAATAAACAGGTTTAATTATGTGCCTGTGTTCTTTATCAGTACCAGACCACTTACCCAGAATAGTAACAGTTTATATGTGCTGTCACTTGTCAAATAATATATGGTTATGTTATAAATCAGGGGCTGAATGTCCATTTCAATGAAATTTGTTAATGTTTTTATTCAGTACACATTAAAATAATAGTTGTCAGATTTGGTTTTGATAACCAGATCTTATTGGCAATGAAGATCTTATTGGCATAATGATGTCTGTTTCTAATTGCTTTATTGATACTTGTCAAATGATATCCATTTCATGAAACTGATCTGTTTTTATCCCTGTACACACCCATGTTAATATGGATGTTTGTTTTTAGCCCTTAGAGAAGTTTTTTTAGCTTTATAGTTTGGTCAGGGTAATTAAAAAAACCCTGATGCTTAGGGAAGTACTGATATTGTGTGGGTATGTTTATGATTGTTTGTAAATTAATGCATGCTAATATTTGGTGTGTGAGATATAGTTGTGCCATATGTACAGCATCATACAACTCATGGATCAATTGAAGGTGTAATACCACATTTTACCACAACCATTATTAAACAGGAATTTACATGTTTTTGACATTAACATCCAGTGGTTGATAAATATGATTATAATGATATTATGTATTAGGGAAAGTGTTTAATTTATTTTGATGTAAACCGACAAGTAATTACACAGATAATTCATGGAAAGAGCAACTAGTAGATGACAGAGGTTTTGTACATTGAATCACCAAGGTGCTCGAGATTGTCCCAAGTTAAGGCAGAAATTAATGATGATGATGATGATGATGATGATGATGCAGAACTCTGTGGTAACCTTAAAATGTAATGTAAGTGCTGAGGTTAAAATTTTAATATCGTGTGAAAATTTATTGGAAGAAAAAATGAGAGAAACAGTGAAGAGTAATACTGCTTTTTTTAATGGATATTATGAAGTAGAAACTATCACTATATTGGTGAAAGGAAGTAGTCTTTCATCTCGTCCAATCATTGAGCTTGTAGAGTAATAGAGTATCTTCTGCCATTTGGACAGTGCCTGGCTACACTGATATGGCAATTGTATATTTGGTGAGGCCTCTTATCATATTGACACCAACCATCATATGAAATGAAAAGAAATAAAAGTTAGTGTGGATAAACGAGATCATCCTTATTAAGTAGAAAATGAGTTAAACTTTCCCTTAGCATTGTTACTAATTTATATCATTTTAATTTCAATAGGTAGGGCTAGTTGTTTAGATTATAGTTAGCATGTATAAAAGACTTCATCATAACATAACAAGCTTTTCTCATAAGAATGCACATATAGTCCAGTGAGTTACAGACCAGGGTTCGGATCGAGTTATCTGTGTTTGAGAAATTCTGCCCTGGTGAATCACCCCTTGACATAACAATTAACATCCTTGATATAACCAGTGCCATGCCAGGGATAAAAATACCATTAACTCATTCTAGTCCAGTGATTGAATGCTATCAGGTGGAGATGTTGGTCTTAATGAAGTGAAATTTTTCATCACTATAAAGAGAACTCTGCTGCCGGTAGTCACTCAGATTGAGAGTCAGGTGGGCTGTACCAATCGTGTGTTTGACTGTGAGTGAAACTTTGAAAGATAAAGCCAGGTGACTTTAATCTAATTGATTGATGTATTTTGAACTGTAAATGTAAACTCTTAACAGAGAGTGGAGTAGTAACATCATTAACTTATACTCTATACTATGGTTTGGCCATTAGTTTTGATATGTTACTGATAAAGACTTGAATATTTGGTGATAGACTCAGTTACAAAATGTTTTAGTGGTGGATTGTTAAAGTATAACAGTGGGTATCGCGTATTTCCTTTAATGGAAGTGTTAAATGTATTTCACAGTCTAGCATGGTTCACTTAAAATAAACCTAGGGCACCTCTGTGGTCTAGTGGTAGCCTGTTGGACCACAGATAACTACCATCCATGTTCGGATCTCGGTGTGGGCACATCTGAAGGTTGTTTCATATTTCAGTTTGCTTCATTACCTTTGGAGGTCGCTTGGCCTATTTAGCATACCATGTGCACAAAGGTGGCCATGAAAACATCAATCATCATCATCATCTTAAAATAAACCTGTTAATCCACCAAACAACTGCGCTACTATCTTTGATGTTGTCATGACAACCAACAGATAAAATCGCATAGGTCAAATTTCTTTATAATAGAATGTTTGCTTGCATGATCAACATTAGTGTACTATCTAGATTCAGGCATATTTCAATAATATTGTGGGTGCCACTGTAGCTACCAGTGATTACCCATGCTTAAGTGGTAGAGTAGGAGCCTACCAATATTAATAGTAGTAATAGTAACTTAAGTGACAGAATGATCACGCCAGTTATACAAACTGTCGTAGCTTCTTCTGAAGCAGTTTTTGGCTGTGTCTGTGGTTTCTGTAATATTTTTATATTGATTCAGATTTTCCATGTTTTTATTTAGAAGACAGATAGTCTAGTTTAATATTTTTTCATCAAAGAGCTCCAGTTGCTCCGAAATTATTTCTTTAGCTAGCATCACCACCCCCACACGTGTTCATCCCCTATTTGAAGATAAAGGATGTAGATTTTAGAGCTGTAAATTACTGGTGTAATTGAATACAGACTTCTAGCACCAGGGTTAAATCCTTGCTTAACTGGCTCTGAGGGGTATTTCATCTTTCACTTTGCCTGTTTACTTTTATAGATTACTTGGTGATAAGATTAGCCTAGAAGTAGAATGCACTGATAAGTGGCTAAAAACCCAACATTTTCCTTTCGCTATTTTTCATGATGTAATGTGTTCCAATGCTGCGGAGTTTTGTTTATGTGCCAGTCTTGCTTGGTTGATTTGTTTTATGTGTTAAGTTATTAGTCTTATCGTTACGCTGTAATGGTTTGCGTATTGTTAGATTTAGAATTAGAAGGAAACGATACGACAAGAAGCAAGAGTTCGCAAGGCGTCAGGAAGAATATCTCCATAAAACTGAAGAATGGTGATGGCGCAACCAAGAGTCGGGGACGCTCAAAAAGGTCAACCCGTAGCAGCAGCAGATCTGCGGCTAAACCCAAAAAAGAGAGTCCTGTGGTGGAGAAGACTGGTAAGAGTAGATCTCCTGTTAGAAGACCCAAACTATATTACCTATATCAACAGTTTGTTTACTAAAACTGATGTAACACAGTCTGTTCTTTATTCAAGCTATTTTCTAAAACAAAGATTCCTGTTTGAGATAGGGTACTCTAGGCACCTGTAGAGTTGAGTATTTACTAACATTAAAAGGTGGCTAGAAAAAAGGGTTTAATTAAAATAAGTGAATACAAAGTTAATGTTTGCAATATGGCAATACTCTAATTACACCTAGAGCACATGTAAAAGTTTAATTATTGATGCTTTACTGTATTTGTTCTTCTACAGATGATGATATTATTGAAGGAATGGAGTTCACAACAATGAAGGTTTCTGGAGCTGAGCCTATGCATAAGATGCAGAAGCTCAAATGGGACCACAAGGTATGACTTGATATTAATGATGACTTGGCTGTAACCAAAAATAAAGTGCATTGTTCTTCAGGATATTTGTTTAGTGTATAATATTTCAGTGTTTTTTAATGGGTACTATGGTATGGTATTTCTTCATTTGCTTTGACACGACAGCTATTTCTCACATTTCTGTTATATATCATGGTTTAAAGGGATAGTCCGCCCTCAGAAAAAGGTTTGAAGACTAATACAGCTATACTCACAAATATCATAAATAATGTCAAAATGTGTAAATGATCACCCGCATATTAAATAATCCAGTTCAAAGTGCTGGTTAATCGACTTTTAATGGTCTGTGAGCGCTGCCATTTTGAAGCTAGACAGAGACCGGAAGCTCCTGAATGCTGACGTCACTTCAATGCATCCAGTTGACCTGAAGTCTGTAGAGTCCATGCAAAAGCATGTAAACAAGTGTGAGCAAAGAATTATTCCAGAACATAATTATTATTGTGGAATTTTTGGTCACTGTTCTAAGCATTACGTATTTAAGAATATTTTCTGAGGGTGGACTATCCCTTTAACTGTTAGTAAGATTGGCTACAGACCTCTTAGTCTGGCACCTAGTTTCAAATGTCTTCCTAGCTATGTCTGAAGGATGTTTCTCCTTGCTTCATTACATTTGGAGGTTACTAGGTCTAATTAGTCTACTACATCTGCCAAATATTTCTATACAACTGATTGAACAAAGGAATGGATGGAGTAAAGTAAGATGTCCAGTATTATAATAGTGACAGTGAAACTCAAAGATGGAACAATTATATAATGGTCTGCCAATTGTTGCTGTTTTATGGTCTATATAGGACAAACAACCTCAAAAGTCTATGAGATGAGGTGACATAGCCCACCCAAGGTTTGAGCCTGGATGCTCTAGATCTGTGGCCAACCACGCTATCAATTAGGCTATAGAGGCACCCCAAAATTCTGTAGATGAGCTGTCGTGACGAATGATGATTAAGCTGTTATTGGATCATGAGGCATTTTGAAAATCTGGTGATAGCCAGATATATATATATATATATATATATATATTTCATAAACACACAAGTTAATCTTCAACCCCATTCACAGACCATTTGGAGAACCATAGATCCCAGGTTAACAAGTACCACTCTGTGGTACAAACTCTCCCTTCCATTGTTATGTCTCTTCTTGACAGATATTTTATTCATTATTTTTTATACTTTGCATTGTTGATGATATAATATAATAATAATAATGGCCAAAAATGGCAGTTATTTTATGTGGCTGGCAACATCAAATGAGGAGACACTATGAGGACTAATTCAAAATAAATTTAGAATTTTCAATATATGACATATCCAGTAGAGAAAACCTTGCCACTTGCCTGGTTGGATGAAAAACTCCTCGTACTATAGTGCTACGACTGGGATTTAGACATCCTGCACAGAATAACCATAACCATGGGAAAATTAAATCCCTCACTCTAACCATGAGGCCACAGAGGTAGTCTTTAGTAGAATCAGTTGAAGTCTTTTGTGATATATGGCAAAAGAAATTACCTGCTAAGGTGTTTTATTTCAGATTATACAATAATATATTTGTTGTTTCTTTTCCAGGTGAACCTTCTTGGTATCAAGGTGATTGATCCCATCATTCACACCTGTGAGACCTGTAATCTTCCCATTCTTATTTATGGACGAATGGTATTTATCGTTTTTTATGTTTGTTTTCTTAACTTCTGTGTGAACGCTACAATTTAGTGTTGCCATAGATACGTCTTAACACATCTCTATTTTGCTTGCTGCGTTTAGATACCGTGTAAACATGTGTTCTGCCTCGACTGTGCCAAGAAATCTGAGAAAGTCTGTAGCAGGTATGTGTCTAAATGGCTGTGTTTAAGACGATGATATCTAGATGTTGTTGAGAGTAGGTGTGGAACAATTGATTTTTCTGATCCAAATCGTTTCCTTTCCAATCCGTTTTGATTTGATCCAGTTCTTTTTTTAAAGCAGTAAGTTCAATTTGATTTGGTATCATAATCATGATAATGCATATTAATGTAGTTGACAGTTAGGGTTTGTGAATTGTTCATGTCTATTATTGGCATCTATTGCATACAATCATTCCTCGAGTATATTGTCAAATGAAATTATATAACATATTTAATACTTTAGAACTGGAATTGTTTTTGCTATATTCCAGTTTACTATCAATTCACCTTATATTAGTGTAGATCGGTGATGTTAGGGCATTACTCTTGAGGTTAAGGTATTAGTGAGATAAATTGATCCATAAATTGTATACAGGCTTATTTGAGTAAACATAGCTAAGCTGTTTGTGGGGATCTGTGTACATAGAAATACCAAAATTGTTTGCTTTGTATCATAAATGGCCTTAATTACAAAACTAAACATTATGAGGATAAATATAGAGCAGTTATGCACACATTGTGAATATAGTTATTGTGTAAAAAAAATCCTTTTTGCCAAAATAAAAAACAGTTTCGATAAATAATCTATATTTGACTATTGGTCAATAATCTGAAATTTAGTCTTTATCTACATGTGGCAAGGACTCTGGAAATGGTTGGGACATGAAGAAGCCAGTCATCTTTATGTTTTCTTGATAAATATGCAATTACGTTTTTTGGAAGGCATATTAATTTATGTTTACCTTATTATAAACTAAATTAATGTATCTGGGGTGTCAGACTGTTGAGGGATGCATCTAGAATGTGCTTTTATATGTTTTTTTTGTTGTAATTCTGGCAAGATGGGTTACAAAATATGCCCAATTAATTTAGTATCATGTATGTGGCTGCTTCCTTGCTTGAAATCCATGATTTTCAACCAATTACATCACAAATTTGATCCATCTTTAGATTTAGTTAATGAATTTTGCCAAATTTGGAGTTGCTGGTATACAGAGCAGATATGGGGTCATTTCCAGTTGGTCAATTCCAATTCCACATCAAATTGATCAATTCCATTTTTTACCGACTCTTTTTTTACCTACTACTCTTTACCATGAGTTGGTACTCCGAATACCTACTTGGAATATCTACTCAGAATAGTTTGTATTCCATGTAGAATTGTCGTGGAAGAAATATTTCTGAATTAAAAAATAAAATGGTAAATTAATTTGAGGATTGAATTTTTTTGTAGCATACTTCAATTCCAATTCCAAATTTATCAATTCCAATTGCATTTTTTTTAAATAAGCAATTCCAATACAGACTGTTTTGATTATGAAAAAAAATGGATGGAAGTTGTAATGATTAATATAGTGATAGTTTATATCTTTGTACCTGAACTATGAATTTGCCCAACCCCTGTACCAGGTACGCCACTGAACTCAATTCTTTTTGAGGATATTGGTGTTATAGAAGTTTTGTAATTATAATTATAATCTGGAATAGTTGTACAAAACATGAATACTCATTCTTTGTGGGGCATGGAAGTAATAAAGTTGTTAGAAATTACTGTGTTCAAAAGCCAGTACTAACATAAAGTAATTTTGTAATCAGTTCCTCAAATGGAATTGATTTGGATCAAACCATTTTAAAGAATCTTGATTTTTCACAATCAGTGGCCTGTTTTTAACCATTTGAAGTTTGGGATGCTCTCTAATGGATTCTTACCGAAATGTTGCTATCTGATCTTTGCCACTGTTTCCTAGAGTATGCTATATATATATATATATATATATATATATACATATATATAGTTGCCTGTGTTGTCTAATGAAGCCATTAAATATTTGATTTACAGATGTGAAGATCCAGTCAACAGAGTAGAGCAGTCAGCTTTGGGAGCAGTATTTGTCTGTAACTTTGGTGGATCCAAGCATGGAGTGTCTGGTTGTAGGAGGACGTATCTCTCACAGAGGGATTTACAGGCACACATTAATTATAGACACCTCAAGCAACAGTCAGATCAGCAGACTAAACAGACACCAGTCACTCAGGCTCCAGCACCTGTTCAGTCTGGATCAGCGTCAACTAGTTCTCTTACAGTGCCACCTAGTATACAGACTGGGAACTATGGATTGACCCATTCACCTGCACTGATGTCACCGACTGTTCCCATCGTACAACAGCCTGCAGCACAGGCATCGAGCTTGATGCATCCTCAACATGATCAGAGCATGTTGTACCCACCACCTGTGAGGACAGATGGCATTGGTCATGGCCTGTCTAATTTACAGCCTCCGACAAATCCACAGATTCACCAGTCCTTGAATCCTCCGATCAGCCAGGCTGCACCAAACCCGGGACCAATGCCCTCACAGCCAGTACACATGGCCCCACCTCCTGTAAGTACCCCAGTGGATACATACCAGAACATACCAGTTATGGCCACCAGAACGAGTAACCTGATCACGGTGCCAATACAGGACGAGTCAGACTACACTCGCCATGATGCATCCCAATATCCGACCTCCTCGGCGGCAGGACAGTACATGCCACCATCCCTGGCACAGCCAATGCTCAGCAATGCACCACCATCACATTTTAGCGCTGTCTCACATCAGTCACAGATGCCTGGATATAGCTCTGGCAACCACCAGCCACCACAGGGACTGCCTGCTGTCAGTCACCCTCAACCTCCCACAATGATCAGCTCTTGTCCACCAATCATTAATGCACCACTGAATATACCTGGCGTCAATCTGTCACAACCTCCTCCTAATACTCCCATGGGGATGCCACCACAAGCCAGACCATCCAGTGGTGGTCCGCCTGCACCGATGATGGGCAACAGATATCCCAACCCGGGTGGACAGGCGATGTTTAATCAGCCCCCACCTACCAATGCTCGGACTTGGCCTGGAGCTCCACCTCCTCAGACTGGACACATGGGTGGACCCCCGGTACAGATGGTTTCAGCACCGAGGGCACCAAACAGCTCGGCCAATATGGGACCTCTCCAGTCTCGTCCATTCTATCACTGATTGTTTGTTACAAATCTAACTGTTACCTGGATGGTTTTTGTGCTGAAACGTGTAATCAATGGGTAGTGTTGTGCTTGGGTGAATTTTTTACAAAAGTAATTTGATTTTATTTAGTTTTAACTGCGTCCACATCATTATTTAAATAAATTTAGGTGACTTCATTCTTTGTAAATTTAATACGGCTTCTCAACATTATTATGAACAGGCTGTAAACTGTCTTCAGAAGATGTGTGGATATTTTGTGATCAGCAAGCTGTTGTTATATGTTGTGACAATTAAACATTGTATGCAGTTGTTTCTGACCCGAAATAGAACATCATGTTTACACAGTTATCTCGTATTACTTGTGGCATTTCTTAAGCTCTCCTCTGGCAAAACATAGTTGGGAGTTCTAATTGCTGTAGTCATATGTGGCATGATAAAGCTAAACCACTCATTACATTGATGGGTTATCTCATCACATAAAGTCAGTCAGACATTGTCATTTGTTTAATGGTGTTGTTGAAATGTAACCACAAAAATACTGTTATAAAAATGTCCTCTAAATGGTTCTTTGTGTCTATTGTGACCGTGTAATAGCCAGTTTGGTGGCGACTTGTAACTTATATTGCTTTCTCGCACAAAAACAAAACCAGATCTATAAATATTTGAGTACAGTTTTATTTGCAAACTTCTTGGCCATATCAGATTATGACCAACATTGAATTGCAACACACTTTCAATGAAACGGAACAGGTGTTGGGCCAAACTGCATAGACTAATTATTTATTACACTCAAAATTTGGCTGTACAGTTTAATCACTCCATCAAACTGTATCTGAATATTATATGTGGCACTTTTAACTGATGACATTTGGTCGTGGTGCTATCCCAATGCTAGAGATGTGGAGTTATGTACAAATCTGGTTTTTTTATTTTTCCTATACACATTCAACATGTAGGTCAAAACAGCTTGGTACCCTGCACAGTAAATTCAAAGCTACAAAACATGGTAGAGGCTGTATTTACAGTAACGAGAACCTTTCGAGTTTGTCATAAAAAAGCTCCAGCCAGGTTTGCCACAGAAATACAGATATATGCAAAATGATGAGACTGAGAACAGCACATTTACACAACATGAACGAACAACACATCTAAAATGACATGATTACTATCAACATTTTACACGGGCCACAGAGGATTAAAATTTTAATAAATAGTCCTAATAAATGCACTTTTAACAACAAGTTAGTATTGTATTATCCTATGGAAACAGCCTGCTACAACTGTACAATTATTGAACGGCTGGGGCACCTTCCAGCATTACCGTATTGTGCAACACTTGCAAGCACGTACACACAAACATGCTGGGCAGAAGTAACATACAATGCCAAAACAAACCACAAGTTATCGGATGAGTTCTATGCAGTCTTTAATAAGCAAAGATGGTGAAAACGTGTTGGAAGCTCAACTCAATATTGCAGCAAGCTATTCATACAAAATAACCATACCAACAAGTGAATGAGACATGTCTACCAATATAAACATCGAGATGCACGCATCCATACTCAGTTACCCACGCATTAACGTTTGTCTCCTCCTCAACATAATAACAACCCAAACGAAGTTCGGCCACTACTGCACGGTACAAAAACTCGATATGCAACCTGTAAGAAGGAAAGAATCCCAACATGCCTGTGCCATCTGTATATTTCTCAGATACGGTTTCCTCCTCGCAATCAGCTATTTCACAGCCTGTACACAAGTCAGTAAACTAAGATATACAATAACACATGACACACTCGCTACATTTCCTGGTCATTACCAGCAGAACCAACAAAACTGATATCCCTACATGAACTTTTTCACATGCTCTCTATTAGGCACATTAACAGGGTTTTGTACATATATATGGCAGTGATATTTCAGCATCAATATCACAATAATAAATAGCATTTGTACAACATCACAAAACACTCAGTAACAACTGTAAACAGTGTGCCCAGAATTAAAATCGTCATTTACAATTAACATTATGCCTAATGATTCAGTAGTCATTGCCACCTAGCAATTAACACCAACTCATTTGACAGCTTGAGGTATTTCTAGTCAATCAAGAAAGGCAAATAGATTTGCCCTACAACTCAGCTTTGTCACAGTTTCTCACACAGTTAACACACAACTGGTTAGTAGAAAAAGTTCTCAAATTACAGTAGAAAGCTTAGAATATTACCCTTGGGATTCTATCAAGTGGTTCTTAATCACAGTTTTTCTTTTAAAGTAAGTTTTACTATATTTAGCCAATGTGGAGTATCAATTTTACAGGTTTCATCAAACATATAAAAGGAATTTTGAATCCTAGATATGAACTGATAACATTTCTTGATCAGTGCATGCTGTATTTGATTAGTTCATTCAAAAGATGTGCTATAAAAAAATAGCTTTAAGGTTAGTCCATAATTATGCTGATGACAGTCTAGTGACTGAGAGTGATGGTAATTTGTTTTGTTATAAAATTCAGATTTCAAAATTGCTGTCTTAATCACCACACAACTATAATCATAAATATTGCTGTTCAACCATATCAACAAATGATCACCGTTACAAGAACTGGTTTCTCTATCCGGCATGTAATAATTATACAAAACACATTATCCAGATGAAGCCAAACTGACGTTCAAAACATCTGTGTCCAATAAAATTAATTACCATTTTACTGAAATGTGTAAAAGTATAGCTAAACGGCAATTCTTCTCATACAGCCAATGGCATGGTAATAAACATGCTTCAATCCAGTCATTTCTTCATGTAAACGAAGTTTGTCTCTACTGATTCAAAAAGCACACGTCTTGTCACACAAACACACACACACATTACCACAAACTGTATCCTATATCAGTTATGTTCACGTTGTGAGGCTGAAATCAACACATACTCCAGAATAGGACTTCTCAAGCAACATTCATCGATAAGCAAAGATAAATGATTTTAGGTTGGGTGGGTGGGTCTCAGGATGAGCACCATCTAACTCACTCACTCACATCTGATCAGGAAAAAAGCAATCTTCTGTGTATACGGCACACAAACTGTCATGAGTATTACTGTTAGAACGATTTGTTGCTTCACACAAACACACAGAACAGCAGTAAAAATCCTGATCTTGATAACATTAGCACTCTGAGCTGTCTGTCAGTGAGGTTTTTGACGATTTGCTTTTTCGTCCAAATAATCCAAACTTTGATGATGATGAAGAGCCCTTGAGGTTTTTAGAGCTGCCAGTAGAGGGAGCCGATGATGCAGGTGCTGGTGGGAGTGGTGCTGGAGGTTGTGATGCGGCTGCAGCTGCTGCATGTGTGTCCTCTTGGCTTCCAGAACCAGCTGACACCTGGAAAACATAGAATAGCTTTTGAAACTTTCAATAACATACATTATATGCTCAGACATCATTTTATTCTTAAAACCTTGGGGTTTGGAAATTAATAGACTGAACACAGATTTCTCAAAAAATTATGAATATTTCAGTAGATAAATGTCCTAGTGATCTAGTACTGACTGAAATACCATGACACAG
The DNA here is from genome assembly GCA_025642065.1 of Paralvinella palmiformis. Lineage (NCBI taxonomy): Eukaryota > Metazoa > Annelida > Polychaeta > Terebellida > Alvinellidae > Paralvinella > Paralvinella palmiformis. The sequence goes on along the minus strand of JAODUP010000081.1, from coordinate 234,309 downwards.
TGTTTAATAAAATTAAAACTTGAAATTTAGTTGATTTTTAAGATACCTTTTGCTAAACATCAGTTGTTGATGTTTTACTGACATTTAGCTAATAATATAATAAACAAGCAAAACAACTGCCTTCTGAATTAATAATACACAGAATATTTTGTTTGTAAATATCTTACTTCAACAGAAGATTAATTATACTGATTTATCTAGGTTACAGTAATGTATAAGAGACGAACAAAACATGCTAATAGTTGGTATACAACGAGTACACTGTTAACTAATGCTATATTGTACTGACCATGCCACTGTCCAGTGAGCCACCACTACTCCTCCGTAAAGCACCTAAAATATATAAAAATGTTTGAAACTGAATATTTTCAGTTATATATATCATCCTAATCAATGGGAACCCTTCACCCCCCCAGAAATCTGCAAATCTGTAGAACATTTGCATGTAAGGAATCTTATGTTTGAACAAAGTGGACAAAGAATTATTCCATATGTCTCAGTTCACTCAACAGGAAATTACTATCTGGTAAATGTAAATCACAGTGGGGGTGTGTGTGTGTGGAAAAAGATGATTAGACAAGATGTTGTGCATCACATTATCGAGTGTGAAAGTACAGTAATGCTAGATTGAGCTATGGTCCAGATTGTAAAGTGATGTTTGTGGAAGGGTGCTAAAATCCTAGTTTAATTAAGGGTTTGCATGTGAATGCATTTACATCATCTAGCATTCACTGTGGAATGATATACATTTACAGATGTAACTGCTGGATCTATTAAATCAAGCAGAAATAACATGCAGCTATAAATATATAAACTGGAATAAGTTTCTTCAGTGAGAAGCTTACTGGTGAATGAAAATTATGTACTTTAGTGTGTATGTGACACACACACACACACACACACACACACACACACACACAAACGTAAATCGGCAAACACCTACCTACCTTCACTGAGATCTATCAGAGAATTAGAGAGCGTAGACTTCTTAATGCCACCACATTCTGGAGCAGACAGTCTGTTATAGCTAGGATCTGATGGCTTTAGCAGTTCTATATCAACAACTCCAGAATCTTTACTGTGTCTGTTGAAGTTCTTGTGAGACTGAGACATCTTCTGTTTTTGGAGTTCCTCCTCAATACGTAATGTCTCCATCTCATTCATCTGACGAATGGAATATACACAAAACTTAATTCTGATTGAAGTCTTCTGACAAGATTCAGCATAATAACCAATGCTAAACCAGATTTAAAATTTTTAAGCCCCATACAGAAAACAGTTTGTGAAGATATCATTACTATAATTATCCGATGAAAACTCAATGGGAGATTAATGGAACTAGAGAGGGATTTAATTACAAAGAACATTTTAGTACTCTTTTGGGATAAATCTCTTCTACAACATGTTTAATTATGAGTACATTATGACAAGGGATAGGGCCAAATATGTACTTGTATTTCTATATGAATACACAATTGCTTTGTATGTATAATTGATATGATACACTTATATACACTACAGTACTAATTACGGGTTTAGGCTAGGGTATAGTTGTCTACCAAGTAGTTTAGCACCTACTAAAATTCATATCTGATTGACTCTCAGTACCACATTGGGTGTTTTATGGTCCATATATCTTGTTGTATAATAGAATAATGGGAACCTGGGAAGCGAGCAATCTCTGGGGCTTTGTATTATGGTTGGGAATAAAGTATAGCTATGTTGCAAGAAGAAAGAGGGGTGTAATCGTGCATCTAATCTTTCTGGTGGGGATAGAATCTTTATCACAAGCAGATACTGTGACAGTGTGATTACTAGGCCCAATGTGATGCAAATTGCTGAATTATCACTTGGTCTGGTTTAGAGCGTGCTGTCTTACTAATTATAGAGTTATCACAACATAAACCCAGACCCTATATAACCATTTCTGATAACATATAAAATAACAATAAATGATAACTCTAGCTACAACTGTTGTAAATACTGGACCATATCTATTTCTGGATCTAACCTACTATTACATCTGTGTGATGTATATAGATAAATATATCACAAAGAAAAACTTGATTCCAATTAATACAAATGTATTTTATTCATGTGTTGACAGCAATATTTGAATTAGTATTTGGATATGAAAAATAGGATATTTAAATCTGCATTTGGATAGGAAAGCTCCATATATTCTGTATTTAAATTTTACTTGATTAGATGTATTTGACCTGATCCCCGATTGTTACCGAATTGAAATCAATCTTTAATGGAGAAACAAGTAAAGTCAAGGTAACAACTGTTGGGTTGGCTCATTCAGACAAACTACTGACCTCTAAGATGGCCTCCTTCAGATCTTCGACAAATTTACTCTGGTCATGCTCATTACGCGCATTAAAAGTAAAGAGCACTTTGCCATTTATATTGGTTGTCAATCTGATGCCATGCTTGTATCCTGCCAATGAAAAGTTCACAAAAAATAAATATGTGTGTATATTAATTTATATACTTTACAATGAAAAACCTTATTACTGGGAAGCATTAGTTAATGATCCCATCCACATAAAGCCCTGTACTTACGTGGTGTTGTGAAGAGATATACAACCATCCCACATAGCGAGAAGGAATCTCTGAAGCTGTATGTCACATTGTGCTTCTTCTTGCTGAAGATCTTGCTAACAAGCAGCATATCATTAAAAAGGAACACTTCACGCTGATGTAAACCAAGCTTCTCCTTCTTGTTGGGATCTATGACCTCATAGAGACGACAGTAGCACACTAACCTTCTGTGTGGTAAAGCCAGGGCCTGGAAGTGAACAATAAAGCTAGATGAAGACAATTCATAGCAGTAATACAGGAGGAAGTCTCAATTATCTTTTATGCCAATTCCATCTGAAGGCCATTATAAACAGCAACAAACTATAAGCTAAAAACATTCGTCTTTCTCAAATGCTGTTCACCGAAGAATCACATTGAAGCAACCTTTCAACAGATACAAGGTTTCAGTAGTAAACAAATGATAAAAGCTATTAGAAGTGGAGTGTTAAACTCCAGCAGACAGATGTCATTACTTACCGGCTTCTTTCCAACTATCATTTGCTCGACTTTCATCACTTGTTGGACATGATCTGGACCAGGTTTGAATTCTGACTGTTTGACACGATCATAAATCCCCTTCAGCAGGTCTGGATCCAAGTCCTCCCCTCCATCTATACCTGGAATACAAAAACGGAGTGTCACAAACAAAATCTAGTAAACGAAGATTTCTATCGAGAATAGGTGTGGTTTTCATGAGTCACAATGAATTTATAATATATATCACAAGCCAAGTATAATTACTATGATTGTAATTATGGTTAATTGAAATTGCTTTTACTGAAACCATGGCATATTAAGAAGCAGTAGTTTAGAATAAGTTAAGTAATAATTTTAAAACAGATTTTAGGGTACATAATAAGCAAGCATATGGAATTGATCAAACTGTACTTTCCATTTGCAGTCATCTTTATTTGTTGTTGAATTAACACCATAAACGCATCTTTCATACTCTAAACATACTGATTATACATCAATGTTCACTTTAATCCAGCGTCTCTTCAATTATTACAAACCTTTGAGGTTCTTGATGAAGTCGGACAGTTTCATCTTTCTCTCTGGCTTGATGTTCTTGTTATGTAGGTCAGTATTGAGCATGATGATAGCAAAGGCCAATAAGAATACTGTATCAACATTACTGAACTTCTTCGCCTGATCAGGGTTACACTCGCAATAACGGTTAGCAAATGCCTATCGAAAAATAAATAAATATATACACTTTTACCAAATTTAGTTTATTGCTGATTGAAGGAACATACAGTTCAGTTAGGATTAAACGCCACAGCCCTCTCTGCTTTAACCCTCATGGCTTAAGAACATACACAGTTTACTTTTATTATAGGCCCAAAGAAAATTGTTTCTAGCCATTATTTACATAAGCATAATCTATAATTTGATCTGATCAGCTGCTCATTAAGGGCTAAACATGTGAAAGATAAATACAGGTATTCAATTTGAACCTAGGTTTATACATTCTAGTCTATCACTATACCACTGATCCAATGCTAATTCACAATTTCAGTGTCAGCTATTCAAAACAGGTTCTTACCTCCATTAATCTCTCTATTTTCTGTGCTTCTCCCTATAAAATACATGGTAAAGCAATGGTCACTTAACATTATCACGTGCACGCACACACACACAAACACACATGCACACACACACACACACACACATTTTCTATAGAAAATATTAGAATAGTTGTAATGATATGGTATAAAATAATACAAACAACCTACTAATATAAAATCCATACTACATCCTGTAAGCTGATTAAGTGTAATACTTACAGGCATTCTAAAGTATCCCTGGTATTCCCTTAATGCCACATCAACCTGTAGACCAGCCAGATCTATCTCTCTACAGAAACACCTGAGGACAAACAATATACAGTATCAGACTCCATATATACAGAGACAGCGAAGGACACTGACATATAACCTAGAACCTAGTATCATATCAAACAAAACTTACAGTAGCCTATTTCTTCCTGAGTCTCCTTTCTCTCTCTCTCTCTCTCTCTCTCTCACACACACACACACACACACAACACACACACACACACACACACACACTAAGATAGCTGTCACTTATAGTTTGAAATATTAACATTAACAAGGCTAATGTGGATTTTAACTGACAAAAACTAATGGCTATGAGATTGTATTGAATGTTATATAAGTACACTTCATCACAGTGATCACACAGCTAATAAGATTATATAGCCAGACAATGTATAGAGCTGTAATATTACAACAATCTACTCACGCCAATACATCCATGTTGAATTGTTTCTGGATGTTACCAAGATACTCTCCAATCATCTGTTTACTTAAGCCCTTTCTAGAAATAAGGAACTTCGCTATTGTCTGTGGACGGTTGTCTAGAAATCTGTTGTCCATCAGGTAACGAATGCCTTTCTCCGGTTTCCTACAAATAACAATATTAAGCAGTTGATGGATGTTTTGGTATTATTAGTTCAAATGTTTTGTGTTGACCCAATTAACTCTTAAATTACCAAAGTAATATATCACATGTTGTGGCACTGCTATTAAGAAGAGGTATTTCATTAATTAATAGATTTGTTTACCACACTATTGAAATAAATTTATGTATAAGATGCGTATGTGTGTGTGTTTATCCATGGGATAGTTTGCACACACACACACACACACAAAATATTTTATATAAATATTATACATAATAAAATAAAAATATTAGCTTCAAAAAAAATCTCAATAAAATTGTCAGGACTTGCATTCCCTGTATTCACTTTACATATAGATCTAGATGTATTAACTGATCAACACTATTTACCAAAGTACATCACATCAATATTTTTATCACCATGAACTGAAAGACCTCTTGTTTTAAAAAAAATACAGAGATGACCTAAATATTTTTTCATAAAAACAAACAATTACTACATTTGCTAACTATTCACAAATATTCACTGTGATATTCAAGCAGAACACATGCGCCCACGCAGGCAGGCGCGCGCGCGCACACACACACACACACACACACACACACCTGTGCCAGCGTCTTAACTATCTGTATATAAACATACACATCAAATTGATCAAACAAGAGAGAAACATGCTAAAGGTTATACAATACACGCTCAGTACCATAATTGTTCTCTGAAAGGAAAACCTAACTGACCACATATCAGATATTGACCTAGCTACAGCTGTGCTATTGAATTTGACAACACTGATAAAAATCAACATACACGCAAATTGTATCAGTTACGGTCACTGATGTGTGCATATACTGAGCACTGAGAAAAATTCCAATACCATACCTTAACATTAATGCATATTTATTACCCAAATACAGAACTGAGGCTGCGCATGCTGCATTGAGTGAATATATCCGAACAATGTCAATCATCCTAGATAGTGTCAAGGCCGGTTATTAAAATATAAACTGTGCACCACAAACACCTGTCTGTACATACAGACCAGATATGGGGTCAATTCCATTTGGTCAATTCCAACTCCACTCAATTCCATTTGGTCAATTCCCATTCCACATCCACATTCTTTTTTACATACTAGTTACTACTTTTTACAATGAGTATCTACTTGGAATATCCATTCAAAGTAGGATTGTCATGGACCAAAATATTTGTTAATTAAAAAAATTTATGGTAAATTAACTTGTGGATTAAATTTTTTTGTAGGAAAATCCAATTTATCAATTCCAATTCCATTTTTTTTAAATAAATAATTTCAATTCTGGAATTGGAATTGACCATCAATTCCAATTCACAATCACGGTGCTGTATTTATACACACCACAAACACAGGCCTGTACAAACAAGTCTCTTATCAAGTTATCTTAACATTTATAATTATCCAATATAAAATAATCGCTACTTGTGATCAGACGAACAGAGATTTGTTATGGTAGTGCCTCACAAAGCTTAATGCATAAAGCTTAACAGTTTGTCATATAGAAGCTTGAGACAAAAATAAACCATGAATACAACAAGCTTATATATATATATATATATATATATATATCACATTGCATAACATTTATAAAATTCCCATGAACGCCACAGACTATGTGTAAACATTCATAAAGTATTGATGGTCAAAAATGGTTTAATCTGATCAAGTATTTTCTGCCCTGAACCTGTTAATTTGTTAATCACATTATGACCACTTCCATCTACATAATAATCCCACTCATCATTGTTGTATGAAACCTGGAGAACAATGCGTACTGTAGCCTGTGAATGTGAACACAGATATTTTGGAGGGGATAAGACCTATAAACAATAAATGAATGAATGTTGATTTGAGTCTCATTACTGGTCACATGAGGGAGACGTGGTCGAGGGATGTCTGACAAAGGACACAAATACAGGTATGAACTGTACTTCAACCTACAGAACCCATATATATGTATTGCTATTACCACTGTGCCATTGGAAGCTCCCAAGTCACACACACGCACGCACGCACGTACCCACGCATGCACGCAAACAATCACACATATAAATTATAATTCAGATGAAGATATTGTTAATGTATATGTTGGTTAATTCAGCCTGTGTTATCTAGCAGGTAACAGAAATGCTCAAATTACTTAGGAAAGTTCCATAAGAAGCCACAGTGAGACTTCTGTAAACCAATCAATTTCGGTTTCCCGTTAACTTGGTATATAATAATAATGGCCTAAATCCCAGGTAATAATTAATTAAAGTACGTCTTGCAAACAAAATGAATATTTCAATGGTCTGTAAATTACTGATTTTTTATGTCAACAAGGGGAATAACCTATTTATAGCCTGGAATAGAGGTATGGCGTATAAGACAGAGGAAAACCTTGCCAATGAATCTAATCCCATCTAACCAAGGCCACATACTGCATCTTAGACCTGCAGCACACTATGGTCATGAACAACAAGTCCCATGTGCTAACTAGTTTGGCCATGACCTTAAATTATACAATAATCTCTTCGAATCCATCTTCTTGAACTTTGGGTACTGTGATAATATTCTACAAGTTTTGAGGTACAGTATGTCACCTACCAGAACCGAGCAAGTTTACTCTTAACTGGTGATGATGGAAATTCTTAGAGGTTTTTGCTTATTTTCTTTTAAACTGTACTCAAACTATGTAAAAAAATTCAAAATTCTTACAGTTGCATGTATTATGTAGCCCATTTTTAAATGCAAACTCTTTATAAGTACATCATTTACACCTGTAAGGTGCTCATTTATGATTCTGAGGAATTCAGTTGGGTTAGGTCAGATGAAATATATGATAAACCAGGTGGTCTTAAACCAGTCACCCTTTAGTCGTGAACCCCGAACTAATTAATAACCAAAAACAGCATTTTGAACCCAGATATATCACTTCTTTACTTTCAGATAAAAATCCTTTTTCTAAAACGCACATACAAGATACTTGATACAATTATGTTCTATTCGTCATCATATAACGATTGACCTAGCAAATCTAATCTAGACATTAGTTATTATTATCTGATCAAAGATAAATTCGTCTTTTACCCACTTCCTTCCTTAACGTTCTACGAAGAAACTGTTACCAGATCAAGGAAACAGATCAAATCCCCTGTAAAGCTGTGCCCATACAAAAGCTGATGCTACACAGCTACAATTGAAATGACTGGAATACGGACAAACATCAGTCGTATTCCAGAGTAAAACAAAGGCACTAATCTAAGTTATTCCTCTCAATATCACAAAGGACTTTGGGGCTTTAGAAATAATAAGAACACGATGACACGCCAGGAAATGCTTTCCAGTTAAGTAGCGGTTAATAGAGCTGGCCATACATAAGAATTAAAGACAACTGCAACTGCACTGTTAATTGCATCTACTTGTAATTGATTAGTTGCTAGTGTAATTGTACTTTTGACTGAATATTAACTGTTGCCACAATATATATCTTGGCATGTGCCAATACGTGTTAAGAATATAAATGAAATATTTAAAATTGTAGAAATGTGTATGCCATACCGGTAACTTGTTTGCAGGATTGAAATCACTGAATAATATCATAACTGTACAAGACAATTTTATATATTTTTTTAAATTATTTGAGTCACAATGAATTCTCAGGTATAAAAGCAAATCTAGGCATAATGGTTATCTGTCAAAACAAATTCATGGATAAAAAATGCATTAAGTTGAACTTACTTATTAAAGAGGTTGAGCCCAATGCGGTATATACGTTTGCGCTGTCTGTCAGACAATCTAGGAGGTGGTGTCTGAGAGTGACTTTCTCCCATAGCGGGTAATGTCCTGTGATAGGTATGGCTACTTTCACTACTCATGCTACATGTACTGGAGCTCGGCGAGCTAGAGAAGCCACCCTGTACGTCACGACCTTCTGAACTCTCGGGTTCACTCGCTTCTGAAATGTTACTCATACGTTTCAGGTCCTCACTTGAGGTGCATGGCTCCGTGCCGAGCTCGGCACTCTTGCGCTTCCAAATTGGAGAAGCCTCTGGTGAATGCTTGTCCGTGCCATCTTTACGTTTACGTAGCTTCACCTCTGTGTTGCCATAGATACGCTTATACAAAGCAACATCTTCTGGTGACAATGAACCATACTCACCACCAGATGGATCCAGCTGTTCAGCAGAGCCATCTGGTGGTCTTTCAATGTGCAGTTGTGGGAGATTAGTCCTTTCTGAGCTACTGGCATGATGGGCTGCTTTCAGTGTATCAGTCTGCTCTATTTCCACCAAATCGTCAACATTGTCCACCACTTCCTGTACGTTGTTGTAATGGGGCTGCGTTAAATGTGGGCTATGGCAAGCATCCTGACTACTGTCACTATGAAAACTGTCATTTAAAATATCGGTCTCCTTGCTCTCAAGCAGCTTCTCAAAGTTTATGCTTGGCAAGTCGACGGTTGGCTCGACCAACGCCTCCTGCGGAGATGTACTACCACTGCTGTCATTTAGTTCTGGGTATGAATTCCGGTTGTTATTAGTTTCCGAGTCTGTCACATTGTCTGCCACAGGTGGGATGGCCACTGCTGTGGATACAGCGGGAACGTTACGACTCACTCGACTGTTCTCCAGAATCATGTCCAGGTCTAATCTGGTTGTTCGAGGTAATGAATGCTGATCCCTTGTTGGAGTCGTTGCATCTTTAGCTATGACGTTGATGCTGTGTGACTTGTGTATCACACGTACAGTTTGCGATGTGGAGTGAGCAGACGAAACGTGCACCGTCTTTTTCTGAAAATGGTCTGAATATGAGACGTGTTGGTTTGTGTAGTTGTGCGTGTGCTCTGCTGAACTGAAGAAGTGTGAGTGTAGGCTTTCCTTCTCCTCGATGCTCGCAAACATATCAGTCCAGATGGTCTTGCTGCGGCTGAACTCGGAGAGACGTCGCAATCGTTTCTCCTCGAGCTCACAACGTAAACGATCGAAGTTCTTGGTCAGTCTGTATTTCCTGTATGCTTGCTGGATTACCCTAGCGGCTCGGCGAGCACGAAGATGACCGCCATATTTCCTCTCCAGCATTTCTAACTGTTTATCGTGTAGGTCCTGTGATAACTCGTAGGCATTGGCCCATGCTCTGGATCTCTTAACCTTGTCATCTTCATCCCGTTTCAGCTGGCGTTGGCGTGATCGTCCACCACCGCCACCAACAGCACGCTGGTGTGCAGGTGTGGTGCCCATCGAGGGAGAAAAGGAGCTGGTTGTGTTGAAACCCACTGGACCTCCATTTATAAGATGACCATCAAGCTGTCTAGGTGGTGGTGGTGAATCAAATGCCCCACTGCCATCGGTGGTACCACTGAAAGAGAGTGAGATAGATGGACTATTACTTTTACGTTTAATACAAAAGGAACCCATATGGGAATAAAACATACTTCAGACATTACATTAAATACATCGATAATACACCGTAACCAACTTACACCCCTCTTATAAGAGAACCATAACAGCGTAACAAACATAAAACTGATGTGTCTTGGCATGTAATGCAATCTCTTTAAGGAATCTACACGTGTATTGACGGCTTTGTATAAAAGACACAAATGCTGACATATATGACCAGTAGGATTAGCCAATAACATTACAGTGCTGTTTTTATATACGGCCATGCTGATATTTTAAGTAGACGGCAGTCAGGAACAGTGGAAGAAACAATTGCTGGCACATACTGCTTTGTTTGCGCACCTGAAATACTAGCATAGTAATGCCTAAAGCATGCTGCCTTAATGAATCATTAGTAATTACAGTTGAATATTGCCAATTTTAGCCATCTACTAACTACTTAAGACCTGACTGATTATCACTACAATAAAACTGTGTATTACTACATTAAAAGCCTTTTCTTTCACGGCTATTTTACCATCCTCTATAACATTAACAAACACTATACTGCTATCACAATGTCCATTGGATACCAACATTCAGGTTTAGCTGTTATTTCAGCACTTTGCCTTCATACATCCTTTACACAGTAACTTATACTATCTAGGTAAATAAGTCACATACTATTACTATAGCCAAAATTTGTATATTTCTTTTTTTGTTGATTTTTTAAAACAAAGGCCAGAGGTTTAAATTTTTTTAATGGAATGATGCCAATAATTGCAACAAGATGCGTGGCCTAACGCGACAAACAGGTAAGCGCGTGCGCATTCACGCATGAAAAGAAAGAAAAACACACACACACACACACCATTATTCTTTGGGTACTATAATTCCCCCACAGTTCATATATTGGTCTGGGTACAATGTTTAGTTCAAGAGCCAAACCAAATTGGAAATAAACTGAAAAGAAGACGGAACACACCAAATAATCAAATAGATGAGTGTAGATCCTGTAACAATACTGTTAAATAGATTTTATAATGTTGTGACCAGGTAGTGTTGTTAAGTCATCATGACCTATTTAAATCTGGGGATAAGTTTTGGTAGAGACAGATCAAGACACAGAACAATATGATCAGAGACCATGGACTAATCCATTGTAGATAGTGTCCGTTCATTCATTTCTTTCTATTCATATACAAGAGTTAATATTGCCCCTTTCACGTGTTAACTATGTTTTGGATCCAATTCAGAAATGTTAATAAAAGCCATAGTGATGGATTAATCCACCTGTGATGAGGATGCGACATAGACTGACATGGTCATATCGTTTATAGTAGAACATCGAACTTGTGATGAGAATCTGAGGGCCACGACCGACATCATGACACATCTGTCAGCTTCTGACACAAAACAACGTACTACACCGACATAGTCTGCTCACATTTCCCCTGAAAGATAAATCCTTATTGCAATGGCTTCCATCTCTTTGTTGATCTATGATAACCAACCAGTACCGTGGTCAACACAGTGTGTTTTTGTACAAGAAACTAAAAGAGGCCATTTAACCATTTGGAACATTCAACAAGTGGTAAGCCAATAGCCATGTCTTAACAGCGTTGACCAATGATACCACTCCATATCACAACTATTGTTTCCGTGCTATTCTTTTAGCCATAAATATTTACAAATAATAATCAACGTGTACGATGGAGAGAGGTGCTGGAACAAGTTTTAGCTGGAATGAGGCCCCAAAACTGAAGAAAAATTAAATGCCTGACAAACGGCCATTTATAATTTAATCAACTGACACCTGGCAGCACAACAACGGGTCATAGTTTTCTCGTAACAGTCTTTAAGCCAATCATCAAGGGTGGGCTATGACAACGGTGCATTATAGACAGAGAGGTACCTTGTACTGCCTGACACCGGACTATCTATCACACTGTCCATACTCGGTCCCGTGTACCGCTCCAAGCTACGACTTCTGACATAGCTAACTGTAGCTAATTAGCCTAAAAGACACGCACACACACACAGGTAAAACTACGAACGCTACAAATGATGTCACGTGTTATGACTAGAACAAACGGTTGTCCAACATCCCCAAGTAATTTTCATCCAAGGTTAGGTAGCCATGACAACAGGTACACAATATGGCCAGAAGGTGTGACAGGAGGCAGATGATTAGCTCAAAAATATATCGGAATACATTATCTCCATTACCACGTAACAACAGCGATGACAACACCGACTACGATAGAAGTGGGCAGCTACTGTCACCATGGCAACAGACGACGCAAAGATGATCAACAATGGATCGTTGTCATGTAAACGTAAGGAGAGAAGTGAGAACCGGAAAATTAAAAGCGCCAACATTCCACCCAAAAGTGTTTACGGTTTTCAGTACGAAGTTAATTAGAGTGATCTATCATTAACGAGTCTCAGATGTCAAAAGACCAAACCATAAGTTATGAAGTCATTGAACATAACACGAGTGATATACCTAACATCTGAAAAGAAACATTAAAGTAAATTATCAACACCATGTGTTTCTTTAGATGTTAGCATGACTTATATTGGATATCGTCTTCTTCAATATTTCACCAAGTGGATTAATTTTAATGGTAACATAAGAATCTCTATCAGTCTGATGGTTCATAATTAGTTAAACACTGAGTGGTATAACAGAAATCATCATTTGCACTACGTTGTTTGGTGTTATTTCACCAATTAACATCACTGTTCCGAGTTCCAACACATCTGAGCTCACTCAGAAATACAGAACATTTTCCTCACATATTATCAAGTCTGTATTTACTTCTGCCAGACACTCGTTCACAATGGTAGAAACTGGATCCATTAAACTACAGCGCTCTTTGCTAGCTATCTACAATGCGTTTCACAATTCAAACAGATCAATTAACAAACTTACCCCAAATAATACTTAATATCCTACTCCAAGGTTAATGTTACATGCCATTCTAAAATGCTCATATACTCCATAGTCTGATTTGCTCTTAGTACAGGCCTGAGATATGCTGTTATGTACCTTGATACCCTACTGATTGCCTTTATCGTCAATATCAGCATTGTATTATTCCACCTGCTCCGGATAGGCCCTGTGGCTGACGTCAATGCTTTTTAAATTATACGGTAGCTCTGCGTGACATCATTGCATAATTAGTATGCAACACTCATTAAAGCTTAACACCCCACGATGAGTCATTACGCAAAACCTATATAAACAATGGATGGGATACAATGCAAATGGGGATACATAATACAAGTTAAGTTCTGGATAAGTATGACGATGCTATCAGCCGAAGCCGTATCCTGACGGCACCTGGACAACAGATGCGTGATAAGATTACGGTATGTGTGATACACTAGTAGAGCTGTGGTTTAGAGCATCCTGGAAGAAACACTTCTACAAATTCAATCAACTTCTGAAGCACAAACCACACTACATACAGTTACCAATTGGACGGCAGCTGAGGACAGCTATAGTAAAGAGCATGATTCATTTTCTTTGAACAGCTAACAGTCACAGTCTATACACAGAGTCAACATAACATGACAAGCTTCTCCAACCTATTGCGTTAATAAGATTTTTTTGTTTCTTGTGATCAGCGACAAGTAGCACCACATAATTTTTTCAAAACATGCGTCTCTCTGATGATTCATCAGGACTATTTCTTTACACGTGACTTCAGATATATTTTGCTTTCTACAATTTATATACACAGGCAAACTCACGCACTTGCACGCGCACGCACGCACGCACACACTTTCCACAAATATCACCTGTTTTCTGGTTGCAGGTAACAACTCTAACATCACAGAAAACCCCATTAATTCATCAATCCTCAACAGACCCACTAACACAAGTATAAACCTTCACTAATGAGTCATAGGATCTGCTGGCAACTCCCTGGATGTCTGTATTTATACAGGTATACATCAATAAATGAAGCATCCGGGATTTCACTGCTTGGTGCTTTCAGGTGACTCAGCAATAATCCTTCAAGTGCAGCTGGCCCAGCCACGCTAGAGTTAAGACTTCCCAAGATATTTACTTCAACAACATTAACTATCACCTTCTAGCACACACCCTATGAAGCACTAACCCAAACAAGGCATCCTCATCCTCCTCCTCATCATCAACCTCATTGTTACCGACACACACACGCCTAGTGGTCCCTTTCACATATTATGACTCACTAATTCCACGCCTTAATACCTTATTGATCTGAAAATCTAAAAAAAATTAGGTTCATCACAGTTCGCTGAATGAGATTGCGACACAGTGATCCCCGGAGTACACCACCCTGAACCTCCTGCATTGCCATCTATATTATAAGAGAGAACTGCGGCTAGTGGCAGGTTATTCAACAACTGTCCCTGAATTAAATCTACTTTAGGTTAGAATATGCCTGAAGGCCACGTGAGTATTCAATGCCATTTAGATATTAAGTAATCACTTATTACAGGATTATTTTAAATATATAACACCCATAGACTCAATATGATATAATGCAATATTTTAGATGGTTACAGGATACTCAGACCGACACATACAAGATTAATTCAAGGATCAATGGTCAAACAAGCCATTATGGTGAGGCAAAAATGCATATGTTGATAGCTGTAGCGCAAATAAGATCTACTACCATATAATAATCTCATGGACAGATTATTTCTCTTCCTAAAGCTTTGGATGTCTGGGCCAGACTCTCATCGTTGGGCATGATAATACCATCAAAAAGAAATTATGCCACCACATGCCTTGTTTTACTTGACAATAGACATCTCTTGGGAAATTATTGACTTCAGTGGGAGGCTTATCCAGTTCACGTAAAATCTGAAATGTTTGGGTATATTCTAACCGAAAAACAACAATCCGACATCAGTATATACATTAAAACTTGATGTGGCAGTAATCTTTCTTGAAAGTCGTAACATCTGAGTACCACATACAAATGGGGGTGATTTTTTAATTGTGGCCAGACAGTGGTTGGCTGGTCAGATGACATCTGTCTAATTCTATAACTGTCACAATGATAAAGCTAACTTGTTTTAAATCTCATAACAAAACAAGACATCGATGTATAAACAGTGTCTGACTATATCTGTATAGAAATGTAATAATATACGACAACAGTGTTAATCTTTGCTGTAGTACAAACACTAATGGTACCTGATATTTATATTAATATAAAACGGTAAAATAAGCCTCTGTTGTTGGTATGATTTACTGTTCCTAGTTGAGAGTGACAAGGAATGACGAACACGTCTTATCCACGCACGTAATACACAATTAATTCGGGGACTCACATAATTTACTATTTGTTGATTTAAGCCTTGTATATTGTATGCACTTGTCACAAAATGGCTTTCCCTCAGACAAAAGATACCATCCCACAAAGATTTCTGCATCATCCTATGGAGGCTCACCTACGAAGACTTATCAGCACCAGCAACCAGAGGTGCGACCAACCGCTCGTTGAACATCTACCATTGCCCAGGATTCCCCCCCGAGATTAATACATTATTAAATAAAGAGGGGGGGGGTGTTGGTGGCACGTCTGCCAGAAGTATGACAACACCAACTGAATGCATATTGTCTCCATTACCAGTGACAACACAAATAGATTTTTTACAAAACAGCGCCCTCACCCCCTCTCCGGCTTAAACCACCAAATAGCACCGAATACTTCATTAAGTATAGGCGTCCCGTTGAAAACCGAATTATTACATCAAGCTTCAATAAGTACATTGTTTAATTACGCCGCATTATATTGGGAGCCAGTAGCACAGCTCCATTGTTTATGTTGGCCAAACTGTCAGCTCACAATTGCTCTAACTAGTACATCATGATGCAAGACCTGCAAGCTCGATTTCATTCACTGCATACCTGGAGGGCAAAGGTTCTCTTTAGTTTTGGTTATTTATACCGCGTGATAACAAATGACATGCACATTCCTGGGAATTAAACTGATAGTTTACGAAGGTGAAACAGTAAATAACCGATTTTATCAGTTGATAATTTTATGTTGCTTCAGATCATCAAGGGCAACCTGTGAAAGCCCACCTCAGGTGCTGAATATAAAATGCATGTGTTTACACACACACACACACACAAAACACACACACAATCTGCGTTTGCATACATCTATACACAGAGTTAGCAATTAATTAAGCAGTAGGAATATTATAAAGTATTATACAACACCTGTTACAACCACAATCTTTCTTGTAATGTACACAACAAACTCATCATAGAACACAGACCAGTAGACTGATCCACGATAATATAGACAGAAATGATGTACGAACACTGATATAAACAACCGTATTGATCTCGATGGATTGATCAAATCAACAATATCCAACCCATTACTAAAAACGGACGGTGAGTCTGTCTCTCTTTCGCGATCAATTTGCTGCTCGAGTTGTTTTGATAGAAGTGTAACACGAAATTGACCATTCCCACCATCTATCACCCAACAGTTATTTGTTTATTTGTTGTATCACGTTTATAATACAAAACGCCAGTCAACTGTTTGACAACTACCAAACACCACGTCAATCAACGATACCACTAACTTCAAGGTCCTTTGTATAGCTGCTTGTTTTTCTGATCGCGTTTCAAAATCACACATGGACAGTGAATATGTTTACGTCAGTCGACTACGTGGACTAGAGAAGACACTGTAGTACTGAGAAATCGCGCATCCTTCGTGTAAACATAATATTGGTATTGCTACATTCCGATCTCACATAATCGACAGCGTTTGTAAACATGATCGCTTCAATAATGGCTACATGACATTCATAGTATATATATATATATATATATATCTAGACAAACACTTGACTTAAAACACCTAACCTGGATCGTGTGCTTCAGACTCCTGCTCAACATTCCAGGAATGAAAAATTTTCAGTTTGAATAGTGTTGTTTTATAAAGAACCCCCCCCCCCAACAACGATGTAACATTTTGTACAGGTACTAATACCTGCTTATTGCTTGATGGATAACATACATTGCTGTGATGTAAACAGATACGATTCGTTATTTTAATCCAGACTTTCAGTTACAATTTCAAGCAGCCTATTGTGTAATGCTATTAAAAGGACCCCACACTATATTACTAGTAATTTAGAAACAATTCTAACAGCCATTTCTCAGTATATAAACTACAATAATTTCTCCAGTTCAATAGACCAGTGGGGGGGATCTATGGATCAGACTTACTGAGTGGATCCTAAATGATCCGATCCGTCCACTCTCAGTCTCTATTAAGCGGTTTAAGAAATGGGGGAATCCATATTTGTTGGAATCTGCTTTTAGTCTGTTACACGTCCTAATCTAATTTTAATTGGCAATGCTGTATAAATTTATTATTTAGCATATTATTATTATTACAAATAACATTATACCAACTATAAGGAAGTCAGCCTACAGTTTAGTCTACTGCCACATATAGTCAATTACCTGCAGCTGATGATAAACCTGAACAGATCTCTTGTCCTCATCTTATTACATCCAATATCACTACTGTAAGGACAAAGTCTAAACAACGCCGTCACATGCTATCCTAAAAAACAACACGTCTGGATCATGTGTCAAGGACAAGCTGATACCAAAACTCCTGACTGTAGAACCGAAAGACTTCAGCGAACGAGCTGAGAATTTCCTCATTTATCAAAAACAATGGGGAATTTCAACACTCTGGGGTCAGCGGACTTTCACCAGATGTGATACAATTCTGTTCTCAGACACAAGCTTTATATATATATATATATATATATATATATACACACACACACACACACAATTGAGCACCAGGTACCTAGATTTATGATTCAGGCCTTACTCAGAAAAATTCCCATTCTATATTAGGGAATTCGTGTACTATGTGGATTAATATACAACTTGTGGAATGTGTTGATTGACCAGAAAGCCACAACTAAATAGAGAAGGAACAGATGAGAACGTGTTAATTACTTCTCACTATGACTAATGTGTGGTTTAGGGATATTTCCAGATAACACACACGCGCACGTGCTTGCCTAAATATAACGTGTGTCTAAATATAATATCTGGAAATACCCATTCATTGAAATTGTGTGTGAAATACACTGCCAGTTTATTCCTCGCAACAAATTACTATATTTAACACCTAACCAATAAAGAATATTCGGGTGTTGCATTGTGCTTGTTTCATTTACCTTCAGGTCTAGTACAAGACCCTGCCTGTGAGTCAATCTATTGATTATTAAGAATTTCCACTTCTGAGAAAGCAATTTAAAGCTATTACTGCCGTCGCTCTCAAGCACATAGACCTATAATGGATTTCTGATTTACCGTTTTGGACATTTAATGACAGTTTGTTCACTTGTGGGAACGTACCTCGAAACATAAGTAGGGTGACAACAACAACAACAAAACAGTTAAGGTTCATCTTAGTACAGGTTATATGCACTGAAGCCAGTTTCAGTACCAGGTAGTCATATGATTAGTTCAGCATGCACGTTGAAGACGTCATGCTGTGATCTATATCAACACTATTTTTACCTACTCTACAACCCATGTCAGTTGGCCACATAATATACTCATGTAGGGTTGTTTATATGCATTGCTGTGTGTGTGTGTGTGTGTGTGAGACTGATTGAATGCCGGTGTGTATATGGGATTGTTTTTCAAAATATGTATGCTCGCCTGTTCTCTCACTCACATTAGATTCATACAGAGAGGGGGGGGGGTGAAAATGTTAATTATAGAATAAAGCACGGGAAGAGGTTATACATAACAAATAGAACGTTATATGTAAGTAATAGGTACAGTTGTCAAAAGTAGTATTGTTTCCAGTATCTGTACTATTTACTGATACATAAACGAAACAATATTTATCTATATACATGGACACAAGTGGCTTTAATTGTTCATCTGTAATCAACAAACAAATATTATGACAACACTTCCCTATCATGCAAACCTCTGAAGCCCACAATTAGTATAACACATACCACTTAGACTAAGGACATTATAGACAATACCCTGGCACCAGATATTAGTCATACTATGATTCATCTAAGAATTTATAATATATAAATATACTACCTGTAGAAATCTGATGGGAGTCGACTTGGTGACACGGCATGCGCAACAACAGCCATGATTAACAGGTGGGATGCCAGTACAGATGTCAACGCTGTGTCAACTGAGATTCTGCTGTCCTTTTGTCACTGATCGATGTTATTAATCCCTTGAAGAGACAAATGTATACTATGTTGATAATGGCTAACAAGTGAGTGAGGCCATGTTATATAATCCTCCAGGTGTTTTCGTCAGTAATCTTCACCACTTCTACATTATAAATCAACTCAGACAAAACCCTCGGTACAAATCTTCACAGAAAATGATTTCCATCCGTTGGTCAGTGAGTGGGTTAACGTGAGTGATTTTCTCTGCAGTAGGACTATGAGGCAGTGTCCTTATATAGCGTGTAGTCCGTGTGTGAGTGTGTCATGGTTGACAACTGGCAGACATGATGCTGGTCAGTCAGCGACGATGGTCAGTCGAGTGTATATACCTTTGTACCATCACCTGTACGGGGTGTGTTAATGTTGACATATACAGGTAAGCTGCCCACCAGCCAACGCCGGGCCAGATATCTCTTTAGTTCGCACATCCAATCCGATAAAGTCGGTCACCAATTTTACTTCAGTTAACAATTACCACTTGAGAGCGGTGTCGTTTTTGTGTTTTTTTGCCAACCAAAACCAGACACTGACAATCTTCACAACAAATGATAACTAATATGATGCGCCGATCACTGATATACACTATACACCATAACGGATGTTGTTTGTAAACACGAGCGGCCCACCTGGTCAGGTAAACCATCCACATATATCATGTGTTAGTCATCTTGTTTACAGATCACCAGGTACAGAGAATTGTTCCTCCAGGTCGTTCTCCAGTCGGTCAAACACTAGAAGACGTTACCTACTTGCCCCTATCTATAGTAGAGATGACCGCGTCTCGGCAGTGACTAGCCAGCCAGTTGGACCAGCCACTCAGAGTCTGTCTGTCTGTCTGTCTGTCTGTTGACACCTTGTATACATAAAGCAAAATATGTAGAGAGCGGCGAGAGGCTGGTGTTACAGACCAAGCTTTATCAGCTGACAAACGCGTCCCCCCAAACTTAAAAATGACATCTACTATTGAACGGCACAGAGTTAGTAAACTTCAAACGTCTGCTCTCTCTCTCTGTCTCGTTTTTATATTATTATAATATAGGGGCTGATGTGCCCGAAGCGTGATTCTCACAGAATGGCGGCCTTAACAAAACGGAACAGTGCACTGAGCTCCGCGGAAATCAGTTCAACAAATTATCAGGTGAAAACCTTAAATTGCGATCACAGACCGAGCGAGGTCCACGACAACAACAGCATTTCGGGTAATTACCATACAACATGGCCCAGTCCAGTAAAACAACAACAGAACTTCCACGGTTTCTTACTGTTGTGGTATGTCACACGCAATAGATGAACGCCGGCGTGTTGTTTTAGTTTTTCCAGGATACACGATTATCGTGTGTGTATAACACACCGCAAGGGGACGGTGGTGAGACATTCACCTCATTCAAGGTGATAGCCGAGATTACTGAGGAGGCACAACATGAACTAATATAATTGTCTGAACTAATATCAATATAAACAATGAAGCTTACCACCTACGGAAGATTAGTGTAGTTTATTTGCCAGTTTGCTTGTCTAACACACAAGCCGATTATAACTGTAGCCATAAGCTAAATAGGCTAACATATAAAGTAATCCTATTAGCTCACCGGTTAAACACATCTGTTATTAGTTTAACTGTCGGCTGCTCGTGTCTAACAAATGACATTGCCCAACTCTGATTACACCAAAAACATCGATCTTCATCAGAAGTGATTGGTAAAATTGCTTCATCGATCAACTTTTCCAGGTAGACCAAAGCCTAAAATCACGCGCTGGTTCCACATTCACACCGACTTCGAGACACTAGTATATTCATAACTCCATATCGACGCAGCACCGGATTCCCCCCTCCCACCCCACCCCGATCCAGACACAAGATTCATAAGAGGGCACAAATCATAAAAGAAACAATAACATTGCGACCCAGAGTTCGATCCTGTACAACAAGTGCCATGCATCATGAACATCCAACTGAGAATTATACCTCTAAATTGAAGCTGCTTACTTTACTGGTGGAAGTCATTTATTCTGGATCTACCAGGAGAACGCGTAGTTTTACATCACTGACAGACATCCTCAAAAAAAAGACAACCTCCACATTCACCCCCCCCGAACCTCCATAACTCACCCGGATCATACAATATTCTGGCATCCATCAGGATGGCCTAGTTTCCAGTATCCAGTATACTAAGCACAAACCGGGGTTGTGAACAAATATTAGGTAGATGCACTATCAGTATGTTTGTCTAACGTCCAAACTGTACCCGGCTGTACGCTAGAGGGCTAAGAATAATCACATAAGAGTGTGATATACCGCTGCTGATATGACCTAAGGCCTTAATGGCAGCCTTCACAACATACATGTATAATAAAAAAAATATGGTAATGAAGTATCTGTCAAGATAATCACGATACTGAAGAAGTTCGGCCTGTTTATCATTTTCATCTAATGTGTCCGAAATCGTTTTAGACGTTGTTGTAGTCAGTTCTAATTTGAAACGCAATGGTATTTAAAAACTGAAGATAATATAATTAAGAAAGCGGGTACAATTCAGCACTTTATTACTGGCATGTGTAATAAATTATATCTGTAACTGTAAAATGTTACAACTGATTAAAATATTAATGACGTCAAGAATGAATGTCATAGTATTGACTGTTACACAGCTTGTTTAAGACAGCCCCAACAAGACTCATCATCTATAACTAAATATCGTGGGTGTCTCTAATTGATGGCAAATGGTTATTTTAGTCACAAGACAATACTCTTTACGGTAATATTATATCTGTTAACAAGACAACCTACATATATTGATATTAATTGACTGACTGAAGATGACCTTGGTAGAGACCACTTAACAATAACAGATTACCGGAACAATACATTAGGAAGATGGATAAAATGGCCTTGAAATATGTGATGGATTTGAAAGTTGGTCTCATCCACAATGAGTGGTTCTGTTATCCACGAAAAAATAAGATTGTGGAGTAACATTACCAAACCAATTAATTATGCTGTCTACCTAAGTCTATTGTCACCCCCTAGATGGCCATCAATTAAACATACGCGCTGTCAGTGGGCCAGCTAGTGGCCCAGCTCCATTATGCATGCTCTAAACCAAAAGGTGATATGTAACAGCTATCAGGAGAAGATAATATAGCACACGTACCTAGTCCAACCATTAACCCTCAACCTACACCCACCCAACCCCCCCACCCACAGCCTTAACCCCCTACTGAATAGGATATCGTCTCCTAAGGCCTATATGCAGCATTCAATATAGACATCAGGTCGCCTGTCACTGGTTCCACTGTAACACACTAAATCTTTCATGTCCTCTGGTACAGATCAATCAGCTTTCGTTCAAAATAGTACTTTTTATCCACACTGATAGAACGTTCTATGTAAACAGACTCACAATGTACGGGAACATTAACAAATAGCACAATATCATCCCTGACAGAATATCGAGCTAATGACGGTCATTCGTGGCCAAATTTCAAAACAGTAACCCACTTTAACAGTGGACATGATCATGATGAACTGTCATCGGCCACCATTAGCAATCAACGACAGACTAGCACTCACCGTGACAGGTGCTGTATGGGATAAGCCGACAGTGTACCAAGGTTACGGACACAAAGCATGTGTACAGAACATATTACCCCCCTCCCCCGGGGAATGACGCTTCCGAGTAAACAGCTTTACGAATGCGACAATTATACAGCACAAGTAACGTACTGATAAGACAACCGTGCATAATGGTATCCATCACTTGGTGAATAAAGGACATCTGGGATGATTAAGACCGGTCATAGACTAGCGAATACAACAAGTAGTTTACGTGCAGCGAGAGGGTTGTCTTGTGTTAGAGGCTAAAATATCTCAACTATATCACCAACATATATCACCGGGACGGGAGGTGGGTGAGTGGGTTGGACCCGGTGAACGGTAATGCTAAACTATACATATATATATAGTCTGAAAAATTTCCTTGTTAAAGAGATAAGAAGGTGGCACAGGACGTTAGCTTATTAATGATGGGGGATGTGTGGGGGGTATTAAAGGGTAATTCTGCTGTAGTTAGTCAGAGGGCATTAGTCAATATTAGTCACAACTATGAAAAAACAGCGCATCGGTGAGAGGTTAAGGAAGCAATAACATAACACTAGACTATAACCAGTAAACGACCCGAGTACCAGGTACTTTTGTACTTACTGCATTCTCCTTAAAATTATATTTCCCCATTTCTCTCAATCCAAGGCCAGAACCTGGTAACAACTATCCATCGCAGGATGGCGAAAGAAACGAAAAGAAATGTTAGCATTGAGTGAGTTGGCACATTTCTCATGGATCAGCCGAGTCCGTACGTCCCGCGGCCAGGAGTCTGTACGCAGCACGGTCAGTACACCGTATGAGACACAGATGTGTTAATGTTGGCCGTACGGATACAGACGACTAAAAACAGATTTATGGCTTAAATCACATCTTTCTCGGTCAACTATTGCATCACAGTGTACTGCGCCACAGTATTATCTCTACCTCAACAATTATGTTCGTGAACCAGTTCTAAACAGACTAAAAACAAAATGAACATTATTATACTGTTTTATATCACAGACAAGTGACAACCCAATAATGACAGATATTAAAAGAGTAAAACATGACATTATAGGCTGTGCTGAATAAGCGACAGCCTGGGGGATTCTCCCTGAATAACGAACAAACAAGACCTTATACTGGATTATAGCAAATAATGTATCTTCCTACACTTTACTGTATATCAAAAAGTTCTATTAATTAGTATACCTATTAATTAAAACTGCTGTAGTCTGTCGGTGATAATATTACCATATATGGTCCTAGAGTATATGGTAAAGCCTAAACATCAGAGCCAAATAATATAATTACCATATATACAACTATGGCTAATGACGAGTATGACTTTGATAAACAAAACGTAAAACAGGGACATTGCAAGCTGGCATGTCACGAAGGACCTGATGGATAACGCTATCTACTCTATGAAGATATGCTAACACCTACTTATCTGACTCCTGGGAATATCAAACACCTTGTACATATGAGGGACAATCAGTACATATTCCATACACCAAAGGTAGTACACATTAAGGTATAGTGATATACAATCTGACCCCAGACATTCATTGAAATGGCATAAACTGGCAAATAACTAACCTGTGTGTGTGTATGCACGCTCGTGTGTGTATGTGTGTGTTCCATATAATGCACTCCCTATTTTAGAATGAGTATGGTATAGTGTTCTTTGTAAACTTTCCAGATCAGGAAAGACTGAGTTCCTGTTCTATAGAAAAATGACGGATGTAAATTAAGAGACCTCTCACACATTATTTTATACCTAGCCACCTAACATCAACAAGAAACCTACTTTCGAAATCGTACAATTTTGCTTCAGTTAACTCGTCATATTTTCAATATATGGTTAATGGCCAAACTTAAACGTGGAAAAATACGTGAGTTCTATAAACGTATTAGCATTTTAACAATACAGTAACTAACAATATATACACACATTGTACTGACTCAGACGCATTAAGCTATCATAATGGCAGCTCGGATAATAGAAAGCAATCACGTTGTACACAAAATTATTTAGTTACTGAAAGCTTGATTTATAATAGTTCGACTGTTGTCTGGAAACTGGAGAGATGATTATCATGGTGATTTTTATGGAGAATTGGTACAGTTGAGGCTTTTTGGTGGAGCCCATCTAATTATAAACTGGCAAGAGAGCTATTGAATCTCAGTACATGAAAGGGATTCCTCCAACCAGTTCAGGTATGCATGTATACAGGTGACAAGGCCAGACCCCATAGGTCAACTGAGGTTATAGACATCATCTCACTGGGGCAAGGGGTTTATTTAATTATACACTGAGCGCATAATTATAACATTTAGAGCAATTATAGACTTGACTACCTTCCTTACTAATCTGTCAAGTTAGGTATAACCTAACCTTCACTCATACTAGTGAATAGATGGAATTTAAAACGTGAATAAACTAAATGCTTTGTATTAACTGTGAATACGTGTCCAGAGCCAGCCAACAGTACAACTTTAAAAGTACACAATCTTCACAAAAATTGGAAAAAAATGCATTTGTTACTGAGATCAATTTATATTTACAATATATAATATTATTACCGTTTTAAAATATATCTGTATAAGACTTTGTGTACATTTTTATTGTATGATCAGATACTAACAATATATTCAATGTAATTGAACAATTCAGTGATTGGCAATATAGTATAGAAGATGTACACTTTAACATAAAATGACTTAAACAAACCAAGAAACAAGTGACGCTGATTCCTCAAACTTAGTGCTTACTTTTAGTTTGGACACTTTTTTGTGTCGTAACCTTTAAGGACAGTCTACCACTGAACTAAACCCATCTAGATTTGGTGAATATTTTATAGAACATTGACTATCTGAGCAAGGTTCACTGAGATCTACTGCTAATGTAAAGGAGCCAAATAAACTCCCCCCCAAAAAAAAAAAAACACTCACCAGACATCTATCTATCTGACTTTAGGTTTTTCTGTACAAGTAATATAAACTAAACTGCTTATCTTGCAAATATCACACACACACACAGGCACACACGAACGCGCGCACACACACACACCCACACTGTATAAAAAATCTGGCATTCTCCATATAATATTCTATTTTCTGTGGAGAACACATACATATGATATTCCATATGCCATCTAGCAAGTGTACAGCTGGTGATCACAGGCTTTTACAGGATGCTTCGTTAAGCCACACAGAGCTATAAAGTGTGACCAGATCACATATTACTTCTAGGTAATATGTATGGAGCTGTGGAACTTTTTACAGGACAGACCAGACCATGTAATACAGCTCAAAGGATCTGACCAACGCTACTGTGGGGTGTGTGTGTGTGTGTGAACACACACTCCCCTCCCCCAGCACATACACAGTTGACATTACAAGCCACAGAAATATCAAGCTTCCGTATCAGTAATGTTTCATGCTAGATTAGGTGAAACAACCATGGCCTATGAGGGCCATGTCAACAATGGAATGTTACCATTTGGTCTGTTGTGATATGTGTTAGCACAGGAGTCATCACCGCCATTCATGCTCATACATACCGGCACTTACCAAGCAACGTACACACACAACACGCACGCACACACACGGCAAGGCACCAGCTACAGCAGCTGCCCGTCTAAATGTAATAACATCACGATCTAATTTGGGACAAAAGTGGACACACACACACACAGTAACATAGATTGGCCCATTATGTTCTGGTGACCGAGTGTGAACTATAAACGACATGCCGGCTTTATGGAATAAATAACTGTTCTCTATAATAATAATACGATGCACAGTGTCCCGGCAGTGGCCAATGGGTTGGTTACCTTTCTCACGCTTCGGGATTTAGCCTATAAAGCACTCAGCGAATAAAACATTAGCCATGCTCCAATGCTATTAGCGCTACTATCTGGCGTCGTTCGAAGCAAGCCGATAAGACGAAATGAAGTTAAACCTCTGCCGTTTGAGTACACCTCCACAGTGGCTAGCTAGGCCCCGGCATCGGGGTGTTATCCACCGGAGCTGTGTTATTACTATTGATTAGACCGGCGTCTCACCTTGATACATATCCTCGCCCAGCCATCGTTCTAACCAGAGGCCGCACTCCCGTTAGAAGTGATCCAGGTAGAACTCTCGCCCACTAATCCCCGACCGACTCCGTAACATCCTCTCCATTCCGGGAAAACAACAAGTAAGATAAAATATAGCTGCCTAAGGTGATGACAAAAAGCTCGATGTCCACGGCGGCTACAAACGGCCAAACACTCGGCGAACACTCATCCTTGAATGAATGAATGAAGGCCAGGCCAGCCAACACCGCCGCAACGATAGGGCGGATCGATAATGATGATGCCTCACCATCTTGGGCAGACCGCCGGCAACACCGACAACGGAACACCCCCCCCCCCCTCCCCCCCTACTCCGCCTCTACGAATATAACTATCAGGCATAACGCCGGCCCAATGGCTCGCCACAAAGCCTGATAATACAAGCCAGCCAGCCCTCCGCAGAACAAAGTTCGGGGGGGGGGGGAGGAGTCTGGGGAGGGGGGAATTAAACGTTATCCATATACGCACACCCTCCTCTTCTCTCCTTGGTTGTTCAAAGCTGACCAGGACACACAACCACCCACCCAATGCTTAGTCATCAAATTGTTGGCCCTTTTAGGTAAGCCAGCGGTCACTTTACCGGGTCGGCATCTTCATGGCCAACTCTACGTCCATCAACTTTCCCGGTAAACGTAACAAGCAATGACATAAGTAGATTATAACGCTTCGCCGAGAGACTTGGACACACAACCATCTGGCGGTACAACGGATACGTTTAAATTATATTTCCATCAGTCAAGACCAATGACAAATTACTACTTCTAAATAAATACCCCCTACACACACACACACACACACACACACACGAGCGAGGCAAAGTTACAGAGAGGCACCTAGCTGAATTGATGTGATGACAGGAGAGGTGTGTACCAATTGAATAGCTACAAAACAATGAGAACAGATTCGAGCGCCATCTGACAGCTAACCCGGAGAGCTAAATGAACTACCGCTCAAGTGAACTGAATACTACGTCAGCCGAATATGGGTGACAACAGCTGGCTTTCTGCTGCTGATATAAACACAAATACCACCACCTGTCTCAGGGATTTCCCCCCCCCCCCTCCCTTAACCCGCAACTCAGCTCGACACACGTATCTGTCACCAGCACCGCCAGTGGTATAATCCTCTAAAAGAAGCACTAAGTGCCACTGTGAGCGTAATCAGTACACTAGCCAGCCAATAGCACCACTGTCATTGCCTGGGATTAGCGCCCCCGGTATTACATTACACAGTAGATTGTTCTTTGCTTTGGTTAAAGGACTTAACGGGAAGGAGGATGCCTAGAAAGCAGATTAGCGCCGAAATAACCAGTTAAATAAAGACGTGGCAGCTTTAGCTCCCTGGAAATACGAGAATTGTGTTTTTTTTCCTGCAGCGATCATTAAACTGTGACACCACGGTGAAGCACAAGAAAACGTGATAATTAGAGAGAGAGAGAGAGAGAGCACTGATTGGGTTTGAGTAAAATATGGCTGACGGAGAAGATAAGATATATAAAACTGAACGTTGGGACGGCACTGACTGGCCCGAGTCATGACATATACTACTTCTTCAAGGTAGATCCCGTGCCAAACACCCAAACCCCCCTCCCCACTCGTCCGCACAAACAAACACGGAGATGGTGTAATCACACTGGCCGCCATTATGGCCAATTGTCTTTCCATATATAACAAATACTAAAACACATCACTAGCAGCACTAAACAGGACCTCAGGCCTTTGGACAATAGATAGTAATAGCTTCTGGTTCACTTAGCTCTCAGCCATCACTGGCAAACTATGACCATCCTATATACTGGTCAGTGCTGTTATACTGGGGACTCTCTCTGTCACACACACACACACACACACACACACACACACACACACACACGCACGCCACACACACACACACACACACAATATAACTTCTCAAGTTTCTGATGAATTATTCAGATGATGTAATGATAAATGTTAGTTCTCTGTGCCAGTGCACCTCATACAATGCCACAATTCCAGGTTCCCAAATAGAACTGTAGTTAATGAATAAAAACTAGCTTGGTTTGCCAAAACTTTAAAACCTGACAATAAGCATAATAATATATGCATAATGGTTTGGCGTACGTGCTCACGCACGCGCACAGGCACACACACAAACAAACACATACAAACGCAGAGATGAGGGAGAGAGTTTTCACCAGATAACACTGCTTGAAATAGTGCCTTAATATAAGATACCACTTGGTTATCTCTCATGACATAAACAGCCTCACAGCTGGAGATGATCACACACACACACACACACACACACACACACACACACACCGATGGTAACATCTACAAGGCTCCTGCCACTAGTATTTATTGGCCTGAATTATGTCAGCTATATCACCACATTACCACTATATAAACACCTCTTATGAGAAGAAAAACATATATTAAGATTGATTATTATGTCCAAAGATGAGAAACATCATAGAAACATCGCCCGTGAATGAGACACAGATGTCCTTGTACTAGTAGTATCAGGATATGAAACATACACATCACATCATTGTCTTCTTAATGGACACAATAGTTCTTAAAGAGAGTAATTACAGTTAGCATTTAGTTTATTATCACCTCTCAAAGCACATAATCAGACCGTGACAATATTCTATAAGTAGTTATGACAAATTAAAATTGTTACTCTAGTCTCGGTGCCCCATTTAATACATAGAATAAATAAACTGTCATTACTGTTGAACAAAAGCTAACAACCTCAGACTAACATAGGAGAGTTGTCAAATAAATAACAGATACAGATTACTGGCATTAAATCATCCTTTAAACAAAACAAGCTAATGACATTATAGAGTTACCTATACCAAAAATAATTGTTAAAAATAATGTAAACAATACAGGATCATCAGTCTCAAAATAAATTATTTCTCATTGTATTCTATCAACGGTCATTATAAATGAGAAGTGATAAATCTACTTATAAAAACCCAAAGATAACAAAAATCTTAATTTACCTGGCAAAGTTAGATAATAAGAAAAATATTGAGAATTATTAAAGGGTAAAATATTAATGAATGACTTATATCAAAGCTAATATTTCAGCTGCTATCTGGCCATGGAATTACAGGTGTACCCATTACAGGCGTGTCCTTAACTTATGTGAATATAAGCCTAACAACACTCAACAATATCAACAGCAATTATAACAATCAGAATGATGACTCAATATAAATGTGTACATAGAGAGAGGTCTTAAGGTGTCTTACTCCGTTTACAGTCAACTTATTTGCTAAATATAATCAAACCTTTAACAGTGTCACGTAACAGACACACACACACACACACACACAGAGAGAGAGAGAGCGTAAAATAATTTACAATCATTATTTATGTAATTATGTGACGTAAAATAAACTTGCTGACCTCAGCAGGGATTGGCTAATTACAAATTTGACCAACAAATTCTCTAGTAATACATGGAGAGTTATATAACATAATTAATAGACAATACACAACAGTAGCAATAACTGAAATCAGTGGATGATGTGTTTAGCCTTGATACACAGTTCACACCTATGACAAATAGTCAGTACGGCCTCACTACGGAAATATCCCACAAACAAAGGTAACATGATTAGACTCAGACTTTGAGCTTTATAACAGAATGTTCTAACAGCCAGTGGACTATAGGAGCTTCAATAAACAAACAAAAGAACAAATAATCGAATTTTTCACTTTCCCAGAAAAGTCAAACTGTTAACGTAAAAATGGCAGGTTGAGTTCAGTTGAGTTGATTTGAGTTGTTTATCCTGGTCGCTAGTCACGCCTAGACTCCCTGAGGAAACATATATCACAAACGCAGGTGTAAGCCAGATTCGAACCCACAACCTGGATGTAAACTGTAACCTGATTTCAGCTATAGAGTGCTGACGTTTAACTGATTTTTAACCCCAACAATAACAATAATGAATCCAGATTTGTATTGATCCACAGTAAATAATTATTATCTTCAAACTAGATCTAAACTAGGACAGAATATCTTTGCTATTTATAATGGCGGAAAGAATAGAGTAATTATCATTATTGTGCTTGATCACAACTGATTTGGGATCCTTTATAATTACTTACCTAGTGTACAACCAGTTCAGCTTGTTTACATCACCTACTGATCACTTCTAGCGGACACACCCAAGATCCAGGTAGAGTGCAGATACCGCACTACTGCTTGCACATACAGTTATAAAAGTGGCGGTTTGTCATTTCTCGGATGTAAGCAAGATGTTAAACAAACACCTATCTGACCATGAAATAAAATAAAATATCACATAGAGCCAGGCGATACTTTGAATTGTTTTAATTAATGAAACAATCCCAAATTGTTTTCATGTACTCAACATTTGTGAAATATCGTCATTATTTCAACACTGATGCGATACACGTATATGTGCTCCCCAAATCTTCCAGTCAGACCAATGTCCAGTGTTAAACTTAAACGCTGAACAAATAAAAACTATTATAGCTTATAGAACATTTACCTCAAATAGACTGCTGATATGAGGTGATGCCCGCGTGATACTCAAATAGCGCTGTATTATTCACAGATAACTTCGGACATGACACAACATATATATTTAACGGTTAACATTTTTTCCACATCAACTTTCCGCATACATCACAGACAAGGTGAATATCTCAATTATAGAAAACAAAATACAGAACAGTCTAGAGGAGCTGCTGAAAATTGAGTAAAGGACTAATAATTAACTGAAGAAATCATGTGTCTACGTTGTAACAGTCTACCCATTACTCTGTGCAGTGCTAGAACATGTTCAAAGTGTATGACTAAAACATGTTACGACTTGGCTAAGCAGAGCATGACACATAAGCAAGTTTTTAACTTGTAGTCGGGCCACGAAGACGCCGAAGAGGAGGCGATATTCTGACACTAGACATTTTTTCACGGCATTACATAAATGATCCCGATGACACTTCTGTCTCATCCGAGGCAATGCTACATTAGATATCCGTAATCCTGCCACTTATCTAAACTGTGCCTCCGGGTTTATTTTATATCAAGCAGAGACATACCTACCGAGAGAGATACAATTTGCTAGTCATTTACGAGTAGGCATGAAGTGGCCAGCCATAAAACTGATCCAGCTGGGTGGTCTACTTCTAGGCTACAGACTACGGGAAACAGAGGAGTGCTCATTCTGCCCATGACACTGACAGACACCTATAAAAGATGAGCAAAGGGCCATAGATGGATGAAACAAATAAAGCTTCTTATAGCGGGTAATTAAGTATGAAGAGCTAAGAGTATATCTAAGTAGCTTATTTCTATCAAAGCAGACACCACTGTCTCCGTAGAGTAGACAAAAGACAGGAGATCTGATTGGAAAGGTTTGAAATACTATCTGAGTCACTTGAGACAGGAACTACATCACCCATTTGAGCAGTAGGATGTAATATATGGTCCCTTATGGAGGGAGGTATCCCGAATTCATATTTCACCGTAACTTAGGGACCCACCGCTCTAATTACCACACCAGAATTGGATCAATCCCACTGGACAAAAAACTTTCCATGACAATTTGATGGCGCTTTAATTATCTAGCCTGAAGATTGTAATATAAACAAGCAAAGATTTTTTTTTATAGAATCTGTTTACTAAAAATTAATAAACTTAAAAAAATACAACAGCTTCTGCATTAACAAACAGTGTCATATAGACTTATTTAATTTTTAAGCACGTCATTAAGTATTAAGCTTAAAAATGTATTGAAAAACCCCCTACCAAACCAACAACAATAAGGATCACCAAGCTGGCCATAATTATAGGAAATAAAGAAGGCTTGACCAGTGTTTTAGCTAGTCAACCATACAATATGAACAGCCTGTGACTAATGTGGACGGCTTGAAAATAGAAAGGATATATATATATATATATATATATATATATATATATATATGTGTGTGTGTGTGTGTATGTGCGTGTGTGCGTGTGTGTACACATTTTATACAACGCCCCAATCCACCACCAGTTTGATTTGGGTATTTGTCAGGTAAACAAAAATTTGACACCCTACTTGGGATTTCTGTTGTAAAGACATCCAGTAACAAAACAAATTAGACCCGGAGCAAAAGATTCCAATTATTTATGACGCATACAAATATAAACCAAAAGATTTACTTGGTGCTGGGTGCAATATCAGATGCAAACATGAATATAACTTGTATATGACAACAATATTTCAGCCTGAACTTCAATCCGATTTAAGTTTTCATATAGCCTGTGAACAGCCATATAGTATCTGAAACTATAACGAGTTAATAAACATAGCAAGCCAAATTGGATGACCATCAAAGACTTAACCAGCCTGGCTGTTCAGGCCAATTTTCTAAAAACACGCCCAGTTTAGCCATGTTCACGTAATCCAACTACTTTTTCTGCACTCCGTTTTGTTTTAGTTTTTGCACACCCAAAACCTTCATTTCCGGCTAAACCTCTGATGACCACAACATGATTAGACACGTGTACAGAGTTCTATTCTAGCAGACAAATCAGAGAACCATTTCTTCCTAACAGGGACATAACTCCCAAAACTATCCCCAGAGAGTTCTGCGTGTTGTTGAACAACTGTGTTTCGATAAAAACATAAAATATAGGTTATATTTGTTGGGGTGACATGCCAAGATCAATATTCTTATAATTATAGAGCTTTATATTAGTGATAAGTGCATGATATTTTTTCATCAAAGTACACTTGCGATTGTAATTAAGATAATCTTATATGTTCTTCCAATATCGAACAAACAAACAAACAAACAAACAAACAAACAAACAAACAAACAAACAAACAAACAAACAAACAAACAAACAAACAAACAAACAAACAACAACAACAACAACAAACAGAAACTTAATGGTGATTAATGGTCATTTATTATTGTGGTGTGTTAATAACTACTGGCTACATTATAACACACACACACACACACGAGCGGACATTATCCCTAATGCCACGTGTCAAATCCATTTTGGCCAATACTAAACAAGCTCAATGGCATAAACATACAACCTTCACCTGCCACTGTAGTCCAAATTCTAGCCAAAATAAGATCAATGGTGTGGCGGAAATAATCCGGTCATTATTTAGTACCTACACACATATATACACACACACACACACACACACACATATACCAGAACAAAATGATAGCTATCCCTTTATCTAGCTTACTACCAGACTGTAGTCTTTACTGTAATGGTATATGACTCCTTACTCTAACCAATCAACAACATACCTCATTCTAACTATAATCTGTACATGTTTCAACCAAACTATATTTTCTAGAGATTTTGTTGTTTATTTCTTTGTCATACTGATGAATTTAGAAGGTGTGGTGTTGATAATAATGGATAGTCTAACACCAGGTTATATGTAGAGAAAATTAATAACAGAAACCATATATTTGTTATTCACCATGCTCAGCTATAATTCTAAAACACTTATATTTGTTAAAGATAGAACACCTTCCAGGTAACGTCAGCTCAAGTGTTTAAATTGGTAGACAGGTATGCAATGCTCTGTTTCTCTCCCTCTCTCTCATCCTCTTTGTATATATATATATATATATATATATATATATATATGTGTGTGTGTGTGTGTATGTATGTATGTGTGCGCGCGAGCGCGTGTGTGTAAAACAAACAGATAAATTCACATTTTTATCAAAAGAATATGTTAAAGTGAGTGCTAGATTATCTACACATACAGCATTTGATATAAAAATCAGTTATTACTAGACACCACAGTAAAAGTTGATAATCTGTACAATTATAATGTACTTTTATATGTTTTATAACAATAAGCCTCTATATTACGTGGACCTAGTGAAAACGGAAGTTTATGTCAAGTTGCTGCTGCATAACAATGAAAATATCAGTCGTTTTAGAGTACAATAAAATGTGTACAGCACCTTATTAGGATTAGCGATTACAAGTACCCCCATGTCTGCTATTGCTCTACATCTGGCAATTTAAAACGGCTGGCACTCTGTAATACCTAAAAACTCCCCCCAAAATATAAAAAAATACCCTGATAGGATAAATGTAACATTTAACGAGGTTTGTTAACAGCCGTGATAAAGAAAAGTTGGCCACATCATGATGACGTGTTACTGTTAGACTATCGGTATTGAGAGGCGCGTAGACCTTGTTTTACATACAGATTCAATGCCGCTCGACAAAGACACGCATTCAACTGTACAGTAAATAATCTGGGATCGATCGGTTTCAAGGAATCCCAATTACACACGTGAACGAAACGATCAACTACCCGCTATGAGCTCAACACTAGCTATAGATTTGGAGTTTGGACAAAGCTGCTGCTGCCCTCTAGTGAATGCAATGTTATATTAATAAAGCCAAAATCCAATTTCTTACCAATTCAGACTTTCTACTTTAGCAGCGAGATGTTAGAGGACAGCATAAAAGTAGTCCACGCTATAATAATGCGTATACCTTTAATGCTACGGTTATAATATGCTATAGCCGCACGGAATCAAATACTGGAAATTGGCGAAATAAATTAGCACCTGCATTATATCACACCACGCTGTCTGTAATGACGGAATGTGAACACTTCAGGCATAACTAATGTGATCTAATCGTTGACGCATAAATATATCTATGTGAATACAAGACGTGCTGTTTTTTTTAATACTGTGTACTGTATAGAGGCGATAATTTAGAATAAAAACATACCACAGCATACAGAGATAACACGTAGAAATTGCTGCCCATTTATAAATTGCCAACAGAAAAGACAAATTAATCACTCTATCTGTTAAGACTGCTCAACTTAATACGTCATTTCCATGTTATTTATGTCACGCCATCAATCAAACCGTATCATTAGGTTGCCCGTTGTAGCTGTTTTCATCAGTTCTCTGTTAGGGGGCAGCAGTATCTGAGAACAGCTTCTGTGGTCAGCGTGTATTCAGTGATATGCGCAGTACCCGCGATGTGTCGTTCCGCGTTGGCATCCCTGTCCGCAGTAACCGACCTTGACTGGTCATTGATACCTCCGTGGTGACATCTTGTATCATCACAATCACCAGCAATCACCATCAGTAGTTGGCGTGGAGAGGTGGACCAAAACAGAAACTAAAGATAAACTAAACTAAACCTCATCGCCTTAAAGTTGGTTAGGATCCAGAATCTACTAGGGATCCAGCATACAGCGCAAATCACATAAATGACATCATTTAACTTTCATAAATATACCATCTGAGTACACGGATCATGGCCATATGTAGAGTAAAAGAACAACCCAAAACAACTCTACCGGCAGGCAGTCAACTTAAAGATACAGCTTGAATACGGCATTCTATTGATGAACTGCAGGAATTCCCCCTGAAATCTCTTCTCTACCATCAAGTCTGTCACGTTTAGTGACAGACATAAAATAATATGGTCCCCTAAGGGCCAATGACCAAAGCGGGGGGAAGCACTTTCTGATTAATAACCATGCCATAAAATTAGTTCACCGCAAACACATTTCAGGGCTCGGTTATCGCTAAACTTAACGCTCATACTGAGGGGAAAAACAATAGTTGTTTGAGAACGGCAACGAAGTAAACCACATTTGCTATAACAGGGTGTTTACTTAACAGTCCACTGATGTAATAACGACGTGTAGAAAACTGAGGACAGCTGACCAGCCTAGATTGTGGGTTAACAGATCGTAAACAAACCACTCACCTAATTACAGACATTGTTCTAGATGTAGACGAAGGCCGAGCCGAGTACGGGATCTTGCTAGAGATCAGCCCTAACACATGTATTGGACTACGTGTGGCCGCCACACGGAGCCGACAGACGTACGAAGACATTCATCAAAAACATGGAGGGCAGGCCTCAACTTGTGTAACAGTGGTATTACACATTTGGTATACACATAGCTCTCAGTCTTGTCACACAATCACAGCGAGCCACAATATTATCACCGCCTTGGTACGCCATCATCATCATCATTATCATCACCACCATCACCAAAAACTGGTAATCTATGGGGTTGACCTTTTGTTAAACCTTTCTATTGGTTACATTGGAATCATCCGGATCTCGAACATACAAATGCGGAGTATTCTAATTCCGCTAGCACGTTAACAAGGAGGCATGTTTCTGCAATCCAGGATTCAAAGCAATAAATAAACAAAATTTAATTAACGTGACACCTTCTCGTTTGTCACAAGCTTTGTTCTGTCTTTATTCTTAATTTATAATACTCCCCCCGTATGGAGCCTTCATTCATCGCTAAATGCCAGGTGCCTTAAAGCCGTTGACAAATAATCTAATTAGTCGGTAGTTTTTAGCATTCATTTGTAACCACTTTGACAGTATTTTCTGTGCTGACGGTG
Organism: Paralvinella palmiformis; assembly: GCA_025642065.1. Classification (NCBI taxonomy): domain Eukaryota; kingdom Metazoa; phylum Annelida; class Polychaeta; order Terebellida; family Alvinellidae; genus Paralvinella; species Paralvinella palmiformis. Next base: position 196,515 of record JAODUP010000081.1, on the reverse strand, counting down.
ATATTTCCACCACTCACCCTCAGCCACTAGACACGAGTATACATTACTGGCAGCTTCTTCTATGAGATGCCTTCCTCATAAATGCATTAATATTATTTATTGCTACCAGGTACCCATATAAACTATCCTTGCTCTGGCCATTATAATAGGCGGTGTGGTGTATCTGTTATTAATTCGTCGTCGCAGGACACCTTTGGGTCCAGTATATTTGTTGCTGATGAGCAGCTGAGGACCACTCGGCGGACAAGATGGAACGATGATTCTTTGAAGCTGGTCACTGTTTGAGGGACCTCCTCATAAAGAGGTGCCAAGTTGTGCGGAGATTGGGAAATAATTCAATAATTACAACATAATTCACCGTTCTGGAAAGTGAAAACAGATTAATTATCCGTAATTCCACCAATAATTATTATATTAAGCAGTGTAATAGATTCAACAAAACATCCAGATCATACACAAGTTTCGCACCACAGCTAATACGTTTTTGGCCCGATCAGATCTAAGGTGTGCGTGCGTGCTTGCGCGTGCGTGTATGCGCGCTCGGTCCTCCTTCCGTGAGAAATTATTGCACGTTTGACATTTTTACGGTTTTATACACTTTTTCTACGGCTATTTTTATTACCTAACAGAAATTACACGTTGGACTTGGGTTTTGCATTTAACGCCGGAATTTAACTTAAAATTAGCGGATGTTAACGGTAAGCAAACATTACAAAATCGCACATTGGAATCCAAGAACAAAACTTACATTTGAACTTAATGTCACTGCGTCATTTTTGAATAGTTGTTAGATTTGTATTTAGGTATCCGTGAATCGTTATCGGTGACATCTCCCCTAAAGGTAGTAATTCATGTCATAACGCTGGAAGACACTAATAACGGGAGGTTTGAGACCTATTGCTGCTGTCATAGATTAGGAACACTATGGAGAGGGGTTGGTACTGACTCGTGACTGAGGAAGTTGGGGAGATGAAGTACGACTGAAATCAGCCATGGGAAAAAAGTGCTTAGAGATGAAAGTTTAAAACAAATATGTCAAAACACTTCATGCATCTCCAACTCCTGGACGAATGAGTACGACATAAAATGGTATAATTATAACGTATATTGCATTCTTAAATCGTCTGCCTTGCATGGCTGCTGTTGCGATGAAGACTTGAGAAAAAACCCAACCTTCTTATAACAACTCTGGCTGCCGAAGAAGTATATAAGTGGATACATCAATAACATCATTAATTTTTAAGATATCTTAGATAAAGACTGCTTGTACAAAAACTAATGATAGGACAAAACAGAAGTCTAGTTGCAAATAATTGGTAGATTATTTACTTAAAATGTGTAGAAATTAGGTAAGAAACATTGCCAAGTACAGTACAGCCAGAGGAAAGAATTTAAATATATTTAACACCAGGTTAGACAGGATACAATACACATATGTACTTGTGCCTAAATCAACAGCAGGAATACTTAATACCAAGTAAATAGACTTCAAAGATCCTGTAATTTATACAATACTTCTTGATGCCTGTGTGTAAGTAACAATGTTTAACAGAACAGAATCCATAACTATACATCATAACATGATGTGCAGTTTTGTGTGCGCGGGTGTGTATGTGTAAACTCCCCCACTGAAGTACAGACATCCAAAAGTGTGGATAATTAATTAATAACAGTTTTTTAATGATAATTTACAAAGGTAAATCAATTCACCAATTACTAATAATGTGCGTGCGTTTGTGTGTGTGTGCGTGCGCGATCTCACCAACATATACATGTTATAATAAAACTAATAATATTTATAATAATATTATTTTATATAATGGATTAAAAATCAACTCTGAGAATGTTAACCGGCACCAGTTTATGTTTATTTAAATATAATCATCATGTGTCAAGACACGTCCGCCATGTGTTGTGACACAGTTAATGTGTCACTTATATCGACTATCAATCTCTAAGGACGTGATCGTAAAACGAAGTACCTATATTGGCCTAGCCCAGATCTACCGCATCACTTCAAACTAGTTCTATACAAGCATAAGACAACAGAATACATGTATTATTAAAACGAAGCTTCTCTATCAACATCTCTGAAATAAACCTTACTTTCTACGACAGAATACAGCTTATCAATGATCATAGCATGCCTCTATGGATATTTATAAAGCACAATCTGCTGACAAGATAAGGAATGTCATCTGTTTGGTGACAGGTAACCACCATCAAAACATTGTTCTTTTTTGGGGGGGTCACCGAGAAATTTCTTAACTGATTCTTTTTGTATTTTACTACTGAATTAATGCTAAAATATATAATGCTGTTATCACTGTAACTATCAACATTCCTAAGCGTAAATTACTTTGAACTGTATATTGCATTTTTATTGCACAATATGCCTTCAATAGCTCTTAGAGTATTTTAATATATCATCATCATCTTCTTCATTATCACCAGCACAAAATACACTCAGGGCCCCTCTGTGGTCTAGTTGATAGCGTGTTGGACCACATATCATTACTACCGGAGTTAGAATCTCGGCGTGGGCATATCTGAAAGGTGTTTCATCTTTGACTCAGCTTCATTCCCTCTGGAGGCCGCTCGGCCCATTTAGTCTACCATGTGAACATAAGTGGCCGTAAAACATTAATCATCATCATCATCATCATCATCATCATCATCATCACAAAATACATCCTATAAGTCTAGTTAAAGTTTTTTTAAACTGGATTTTCTCAAATATTACTCTAGAAATATGCAAGATAACAAATGAAACAGTAACCTTATAATCACACAATTAGCACCGAAATAGGTGATATTACCATTATAAAGAGCTCTCCTTGTTACTGTTAGAGCACACACAATTAGTAATCCGTGTTACACAATATGTTTATCAGCAGCCAGCCTTTAATAAATTCACAACAGAGATACCTTGACTGCCAGACTAATTAGAGATACCAATACCAGGTGTCATCACTGGTGTCCAATATAATACTGGGATTCAGGTTTCTGACAATTAAGTTATCATGCCCTCTAGATACCTTATGATTATTATAGTTAAACAAAGAACAGTATATAGTTTGCGTAAATATATTCCTTTACAATGATTGTGGGGGGGGGAGGGAGGCGGTCGATGTGAGAATTTCTCTGTTCAGCTTTTGTTTCTATCTATTGTAATAACCATTAATCATTTCCAACATTTTGCCACCACATAGGTCTGCCCCAATTCATCTTGTACAACTAGGTACCTTAGGGGTCATCGCCAAAAGGATGCAGCCAATATGTGGCCTCAGAATCCATTCCTACACAATATAATTAGATTAACAAAGCTGGAGTCCCCAGGCCCCCAAGCAGGGTGGTCACGTCTATTCACCATACCGAAAGGATAGTCCTGTAGATGCACACACAAGAATGAGCCAGGCAGCAGTAAGCTGAACAGATATCACGCTGAATAAGTTGGCCGATAATAAGACTTTCTAATTTACCACAATCATACCCCAGTTAAATAAATGGCAATAAATACTTGACCTCATACCGTATAGAGGCTGTGCCGAATAAGCGACAGCCTGGGGATTCTTCCCGAACAACAAAACAAACAAAACCTCATATCGTATTCGGTTACATGACAACAGACGTCACCCGACCTCAGATCCCAATTTAAAATCCTGTTAATACCATCAGAAATGTTGGCGAATAGCTTTCAGCCTTCACATGCCTCAGTCCACTCAGTGATAAGTAAGAATCTAACAGAAGTTAATACCAATGTTAGAGGAAGTGAGTTTTGTACTCAGATGTCCAGAGACAGCAAGCTCTGATGGACAGTGAAGCTGTCTGGACGTCTGTTATTGATTTGTGATCAAATGTATATAGATGGAATTTTAATATACACAGTATACTTTGAGTGGAGTAATACTGGGATTTTAACCCTAAACTGAAGGTCTGCAGCACAGTAAACTAACAGTTAGACAACGAGACTGTTAACATCGTATGCAGCTGAAGTATTTGTAAAATCCGGGGGAGTGAGCAATAAACACCATAACCAGATATATCAACAAAATTCACGAATCTAGGCGGAAAGCAACACAGGACAAAACACGCACCAAGAAAATGCCAACAAAAACACTTAAATGAAATCCAGATAAAAATCCAGCGGTGAATGTTGTGGTTGTTACAAACTGTGTTAGAAAAATTATGTCCCGATTGCAGTAATTACACGAAGTTGGATCAAACAACCCCCCATCCTTCCCTCCCGAAATGAATGTTTCCACACACGGTAAATGTTTAGAAAGTGTGACAAACCCACATCTACACCGTGAGTAATGACTCATGTTGTGCGATCCTCTGATATAGTCCTGACTATCTGATATGATCAGCAGCCCTGGCACAGCGGTGCTGACATCGATAGGAAGTCAGGCCATCCGGACATAAGAGCTTACTAGGGGCTACAGTCCCGGGCATTATCCCAACCTCTTGAAGACCGGTGACATTAATGGCACACGATCGATAATTACAAATCTATCCATCAGAGTGAGTCAGCACAAAACACTCCTCCCTCAACCAGAAACCAAACACTTCTAGACTATCCTCACAAATGAGGAACGGTCCAGGGCGGCATTCGAAGCTGATGAACGCAATGCGCGCCAGTTGAGCCAATGAATGCATTAGCCGGATAAAGTTCGACAAACCATCTCTCTCTAGAACTGTGTACCAACTGTCACTTCATCCGACCGAGGTTCTCATCGTACACGGCAGAACAAACATACCAAAATGACAGCCATTAGATCATAACAGAGCATCAAAGCACACACAACTAGTGGAGTTTCTCTGACATGGCTGTCATCGGCGTTCCCACGTTAACACCTACAGGACTAATCTACTATACAGATAATGAGGATGTCATAATACACAACGGCATTATCATCAGATGAATTCATTACACAGACAGGATGACGGGGTAAGGATGGGTTAACCGATCCTGAAATATGACTATATGGCATCGGCATGGCCAATAAAGTGGCCTCATAAAACAGTCATAACACGAACAAAGTGACCATTACTGTCCCAGAGTAAACAGCCGTTTGTCATTGGTATGGATAGGCCGCCGTATATAGATGTGCTTATATTTAGCCGATCTGAATGAGCGCCTCATCATAATGAAAGTGCAAATGCACACAGCGAAGTTGATGGTGAGTCCGAAATTACAACAAGGTACTGGATTTATTATTATCAGCGGACAGGAATAGGCCGCCATCGGGCACGACAAACTAATGGGACCGTACCAGAAATACCACACCGTAATGGGACAATACCAGAGAGTGGTGCGTAACGTACCAGTCACTCGTCTACAGAGCGCCGGATTTACATACGCAAGACCTCGGATAAATTAACGAGGATCAATGAGAATGCGTTAATATTTGGGGAGGAAGGGAGCACGTGGCATCTTCATTAAATTATTAAGGATCAATGACTTTCTACTTCTACCTGGAGGGTGTGCCCTGACATTCTTCTTATGTCTTTTATCTACAGAGGATTCCACAGATATGTTACAAGTTGGCAAAGTTAGATCAGCTCAATTATTTCGTCTAAATGAACAACTTAAGTAACAAGGTTAATTAAAAGTCTTCTAAATACAATCAAGCATATATCCGACGGCTATGTGTGTGTGTGTATGTGTGTACATACATACATATATCCGTTAAAGTCAAGTAGTAGGAGATCACTATCTAATACATTAGTGCAAAATTTTAATAAAATTTTAACCAGTGCTAGCTAGCAGAGAGTTATGTTGTAAATCATACACATACAATAAACGAGTGTGTACGCCCACGTATTTGTCTGAAATAAGTACATTCTGATAAAAAAATTATAAAAAACAGTTAACAGAACATTTCATATATAACCTGATATAAATATATGTTGTTTTAAGAACTTTTTTAACTGTCTCTATTCCACCAAAAAACAGGCAACTCGCTACATACATATGACTGTTCAAATATGTCTTACCAACCTCAGCGCCTGGTAATGCAAGTTGGCTCTATACTACCATAGTAAAACAAATCTAAAATTTACCAGTGGCCGTGACATTATTGTTGGAGAGATCCACTGAAGTCAGTAACGACTTGCGAGCATGGTAAACAAGCCAATTCATCGGTAATTGAATAACTTACAATGATGTTTTCAACATCCCAACCTCAGCTGGGATTAAAGATGCTTATCTCAATAACTCCATCACTACATGGATGGCCACTGTATAAGCAAGGTACGATTGAAGGCTGGTCTTAACCAACTCCAGACCTGCTGTACTAGAGAGTTCTGGATCAGCCAAGGACAAACTGAGAAGTCTGTCAATCTGCTGTACAGAGCTTTACAGTGGAACACACACCTGAAGCGGATAGCTTTTATCTCTATTTCTTTCACCAGATATGACCGGAAGTTCTAAAATAGAAAGAAAAAAACACAACCCCCCCTCCAAAGTGTATATAAAGTTCCATCTTATCAGTGATAACTCTGGTCCTTCTTACATACATCAAACCCTGTACGGCTACAGATAACAGTACGCTATATATACACCCCCCATATGATATTAATACCCCTGTTCCAGATCTACAGATAGGATTTAGCCGTATTCCATTGAGTGCTACTGAGATCAGACTTATGTCCAGTAGCAGTCTTCTGAAGCAACCCCCCTCTCTATATATGTATGTGTGTGCATACAGATGATACGCGTGCTTGAACTGGGCATAGATCACTTAAACCTTAACCCACTGTACGTACAGATAAATAATACTGGAAGAGTATAGCCTACATGAAGCACATAACTCCCTTTGACTATTACATAAATTCACTCACAAACTTACACACTGGAGATCTTACAATGTTTGTACATCAGGTGATATCCACACAAAAAAACAAGCATGTTACGGGTGTGTGACTGTAGATATGTTATCTAACTGAGTTCTACATATTACTCCAGTTACACACACACACACACACTCTATGTGTGTGTGTGTGTCTGAAACTAGAGTAATCATACACCAGTACACACGTCTATTAGAGTACATGCATGGGAATTTGCACAGATATAGGCATGTCCACGTATAAACGATTTATATCATCAGCGTATATACTTATTACTGGAAAATAGACACACCTTCCCGGGACATAAACACAGTCTAGCCAAAGCATTAGGACCAAACCCATCTGCTGCACCCATTAACCAGCATGTTAACACAGCACAAATGATCCGACATATATCATTGTTAGTGCTATTTATATCTGGGTTATGCTACAACTAACAAGGTAGCAACAACATTCTTTTTAGCTATTTTTCATTGCTAACAACCATACAGTATAATACATTAACATTAATACATTTGGAGTGTACCAAGCAGACAGAGAGAGAGAGAGAGAGTACCGTAAATGTTGCTGGTATCAGTGCTATAAAAAACGAGCAAAATTATTTACGCGTTCACGAAATCGGCACACATTTGTTCATATACGTCACACATACATTTGTTCATCCAAAGTACACACTGCCGTGTCCAGAGGTCGATGAAAGCAATGCAAATCCGTCTAGAACTAGACTAGTACTTACAGTACCTTCCAATTCCACTTAATACCTACAGCTTGATCAAACTACCTCAGCTACTATCAATCGCTCTGTTCATTTCCACCAACTTGCCATTGGGAAAATCAACTCCACAGCAAACTGAGTTGATCATGTTGATATTATGTTTAAGTTAAAATCCATGTTAAATGGCGGAAGTCCACCAGAAACAACTCCATTTTATTAGATAACCAACCTTGTGTCTCTAATACGCACCTCACAATTTGGTTCTGGGTTTCTTTGAAGATCACGTGTATTCCGGTTAAGACTTTACCACAGAATTGGTAAGATCCCATTACGTTTGGGTGCATAATGTGATTAAATGTTACAAGCTTTCAACAGCTACACTTCATAAATCATTCGGCGCTGGCCTATTGAGATCCAGTTGTTCGTTCAGGATATAATATCGGGAACCCGACATGTAGAGAGAGCAGTGATTGTTGGACAAGTTGACATATCGCCAGTTGTACCTGGTACTGTGGCTCAGGTTACATCATATATCTCAGTCTACACAAAGAGCACATTGTTGTAGTCCTCCAACATGATGAGCCACATGATTACAGGATGCTATCCTGTATTGACATCAGTGATATTAACTGTCAGAAGGTATCATTCTTATAAAATCTATGTATATTTTCTACAGATGTAATAACCGAGTAAGGGGGAGCCTCCGTGCTGTAGCGGTAGCGTGTCGGATCACAGATTACTATTACCCGTGTTGGAATCTCGGCGTGGGCATATATGAAGGTTGTTTCATATTTGCCTTTGGAGGTAAAACATCAATTATCAACATCAATAGTCGAGTAAACCTTGTGTGTGTATGTGAAAAGGCTGTGACACAAAGAAGCACTAGATCTAGACTCTATATCATATCGATGATTCATTTGGAGAATATACTTATTATATAGATACATGAACTCGATCATATCGTGTGTGTGTGTGTGTGTGTTGGTGAGCATAAGCATGTGTGCGCGTGAATCTGTGTAGATCTATACGAGCCAATTTCAAACCCATGCTAATATATTAAATATACTTACACACCTCGAAGTTGTCATCTAAAACCACACATTAATTGCATTAATTCCATTACTACACTTAGTCAAATCAACATCTGAGTCGGTAAAGAAGCAGACACACAAACATGCATACGCGGGGACACACAAACCCAAATACGCCCATCTGGAGAGCCAGCAGATGGCGCTAAACGCCTATAGTTTTAGCCTCGCAGAGTCTGTTAAGATAAACTGAACATGTGTCAAGATCCGGACAGCCGACAGTGGATGGGTTCTGATGCCGGAACTCCCTCCACCTGGTGGTCCGCCGGAAAAATAAACACGACCGGCTGTTGATTACGAAAAGGCTTACACGTAATGCGGAGTCGGTTTCTGATCGGGATAGCTTGGGGATCTGATCACTACATAAACCAGAGCCAGGGTGTACTAAACCAGCAGATGTAATCTTTATTATTATGGATGTAGCTGGACAGCCATAACCACATCACTCAAATAGCAACACACATCTAAAGTTGCTCGCTCTCTCTCTCCCTCTCTCTATTCAGTCTCGTACGATTGATAGTCGGCACACCCAAACTCCACCCAACAAAAATACGAGCTAATGCTTGATCAGGAATCAATCGTGTATACGTCTGTCAGTGAAATACAGCTCCAACTCACTCCTACCCAATATACAGGTAAGAAAGTCTGATTCGTTCAGGTCTTGTAGTCACAATTTATTATCTCCTGTGACAGTGCATTTTACCCACTCCTAACACACACACACACACACACACAACACGAGAGAGAGAGAGAGAGACGGCTGCGTACATAAACTAACTTTCACATGTTAACCAAAGGTTAGCTAACTAGCTAGCTAGACTACCAGAGCCATTATCATCACGTTATCATCACGTTATCTCTATAGCTATCAGAACAGACAGATTAAAGCTTGTTTCTTCTGATATACTTCAGTTAAGCTGTGATGTGTATTGAGCATATAGTTGGCCAGCTTTACAGGTTTGTTTATTTTGGGTGGCTCAGCCCCTGGGTCAGCTCTGGCTTATGTCAGTCATAGACAACTACAGGGTGGCCATAATGTATTATAAATGTAATCAGCTAAATTACTACTGGCTGGAAGCGGGGTATGAGAAGTGAACAACTGCTGCATGATACGCAATCAATTATCACTCAATTAATAAACCAATCAATCAGCCTAATATTCAATTAATTACGGATCAGCTGCAGTCTTTAAATCAGTTCCGAAATTCACTACTGATTCTCATATCCATACATACATCACATTTTTCTGTTATGTTATTTCAATCCATTCTGTCAAACACAACTTTCTATCAATCACTGTATTGACACCTAATACCACGTATCTGGCCCAATTTGTTTTTCTTCTTCATATGATTATTGTAGCCTCAGATCCTACAAACACAAACATGTTTAATCAACATGTTACCATTCACTGAGCAGAAGAATGCCTACCTTTAGTAAGCTGGCATTTAGTTTGATTATTTGGTATATAACAAAACAAATAAAATCACATTACAGTTCACCTATGAAAATAAACATATACCAGCATGTCAGAGCACGACTATTATGGTTCATTATTATGAACTGATGGTCATTAAAATCATGTTTAAACGTGGCAAGTGTTCAAACAGGAAGCATGACATATGCTGGCATTTGTCACCAGCCATAAACATTTGTACAGTGGCCATACTTGAGATTTCGGATCTGGATGTAGTGTAGGCCTCTGGGTGGGATCTCTCAGCAAATACAGAGACCAGAAAGATCCTTACTTCTCTTGCTGATTGGATCACAGAAAACAAACACATGTTTTCCCACAGAATCCTTGAGCTTGTGTCTTCACGTTTGAGATGAATAGAAATGGCTTTGTTCTATCTACATCCCTGTTTGCAATCAACATATTATAGCTCAAGTTGGAAAATATTTCTACTTAAAACAAACAACAACTCTAACTATTGAAATGAAAGAATCTGCAAACTTCATCTAGAATACTCTCACAGCAATCAATAGTGAATGCACTATACTGATCTTCAGATCCGGGGACTGACTGAATGCCAATGTTAAGTTCATTCGTTCCTTCCATCCCTAACTTTCCCCATCACTCACTGAAGTCATACAACTTACGGTTAGAACTGTTAAACTAATACGAATCATCCCTCTCTTTCGTGTGTGTGTGTGTGCGTGTTATTATTATTTATTATTATACCATACTTATAAAGCGCTCTTTTCATACCACATATTACCACTCTGTAGTTGCCTATAAAAGGGAATTAACTTGTCATAAATGATGCAGATCATCATCTTATTGCTATATTCTTCCTCTATGTGAAAATCATCCACCAATCATAAGGGATCCAAACGACCCCCCCCCCCACAACAATAATGTGTACCTTGCTACTTCAAAACAGAAAAAAATGACTTCCTCCAAATCATAATATTGAGTTAATTTATCTGTGATGGGTCAAATACAATCGATCAGCAGGTTAGAAATATGGGAGAAAATGATGTGTGAAATCAAAATCTTCTTAAAGAAAGTGATCAACCACATCCATATGGTTGGTTATTATCATCATCTAGTATTATCTAACTCTACCTGGACCAGAACCTACATTAATAGATCATCTGTGCTTTTAAAGATACACTTGTTGCTATTGTAACGTAGTTCATGTTTTATGGCCATTTTGGGGCACAATATCCCAATATGAGTTATAGTGATCTCTGAAGGATAACATAATTAATAGATATGAAAGATGACAGATCCTTCAGAACTAGATAGTTATATGAACCGTAGTTCTAGAGAACTCCAGCCAAAGTATACGTATAACCAAATGTGTGTGTGTGTGTGTGTATACGTACATAATATATGAATGGATGTATGCACGGATGCATGTTAAAATAAATACTGATACTTATAGTAACTGTTAAAATAACTGTTAACATTTAACTAACCACTGAACTATATACTTAATACCTGTTAAACTGACAGTTTATCCTTACCCTCCTAAATACAGCCAAACAGTCCTTTCCCATGGCAAGTCAAAAACGAATAGGTCATAAATGTACAAGTTACTGGTAATTACTAGCTGGCTAATGAATATTAACCAAGAAAAGTGCGCATAGAAAAGCCTGACTCAGTTCATTAATTGCCGTTTGAACGAAGGGCACAGGAAATATTGACCGAAGCCGTTTATGAGACTGAAAAGGCTGGCGCTTTGCACTTCAAGCATATGCCAAGTGATACCCCAGGGGGCAGCACCATCAATACTCCATTCACACATCGCGCAAAGTCGGCCCTAGAAACCGTTTTGTTCTGCTCGGCGGCAATTATTAGGTTTTCGCCACTTTGAAGGGCTCTTCATTTCATTGATTCCATCATGACTAATCGCGAAAATATGACGAGGGCAACAGCGGGAGGCTGTTCAAACAAGCAACATAATGTGAACTGCACCAAAACGAGCAGCTAGCCACGGTCACACTAAGAAGACTTGTCAACGAATACTTAAAACATGCTGCATCCCTAAATTGGTAAACTATAGCCACATCTAAGCTTAAATAACACATTTTCAGTGTGTGTGTGTGTGTGTGTGTGTGTGTGTCAGATGGTTAGGAATACACAAAATGGTAATCAAAAATCATAAACAGCCGACAAATTGTTACAAATCACATAGCAGTGTGATGTGTCCCTGGAACTCCATTACGCAATTGAAGCTTGTTAACCATGGCATTATGGGTCGATTATCTTAATTCTGACCATTTTCTTCATAAAACGTACAAGTCGTATAGTGTCATTAATGACACTGATACCGAGATCAATGACTTCGGATATAACGAGTTATCATTGGATCAACATTTAAAATCAGATCAAAACATCGCTGATATTTACAAAACCACAGCACAAACCAATCCATCAATACACCATAGGGAAAAAAAGAAACATACATTTAGCCAGACAGTGGAAATGACACGTGACTGGCAGTACTGATTGTACATACCAACAGGACAAAAAATATGCATATACTATTACATGACTAAAGCTAGTCACACCTAGAAAATACAGTTCAGTAGCTTCTGCTAACTGAAATGAGTTCATGGGACTGAAGCCTTTATTGAAGGATGAAATAACTTATAAATGCAGGTAACATTGGGAATCAATCAATCCGCCACAGGGTCTGAAGTGCCGTGCATTATCAACTGCACCGTGCACGTAAACTACACAAAGGAAAGGACAAGGGCTACTTTTGTGAGCCATGGCTGTGTAGGCTGTTGGTTTAATCAAGTGTTTTATACGGCAGCCAAGGCTCTGCTGTTTTGGTATTAAACGCTGCTATTCTGGATACAGTTTCCCCGTAATATCTTAAATTCTTCGAGCCACTGTTGTTTGATACTGATACTAAGACACAAAATCGACTACAATCTGATACACAAGCAGTATAAGCTTTACTCCCATCACATCCACTGATACTTGTTATATCATCTTCCAAACCAATCCCCATATTTTTCAATATTACACACGCCTACAAGAGAGAGAGAGAGAGAGAGAGAGAGAGAGAGGGGGAGACTTGGGCGTCTTCTAATACAATCAGTCTACTGGAGGTGAGCTAAAAATATACTGACTTATGCTTGTAACACTTCCGTAAATGTAGAAATTACATGACACACACATCGAAATTCCCATCGTCGATAAATCATCTTTAGATCCAGAACATCATGAGCTAATATGAACAATCCTTGTCCATGGAGATATAACCAACTCCACGACAATCTATCAGACATCAGATCAGTATAAATCAGAAAATTAAACGAAATATGAAGACATGCAATCAGTGCTTCATCCAGCCATTCTAATATGGGCGAGCTCTCTCTCTCACACACACACACACACACACACACACACACACACACACACCAATCTATATGGTAACAGTGTGGCCAACTGTAGCTAATGAACTGTAGTCAGCATAATGTTCACATGACAAAGAGACAATAATGACTTTTTTGATGAAGGATAATTAATGGACACATCACACAATACACACACAAATATACACACAACGACAACAATGATGTTTCTGCGATGTAGGCCGCGTATCAGTGTTTCTTTGGCAAACAATGATTAATTCCCTCAATTTTTCTCAAAGGTGCATAAAATAAACATAACCTTTATATGTGCTGATTTTAGTTTTTATTGAATGATGGAGTTTAGTACAGTCAAAGTTATTGGAAGTATTAGATTTTCTAATCACACTGACACAAAATCTAAATCTGAACATTATTTTTAGCAAACATCTATTGTGTGTATTTGCGCGTGTGTGTTTAGTACTTTGTCTAGGAAAAGTATCATCTAACAGACACGTGTACCTAAGAAGTGTCGGATGAAACGTTTCATAGACACGCCGGTCGCTCTGAGATTTGAAATCTGGAGAGTCGATGTGCAATGAAGTGCACCACCAGCTACAATATCGAAATAAACAGCTAGTTTAGAAGTATTTTCATGGCTTACATCGCTGTTCCTATATTATCTAATCTTCTACGGGAATATACTGACTGTATTTTTCATAAACACATTACCTCGCATACACTGCCAGAGATGAGTGAACTCTAGTACCCGTATGTGATGGCTGAGAAGTTGTTCATCAGCTAACAGCTCTTACCTAACTTCATATTAATTAATTTCCAAAAAATTGACCCTCGATAACTGTCTACAAAACGAGCTATTTTCGTCTCAACCAGCCGATTTGGTAATATGGCTCTATAGAAAGACACAAAATACTTCATTTCACAGAATATATTCAGATGTCTTGCTATACACAAGAAACAGAACTTTCGTGAGCAGAACACATTCCAGTGGGTCCGACACACACACACACGAGAGACCCTTCAGACGAAATCTACTTTGAAGTTAAGAATAAACAAGGGTTGCTCTAAATACCACTGAGAATCTGGTGAACCAGAAATCCTGGTAACATAACGCCGCCCAGAGGTTGGCAAAAATCCCAATACTCCAGTGATTTGGGAAGCAATCAGAATCACTGGATCATTCACTAAACGGGAGGAAATTACACGCCCAGTGCCCCCCACTGCTAGACACAAAGGGCAATAAGGTGTGGGCTTCAGAGATTACAAACTGACAACCCATTCCTGTAATTGTACTGGAACAGCGTCCGCCATGTACCTCAGACACCACAGGAAGAACACACACAAAAAAAGAAGAAAGAACAAGATCAAACACTGAGAAACAAATGATGCCATCAGCTGGCATAGACTCGGTCATATAGAGTATTTTTTTATTTGTCGCCGGGAGTCAGCTCGTTCGCTACCGGTGTCTGGAAAAAGATTACACTGACGTCCCACCGAAACAATGTTAATAAATGAACAATAAACTAGACTAGAAAACCCCCCAATTCGAGCAGAATGAGAACAATTAGGTTGGGTAAGTATAACACGGAACAGGAACAATTAGATTTTTCTACCCATAAACCTGATGATGGATAATTAGAGTACAATACCAGATAATGAATATAACACTTTTGTGAGCCATTACGTAAACTGAGCGTTATTCTTTGAGATACAGCTACGGTTCATATTACTGATTGATATTTTAGGGGGTGGGGTGGGGGTGGGGGGTTAGATTGTTTTTTTAAACATGAGTGAATTCCCTTATTATGGCTCTCGTGTCCTTTCCTTAGACAGCACACCACTTTAAAGCCTCGCCAAATGTTCGAATGAACCCTCAACAAAATGCAGAAATCACATAATTCTGGGCCCATACCTGCTCCTGGAATAGCTAGAAATAACTGCCTTTCTATAATCTGCTGACAAATCTCCCCCAGACTGATAGTTGTGATGATGCTGTCAACTCCTGAACACCGAAGGTACATTTTTTGTCATGGGTCTTGATAGGAAGTTAGTTTGATTTCTGTGACAGACTGGTTAAAGGAGTTGTCGATTGAATGCCTGGGTTAGTTGAGTTGTTCAGCTTCAACATTGATCACACAATTGGAACAAGTTTCCACAGGTAACCCCTCAGTGAATTTAATTCCCGCAAACACGGATTCACGCTCAAAACCTGGAGATATGCAGCGCAATATTCTAAATACTGGGCCATCGGAACACCCTCATGTAGCTTGGGTTAGAAACAGAGATAACTGTGTCTGTGTGTGCCCATCAACAAGCGCGAAGGAGAGAGATACAGCAAGCAAATGTGAGGATAGGATTGAATACATAATGCAAAAACATCAAAAAATAAGGTACAAAACGTAGCCAAAGTTTAGTTCACTCAAAGACTTGACATTGAGCTGCGGCAAAGAAACACTACATTAGTTTAGCAAATACCCAAACAAAGAAGGTAATGGGAAAAGAACAAGTACACTGTGAGGCAATAATGGAGTTCCCGGAAGCAGTTCAATAAGACTGAGGAAGAAAGATGAATATGAAGGCAGCATGTTTAAGAATATCGCATTCAGGCAGTGTGCTTCCTTCTGGAAAATGGGAGACATAGATGTTACTAGAGATAATATTATTACATTACATTACAGTTCTCTACAAACAGAGATGTTTATAAACTGGCCATCAATATTACAAACACAGATAGATTCATTATGGGCTCAAGCCACTCGTGGCAGCATCTCTACTCTTTTGGTGTTATTGACTCTCCCTTCTGTGAAGGCTGTGTCAAATTACCAAAATATTCTCTATTCTCTACATTTCATATTAACATACACACAAGAATTAGATGGCTACATGATATCACACCACAACTGAAGATAAACAAGTCTAACTGAAATATATTTTATCAGGCACATCATATAAAAACAACTATATACTAATGATGCATTTATTAGCCCAGAAAATACACTCATTATCAGTATAAAAACAAGTCATTAAATAAATAAACTAATTTCTTCTGTAGTAATGACTATTAAGAGTCAACAGGAGAAATGAAAAGGAATTAAAAGAATGACAAAATTTAAATTAATTTCTAATCACGAAACCCTAGCTGATTACGTGAACTCAGAGTACTATCATTGTGTTTTTAATATAAACATGCTCACACACACACACATGGAGAGAGATGAAGTTACGTTCATATAAAAGCAGAGATAATGTTCACACACATACACACACAGAGTGAGAGAGAGAGAGTGAAAGAGCAATCCCACTTGTAGCCAGGGATTTTATGGGCTCCCATAGATCAGTTAATTTAGTGTACTGGCCATGAAAGGTAAACTAAACTAACAGCGCCATCCATCTGTTACATTTCAGTAATTATCACAGTATTAAACTCACAGCTAGAAGTAGATCAGAAACCCAGCTACTCCTAAAAAGGCATTCCTCAGGCGGGAAATAAATCGAGTACTACACAAAGATGAAAAATCATATGGAACAACTACAATTATTCATTGCAAAGCCTTTCCACTTAATGCAGTTTTCTAACAGTAACATGTAAGAAAGATAGTTTCCCGCTGACCAAACTGTGAAGAAAACATACAACAGAGATGCAAACAGGATTTCACATTCAGGAACAGTCATCAAGGTCAACACTATTTGGTGATCCAATATTACATTATCTGTGGGCTATACATGATGGTCTACATACCATGTCACTGACAACGGATCATAAGGTTTTTATCAATACATAAAAAGACCCAAACTGTCTAGCTTTGTTGTTGCTGCTAACCTTATAATAACACAATACATGTTACAGTATTAATACCAATAGATCAGAGAGCTACTGTTCTGTCTACCACCAAACTTCCAGTTATAACATCATATTGCCATCCGCTGGCTAAACATGTAATAATAAAGATTTAATATAGGGCATTCTTGGCGTAAACATTTCACAAACAACAACAGTATTTTGTAAATGATGTCTTTCTACAAATGGACAATGCATAACATAGGTCAGATCTGCTGAAAGTAACAGCAAATGACTATTATATAAATATTTGCTATGACTACCGGTACCTATTTCATAAAACATAAAAAAATGCACAATATCCACATGTAATCAATCACCCGTGTAAAGATAAAAGTTAATAATTCCAACATAATTTATTTGGCTACACCACAGCACTGTATCAGTTTATTTAGCTGACAGAGAACCCTCAACAAGCAGCAAAAGAATTCAAACAAATCTGGCAAGGAGCAAAGTACAGCAGGTGCAAGATACTTCTCCAGCTAGAACACAAACCCAGTTTCTTGTTTTGATAGCCCACATTCTCATCCTGGCTAGCACATGCCAATATCCGGGACTGATAATGTCAAATGGTGAAATATTACTGCCTTGGAGGATTAAAAAAAGAGCAATCACTATCAGTTAGCTCACCTGAAGGTATTGGTGGTAGAGCATAAGCCAAAACTAGTCACACTATGGTTCCTGGTAACCCACTTGGATCAGGGAGTGCTAACTCACCTAACTTCTAACTATAAGCATAAAACCTGTAAACACACACACACAATTAAATAACGAAATGCATGATTTTTAATTTTTTTGTTGTAGTGATTTAAATCAAATCATTTAAATCAGACAACTCTGTCCCCACTGTATAAAAACTCAATAAATTATAACAATATATAGCATATACAAATAACAAAATCACGTAATAATAATAAAACTTCTATTGTGTCAATATCCTCGAAAGGTATGGCATGATTTCTAATACCCTATACCAATGTCTTTTCACAAAAGCGTACAAATTTTACATTAAAAAAATAACACATGCAGACACACTTATTTGAAATGCAAAAAATTGTAGCATTAACAACTGATTAAAAATAGAAAAATTTCTGTGTATGTCCTTTGTTATTTATCTGAGTATTAATAACCCCAAAACTCCTCTTACTTTAAATACATGAACATAAAAGCTGACTAAAAGAAATGACTTAAATTTGACTCTTATCTTTTTGTGGCTTCTATTGTAACTATTGTAGCCTGCACTGTTTATATCAAAAGACCCTTACTACCAATGAACCAAACAAATGACTAAAGACAGAAGGCAAAACTTATATAGCAATGCTATTGTTAAACATACCAGAGGCAGCTTATTACTGGCAAGAACCTGTAAATAGAACTACAGGTAGAGAGAACAATAACAGGTGTCATTCATTAGAGCTAACTAGATGCATCCAAAGGACTAGATTCCTTACCCTGTAGTTATAATTTAACTACTATCAGATTAGTGATATACAGACATCATAGTCAGGTATGACTAGGTGTCCAGAGTATGACTATCAACAATAAAACAGCACATCTGTATAATGGAAAAAGCTTTACTCCTCATGGGAATTTGTTTTTGGCTTCTCTAGCAGCATTTGTTTTAAACTAAGTTCTCTGCAGCTAAAGGCACAGATGATTTGTTGTTCATTTTCATCCATATGGAACCACTTTAATGAAAACCAAATGTAATACTTGTTTATGACAGCCCACTTTAACTTAATACAATGAGCACAGCAGTTCACTGGACTTTGGCTCTGCTGGTATATGGAACACTTGATCAATGACAGATATAGATTTTCCATTCTGCACAAAATGGACCACGTTAACAACATAATATGGTGCTATCAATTCATTCACTGCTCTGTCTATATGGTGTTGTGTTTTTATTTAGAAAATAACAAAATAACCACAGAACTGGCATTTCGCCAGAACCAGAGTATAAGCATAACATTAGGAATCCCAAACTTGTTATATCCCAAAAAAGAAATAAGAAAAATAGAAGGTAATTATGAATGAGCCATTAATTAAATGTTGGCTTCATCAGAATATAATTATTAATTAATGACCTCTATATCTTCATGTAATAATTGGACTCCTAACACCATCTGACAAGTCACTCTCTAAATTAAAAGAAACTGACACAGGAACACTACTCTAGAAATAGTAGAATTAAATGAAACATTCACAAACTACGTTTTCACCAGAAGGAGCAACACATTTACTATTTAGTCACTCAAAACAACATCTCTATATTACCAACATCACACACAATATTTATTTAATAACAGCAATAAAATGGGGTTTTAATAGTTTAATTGAATAATTAATGTCATACCTATTATAATTAGCTTAAATTGACAGTCAGCCAGAGTGCGGTCAATGACATCCCCGCCAATATACCTACATTATTATATTTATAGCCCTATCTCCTACATAAACCTTTTCTGACATGGACACATCTATATTAGTTAGTCTAGATCTAGACACCAAATCAACACAAACTGTGTTAATTCCTAGAAAGCAAACCTATATTACTGAGTGCAACTGTCACCTTCATGACCACACTGTCACTGGAAATAAGGGGGTGCCTCCGTGGTCTAGCGGTAGCGTGCTGGACCACAGATCACTACCACCTGTGTTTGAATCCCGGCGTGGGCATATCTGAAGGTTGTTTCGTCTTTCACTTCATCTCATTAGTTGCTCGGCCCATTTATGATTTAGCCTACCTTGTGCACAAAAGTGGCCGTAAAACATCAATCATCATCGTCACTGGAAAAAAGTGCTGGTCTTTCGTGTATTATCACAGTTTCATGATCATAAAATGATAAATCATGAAACGAAAGAAAAAAAAATTGCGTCTAAGTCTAAGAGTAGCCGTGTAATTCTAAATTAATTAGACATTATTTATAATGTTAAAGTGGGTTAGGAGTGAACGTCTAGTCTGAGACTTCTGAAAGCGATTTATTTGTAACCAGGTTGAATTTCAAAGTGCCCTACTTTACTGAACTGGAGATCCATATGATATATCTAGACTATATAATTTATTAATTATACATTCGAAGCCCAAAAATACGACATCATCTACGCCTACGCTTCACGTAGCCTTCACCACAAAACACAAGTAAGTTAACCTAGATACAACAACACTACGCTGACTACAGTGATGTAAGTAACAGACACACTGCATTAGATTAGACTTCTTAGTATTTGATCTATTCTACTTTCTACTTCTAGACTCCAGTGAATACACATTATAATACAGCACCAACAGCAACACTTACACCGTCATGTAAGTGAATTCGTGTCTGAATATCAAGCAATATACCGACAACACCAAAACATGCAAAGGTTCGGAGAGAGTTATTAACACTTACTTCGACTTGTCCATCGCTTGTTCTTGTATCAGTTTCGATTGCGAATTTATCTCCAATTTGTACGAAAGAAGGGCCAGTTTCGTACTCAGACTGTCTCGTTCATTCCTCAACTTTTCAATGTCCCGTTCTAATAGTTCAATTCTTTTGGCTTGCACGCGTATTATCCTGTCCTTATCTCTCAATGCTCTCACTATGTTATCTGGTATGGGGAGCACCGATCTGGTGCCATATGGGGGAATTTTATTCATAATTCTTCGAACAACCCCCGATAACTCTCATTCGGCACCTCCTAGCCATTGGAAACTCTCACATACTGAGCTACTATGTGTTCAACATTCTTTTGCTTAGTTTCGAATTAACTAGACATTGCACGGAAATGGTAAGTTTTCAGCTGATAAATATTTCTATCCGTTATATGCTAACGTTGTAGCGTTTTCTCTGAATAATTATCGTGTAATGTATCCAATAAAATTAATAACTGCGGCGAAATCATAAAATAATGATACTAAAATGAAAACGTGACTTGGTCATGCAGAATTGGTACATGATTGGTAAAGCTGACTATCATTTTAAAAGATCTGATTAACATGCTTAAAGATTATCCATAGATAAGGCATTCTATACAAACAGCAAATTATTTCAGACTAGTTTAAATGTTCATAATTAAATTTAGCTAAAACTGATCTAAATTTGTATGATATAAAATGTAGTTCCCAAACTATTTTTTTTTAAACACACCCACACAATATTTGATGATTTTATCAACATCTTACAGTTAAATAGTTTCGTAAATCTAAACTAGTATAAACTTATATTTCATCACGCTCTTATATAATTAATTATAATATATCAATGAAATATTTTTGTCTTAAACATTGAAAAAGGTTGTGACAAGTACAATCCAGATATTTTGATATGAGATGGTTACGAACATATTTATAGATATAGGCAAGGGTGGACATTTTTCTTCCATGGGTGGTAATAATCACGGTAAAAACTGGGTTTTTTTCCGATATGGAAGAAATACTTTCTTCTCTACCATTTTGGGTAGAAATGGAAGAAACTAAAAAATAGTACAAAATCATTATCCAAATTTAGATGTTCCATTTTCAATTGGACAAATAGTAAACATAATAATATACTTTTCACGCAATTCGTACGCATATGATATATTTGAAATTTCAATGGAATATTTCTAGTCCTCATATCTGGTGGTTTGCAAAAAGATCTTTGGGGACAAATGGAAGAAACTAAAATTAATTAGTTTTGTAAAACGTATTAAAAATAGTTATACTTATAATGATGCTGATGATTACACTTCACCATTAAGCTCTACTTTTTAGATCAAGAAGATCATTTGACAATGAAGACAGATAATTGCTAATCTGATAATTGATTAATTTGCTTGATCATTGGAAGCCACTTGTTGATTTGTTATTTGCACAGAGTGATCAGACCCTTTAAAACGAGCCTCAATTTTGGTATTCCTCAATAGCTGTGCACAATAGATGACAGCCAGAGGTATCTACCCCAAATTTCAGCAAGTGACAAGGTATTCCTCAGTTTTTGGCGAACATTAATTATTACATAGCTGCTTTTACCATATTCGTGACCTTCGCCGTATTCGTCGTTATATTTATCTTTTGGTCACCAAAAACATTGCTACAGCACTTGTTACTAGCATGCTTGATTACTGCAACTCTCTTCTTTATTACACCGTATCTGAGGATATCCTAAATATTCACACAGTCTTCTCGGTTTTCACATTCCATCCCACTCCTGAAATTGGCTATCAAACTCTTTCTTCTGGAGAACCTTCGTGTCTATTTTCCATGCTTTCTCTAGCACCAAAGACTAGAGCTCCGTTTATCTGTTTTTCACTTGTTTTCTGTTCTCTGTGTTAAAACTCATGTTGGGACTTGTGCTTTTTTAGTTGCTGTCCCTCTTTGGAATTGACTCCGTGAACATGTTATAAGTCATCAAATAGCATAGTTTCTTTCCGTCATCATTTAAAAACTCACCCTTTCGACTTTCTTATTCTTCCTAAGTTTCCACTCCATCTGGTCATTTGTTGATGAACTTTGCATTGTACCTGGACTATGAGTTTGCCCAACCCCTGTACTAGGTGCGCCACTGAGCTCGATTCCTTTCGAGGATATTGACGCAATAGAAGTTTTATTATTATTATTATTATTACGTGATTTGTTATTTGTATATGCTATATATTGTTATAATTTATTGAGTTTTTATACAGTGGGGACAGAGTTGTCTGATTTAAATGATTTGATTTAAATCATGATTTAAATCACTACAACAACAAAATAAAAAATCATGCATTTCGATTTTTAAATTTTTTATTATTTTTTATTATGCATTTTTTAAAATTAATTATTTTGTAAACACGTGATTTATTAATTAGCTTACAGTACAAAAAAGTATTGTTTTTAAAAATAAAGTTACTTGGATAATCATTTTAACATATATTTAGAGTTACTTGGATAATCATTTTAACATATATTTAGAATTGAATTGCATATATAGATTTCAACACTATATAGGTATTAAATGTAGTTTTAACAAGTTATACAGTTGAGTGACTATTTCGCCAACTCTTCGATTGGGTTGATCTTGGGAGATCAAAACAATAGAAGGTGTCAAGCGAAGCCACTCTGCTTCAATGTAGGAAATTTAGTGAATTTGGGATGAAGTCACATCTTAATTTTCTACGCATTTAGGAGATTATATTGAGTCAATGTTTAAGTACTTGCCTGCCATGGTGTTTAGCAAGGATGGGTATATAAGGTGAACATTCATATAGATTCATTATTGATAGTTATCTCATGCTGAATACATACAAGAAGAAATGTTTGACAATTAATTGTTTTAAAAAAATCGATTGAAAGTTTTTTAATTGATTTATATAAACAAAATCAGATTTGTTTGGATTTTTTTAAACATCATGATTTTTTTGCAACCCTGCAGTGGGGAGGAGGTGGTGAATATCCTACCAGTTTGGTTTACAAGGTTACTCTATCCATTACATATGCAGCTTCTTCCCAATTTCTTTCATTTTTTCCCTCAGAAGAAATGTTTTCTTCCTGGTAAGAACTCATTTCTTCCCATGGGAAGGGAAGAGATACCCGTTACCAGGTAGAAATCCAACCCTGATATATATACTCATAACCACCTCATACGAGAATATCTCTAGACTGTTCTTGTCACATCTTATTTTTACAAATTATTACATTATGCAAAATCTTTTCTGCAATAACCACCAAATCAAGGTTGAAATTTGAATTGCGTTAAATATTTTTTTTGGGTGTGCACATGCATGCATGTGTAGTTTATAATTTATATATATATATATATATATATATATATATATATATATATATATATATATATATATCGTGTGTGTGTGTGTGTGTGTAATAATTTGTTGAATACAACTCAAAAGGAACTATAGAAGTACTGTGCATGTTTCACAAGCTGCTGTCTGTTCGGTGCATTCCGCATTTTCATATAACCGCAGCTCACTACAGCTTGTTTTGTCTTCTGCTAAAGATGTAGATTATAGATATGTAGCTCATTATGTCTAGAGATTTTATAGGATTATACTAAAATTTGTAATTCAGTTGGGACTCATTATTCAGGGTTTAAGAAACTGTGAGTAGCGTTTATTTATTAGTTTTCCGGTTTGCGAGGTGGTTTAGATAGTCAGTAGACCTACACTGTACACATAGATAGTATGATAGTTATAGTATGATAGTGACATACTGATAATCATACTGATAGATCTAGTAGTGATACTGACACTCAGATACTGACATACTCACACAGCCATTGAGTAGACTACAGGCTACAGTCTACACTATTATTTATTACTGTATAAGACAAATAAGTGTATTACTATATGTCTATTAGTATTACGAATAGACCTCTATTAGTGTTAAGTCTATTTAAAATTATATGGCCAGAGCCCAGACTCAAGAAAGAACTTTTAGTTTTAGGTATAGTATTACTAATATAATTTACACTATTGACTATTGTCGGTATTGATTAGTCTATGACTAGATGGTTAAAGTATGATCCCCCGCCCTCAGATTGAATGTGGTTAAATGGATTGGTAAACTGATTTAAATGCACTAACAGCAGAAAATCATGGGCAGATAATCTGAGCGGCATACCTCAAGAACGTGTCGTAGGTGCTATCTTGTTTGTCATTTTCATAAATGACCTGCCAGATGTAGTCAGCAGTACAGCAAAAATATTTGCTGATGACATGAAGCTGTTCCATGCAGTTCAGACAATTGAATATCACCATGTCATGCAGCAAGACTTAGACAACCCTGTGAAATGGTCACACAATGAAGCAAAATGCAAAAGCCTCCATCTAGGCAGCTCAAATCAGATATTAAAATACCAAATGGAAACTGAGATATTAGGCGATACCAGAATTGAGAACGACTTGGGTGTATTTATTGATGAGGAACTAAAATTCCATGCCCATGTCTCCAAGGCAGTAGATCAAGCACCACACTTGTTAGGCTTAATAAGAGCCACCTTCACATGTCTAGGTACTGTCACCAATGCCTAGACCGTTAATCACTATGGTATGACCACGCTTAGAATATGGGAATGTAATCTGGCACCCAGAGATAGAAAAAATTCAGAGACGGGCCACCAAACTAATACCAGAGTTGAAGCATCTCCCATACGATAAGCAGCTAAGAGCCCTAGGATTACCATTACTGCAGCACTGTACATAAGAAAAATAGATAATGATGCAGACATGCAAGCTCATAAATGGAATTGACAGAGTAGATAAAAATATATTCTTCGAGCTCAGTTCTGGATCAACCACACAGGAAACAGCCAGAAACTAGTAAAAGAACATGCTATATTTGGAATTAGACAGTCAGTCTTTAGCCAGAGAGTTGTAAATGACTGTAACTCACTCCCAGCTGAAGTAATCGAAAGCCCACCAGTAAATAGTTTTAAGTTTAGGTTGGACAAGTTTTGGCTTGTGGAGCATTACAATTTGCCATGATCGTTAGGATTTTAATAAAGAGTACCAGTCAAGACTGGAATAAACAATCTGGCAATGCCTCTGTATTACGTATATCTGGTATCAATATACCAAGATGCATACATGTACATTTTTCTGCTCAATATTAAATGACCAAATGAGGAAATACATACCAAAATCAGCTACCTGTAAAGACAAAATGAGAAAAAATTGGATGACCAAGGAAGTCATAACATAGCATAAAAAGAAACAGCAAGCATCGAAATGATATTGGCTTACTGGGGATCACATGGACTACATCCATTCAACTACTGAGAAACTGAATTCAGAAACTTGTGTAGAGCTTTTGAACGGAATCAGCCAGTCTGAAGAACAAACCAAAAGATTTTTGGAGCTACTGCAAGTCCAAGCTAAAGAATAAAAAAGGCCTTAGTGACATACAGAAGGAAGATGGCAGCCTCACTAGTGATGATCATGAAAAGGCAGAAATCCCAAACAAGTACTTCACTAGCGTGTTCACCAGGGAAGACACAGACACCATACCTATTATGAATGAGTGATTGGAAAGTGTTACACTCAGAGATATAATAATTACTCCTGATCTGGTTGAAAAGAAACGAAAGAAGTTGAATGTTTCCAAGTCAGCAGACCCAGATGGATGGCAGGGTGTTTTTACTGGTAAAATCCTCCCTGCTGAAAATAAGTTTAAGGCATAGAAAATGCCATAAACATATTTCATAAAGAAGCCAATAAAAGTATTATATTAAACTTGCCCTAAAGTATCAGATAAGTATTAATATATCCTTCTCAATTGTTACATCTGTGCTACAGATGTAAGAAACAGGTTTAAAGCAGATTAGGGATAAAAAGGCCTCAAACATATTTAACCATTAAAAGCATATCCTATACCTAAGTATAACATAAATATAGTTTTGTAATTCCCTTCTCAATTATTAAGCCTGCTAGAGGTGTGAGAAACAGGCATAAGGCAGTTTACTTGCCTATTATTTCTAGTAGAGGTGTGGTATTGAAGTTTACTAAGGTTAGTTTAAAAAATGTTTACACCTTTAGAGGGTATTGAAGCTAACTTCCTGCACTCTTGCTGGACTTCCTGTTGGAACCTGCACTATTCATCAGCTTCCAAGCCAATGCTGCTCCCTTCCCTGGCAGCTACTTCTCCGCAGAAGCGATCAGCATCTTCCCACACACCTGGTGGTAAAGTGCTGCAGTCTGTGGTGTTGATCCAGTCTTTGCTGACCTAGCACAAGGCTGACAACATCACCAGCATCTTTAGCATCAATTGAGAGGGTGTTCAGTACATTTACTTTCATAGACAACAAGATCAGGAATCGACTGGGTGTCCAAAAAGCTAGCAAACTTTATTTTTGTTACTGCATGCTGTGTGTAATCAAGGACTTGGACTGTTAAATTGTAAATACTTATTAGTCAAATTGTCTGAGGACATCCTGTCATTTTTGTACAAAATATCCTGAAATGTAGATTTAATTAGAGGCTCCATAAGAGGGTCTACTTCTTGGAATGAATTTTCTTGTTGAAAAAGAAACCACCCCACGTGACAGATTTCTTAAAGTGAAATGTAACTGAAAACTACTCTAAAATTAAGACATTGTTAAATCTGAGCCCTTAGCCAGGTTAACTAATAAATAGTATTACTCTGAATAAGGTAGGTTGCGAACTACTATCAGTCTGTTTCTTTGATGTCAATATTTTTTATCAGTGCAAACATTTCTTAACAGATTACCTGCTTTTACATGTAGTGTTATTTATTTAATATACAGAATACACAAATATTAAACATATTGTTATATAGGTGATTATCAGAACCATGTGTTATAGATATAATTATTTAAGCACTTGATGCTCATGCAGCAATTTTTGGGTTTTCCTATGCTGAGATTCAAAGCAGTAAGCTGAACCTCACAGCTGTATATATAAGATTAAGGATTAAGCTTTCAACATCTAATAATTTTCTGGTAAAGCATCACCAGGATATTCCTCTTTGTTAAGTTGTTTATATATGTTTCCTCATCACAGTTAGCATTAATTATGTATCTTTTGGTAATTATATATCACTCAAAAATACAAGCAAATTCAGAGTGATATTAGCCACTGACATCTCATTTCACTGTGCTCTTGGCACATAAATACTGAATTTAGCCTTTGTTAAATATAACACACATATAGTTTATTTTTTTTGGCTAGGCACAGTGTGTTTACTTATTATCTAAGGTCAACAATTCTGTAACAACCATAGATAAATATATCAGATAAACATTGTACAGGGTTATTAGTATGAAGGCTTTCCAACATTTTACTGGAGGAGAGTGGCACTTTCTCAAATGCCATGCCATTAATATTATGCACATGAGAGTTCACATTCAGTATGACAACTGTTTTTTTTTTTGGGGGGTTATTTAATTTATTTTTGTGATTAGTTATACTGAGCCAGATTGAGCTGTTGTATTGCTCAGATTTAGACTTGCCAGTGTCATTAAAAATCTTCTATGCAGCAAACATATGATACACCTGCATGTCTTCTGCCTGCTTTATTTGAGTCTGTTTGATAGTATTGTTTACATTGACCTAACTTATATCATTCGAAGCTTAATTACCATATTAACATTGTAAGTAGAAGTGAGAGTTAACAAATGCTAACTGATGACTAAACATTGAGTGTTTGGAGCTATAAATGAGACATGTTTCTAATGCTTGTTTATACAGCCATGTACAAATATCAATTATAAACATGAATAATCAGTAGGTATACATTTAAATCTATATTATTTGCTACTAAAATGATTGAGATTAATATTTTGACAACCATTTTAGATTCATATCTCACCCAAAAAATTAGGTTATTTGAATGTTGCAGATCCATTTTAAAAATATTTAACAACAATAATATCTGGCATGTATGTAATTTTTTTTATGGAATGTTTCCATGAATTTCTATGAATGTTTAAATTACTGGTTATTTAAAAAATCTGAGACAGAAATAGTAGCCATAAATTAATCAGTTTTAGTGAATGACTTATAATTTATCATTAAGATTATCATTACGTTGTAATGTACAGATTCTATTTTAATTTGGTTTTGTTATATGTAATATTTGCCAAAAAATCTATGTATTCATGTATATGTAATACCGGTATATGAATATTTGTAACATTTACACAAAATTTATACTCTTACTCTTAGTTGTCAGATTCAGCAGCAGAACTTTATGGAAACTCCTGAATATGTAAATCAGTTTGGATTCTGGGTGCTTATTGATACATATTCATTGACTGACAGTAAAAACCCATTTATTTGAATGGTTAGGGTGTGAATTTGATGTGGAAAAGCAAAGATCATTGCAGATATAGCTCTAATTATAATATGTATCTAAACAAACAAACATATATGTAGGTAAGCTGTAAGATTCTATGTCAGTATATATATATATATATATATATATATATATATATATATATATATATTATAAATACTGATGGCAGTATAAAGTATTAGTGTAGTCATACATACATACATATAGCAGTCATCTATAATCTGAACAACTGTAGTTTTATGTTAATTAATACAGCTAAAAGACAAGTTCAAAAGCATTCACATGGGCTTGAATCTGAGTAATACCTGTGTTTTGTAGGATGTTTCCCTTAGGATTTGACCCATACCCACATGTCCCAAGTTAACCAGCATTGAGGCCTAATAAATACTCATTCACTTTCAAAAGATCACTTGTCCATACTAAAAATTACCATATAAAGGTTGTATTTGTTATCATATTCTTGTGTAATAACTGTAAAGCACTATAAATTGTTCATTATTAATGTTATTGTACAATTTTCAGTTATTTAGTTGGCATGGAGCATGGTTACCATGATAGAAGATGGCATCATGGAAAAAGAAGGGGGAGATCAAGAGGGAGAGGTGGTCACCATGGTGATAGAGAGGACAATATGTCTGGTGACTTTGGTGGAAATGATCCTTATAACAATCAGAGCCAGTCTTACAACGATCATGATAGGAGCCATTCTGGTCATCAGTGGAACAGAGGTAGATTTTGATTGTTCTTTATTACAACAGGCAGGTCTTCAAAGAAATATATCTTGTAAAATTAATATTCTGGTTAGACAGTGTTTAGGTAGTGTACAAAATATTTTCAAACTTATCTTGCTAACCATTGGTTTTAATATATTTTTTAGGAAGAAATAGACCTGAAAGAGGAAGTGACCACTGCAGAGGTTCAAGACCTCCAGGGCTGAAGGGAAAGGAAATAGGCCTGTGGTATGCTGCAAAGTCTAAAAAGAAAACCAGAGAGGCTGAGCTGCAAAATGTATGATAGTTAAAAGTTATTTTATTAAAACTAGTATCTGTTTTTTCTATCTTCTGATATGCCTTTAATAATATAATACTGTGTGTGTGTGTGTGTGCAGTTATATTTGCAAGCATACACCTGCTTAAGGTTATACCCTTTATATGTTTATGGTATTATATATACAATTGCATAAAACATAACATGTGAATATACACAAAGGTGTACACGCAGACAGAATTGTATAGTGCCTCCATATATTCAGTGAGAACGTTACTCTAAGATGTTTAACAAGGCAATCAATGATAATATGCGACTTAATATATGTCATGGTTTAGTTCTGCTTGCCATTCATCTGGGTGCTTCAGCAAAATTATGTACATTATTTCCTTGAACATTCCTAGAATTGTATATATAGTTTTATATAAATTAATTAATTTATCAAACTGTGACACAGTGTGTTTTGCGACATCATTTTTTCTCATATCTATTATTCCTTTCTTGCAGAGAACATTCATCCAGATGGATAAAGAAAAGGAAAGGAACATTTCTCATCTACTACACACCATCAGAACAGCAGATAGTATTAAACCACAGCCACAACAGTCTTATAGAGAGCCAGCTGATGATGAACCAGATATACCAATGGCCACTTGCTCACAAGTAACATATCCACAGACCCCAGGACAACCAGTAGCTGATTCATTAAATAGACACACCAGTGATGAAGAGGGTGCACCATCAACCCGACATGTCTCACTAGCCGAACATGAAGCAGTTGACCTCAGCTGTGATTTGATCTCCTTTGGCTCAGAAACTACTTGTGGTCGTGATGACTCTAGTGAATCACACACATCAGAGGATGTCGTTGTTTTGGATAGCTGGGAGGAGTTGACAGCTGCTGATGGCAAGACTGTCATTGGACATCACAGTGGTGATAATCCATCAGCCATTGATGATGCTAGCTGCAGTGAAAACAGACAGATCACAGAAGAACCCTTATTGAATACAGTTTGTAATCAGGAGGTAAAACCTGTCTTGAGAGACTACTTGGTGCAGACATTCTGCTAAAAGGATGAAATGATAAAAATACATAAAAAATAATTCTATTGTACAGATACACATTATTATGTTTAAAACACATTGTTTCATTCTTTGGCTAGCTCTAAAGAGAAATTGTTTTATCTGCACTTGTATGTCTACTTCATATAGTTTTGAAGTAAGGTAACCTTTTATTGTAGCTTTTAGGTAAGGGTTCCCATAATTACCAGTTTAAAATACTAGCCCAACTAGGCTACTTGTAGTTCCTTTTTAGGCAGAATAATTTCTAATATTGTATGTTTTTCTGTGTGGTGATTTCCAGTCTTTTGGAATTGTTCTGTGGAAGAAAATACATTAAATTCTATGGCTTGATTAATTTAGATATGCCAAAAATATTAAGAAATTGTGCTGGTACTATACAAATTAAATACAGTAACTATTAATGTGTTAGGTTGGTATTAATGTAGTATGATACATTGTTTATGTTTTGAATCAGATTCTTAAACCAGATTTCAACATTTGATCAAGCCAGTCTTCAAACATGCTGCAATGCTGTCATGTGGCCACTGGTTCACTCATCCATAAAAATGAGAACCTGACAGGACCTGATGGCTGTGTGTTTGAATATTGCTTTGCACCTTTAATGGCAGTATGCCCCCTAGGAATTGAGATGGGTACTAGATTGAAGAAGATTTGATTCCGGGATAATAATATAGTACAGCACCTCAGAACAGGGTTACCTGGTTCTGGTGCTATATAAACATGCATTATTACTATAATATATTAGACATGTGCCTAATATATTGAATGTTGGGTTATTGTATTTGTATAATTTATTATTAAACAGGAATTGGTTGAAGATGAAGATTGTATAAAAGTAAAGAAGTTTGATACAAGCCCAGATGAAGACGAAGATTTTATGATAGATGAATCAGCAGAAATGAATGATTTGAAAACACCTCTTCAACTTTATACAAATGAAGATGATTTTGATGGTGCTTTCCTGGCCGAATTTTATGAAAATCAAAAAGCAAACAGGGATGGTTATGAACAACTTCAAGGTAGGTACTATTGATGTTTCTTGTAAAATGTGAAGGTTCCCTACATCAGAAATACAGTCTGTTCAGCTATTATTCATCTAATGCTTAGATCTTACAGTTTGTTATTTAACACCACATGAGTGTAAGAATTAATTATTATTTTTAGGCATGAATGTTGAGATATGTTAGTTGTGATATCCAGAACTGTAATTTATGATAGCTTCAAGAATTTGGAAGCCATTTAAGTTATTTTTATTGTAGTTGCAATTAAACAATTTGTTCACTTCATTAGTTTCAATAATAGAAGAAATACAATTATCTAAATTTAAGAGGTTCATTTTGAAGTATTTGGAGATACAAATTAAATCACTATCCACAGTAGTAGAGCTACCACATGTTCTATACTTATAATAAAACTAAATGCAAAAATGACCTTTCCATAAAAGTCTTCTCTAGGTGTTGAAGTATGAATTTAAATATATCTTGCTATGCTACAGACTTGAAAGTGGAGAAGAAAGCTATACAATGTTTACCACATCTGGATAAACAGCTTCTAGAAGAGAAAACTGACAAGGAAAGTAACAATTCCAAATACAGGAACATGTTGCAGTTTAGAAAGAAGCTACCTAGTTATAAGATGAGAAAGGTTTGTGATAACAAGTTAACTGATGTCATGAAACATTTTTTTTACATTATTGTCTTATAACGTTTAATAAAATAAAATGCCCATACAAAATAGGGCTGCTGCTTGCTGGCTAAGCCTTGGTCTGTCTAATTCTCTGTACTTTATTTAACAGTATGTACTGATTTTAGTAGTTCACTTTGCATTAAAAGTGAACTAGTTGTGTACTTATCAGTTACAATTATTATTCAATAAATGTTTCATATACGAATAAGCAGAGATATATTTCAAAGTACCGTAATGATAAAAAAATTATTATGAATGCATTATTAATCATGTAATTATAAATGAAATCAGACCTTGTATAATTAAAGATTTGAGATTATGCCAATTATTCATGAGATCTTCATATTTTCCTATTGATATATAGGAAATACTGCATGTAATTAGAAATAACCAAGTGACTGTTCTGAGTGGAGAGACTGGATGTGGCAAAACTACACAAGTATGAACATTTTTGTGGTTGATACCTAGTTTAAGCTTTCTTTAGAGCCAATGATATAATTGTATGAATTAATGGGTGCTTAAAGTTTACTAATTTTAAATACAAAATAAATATTACTGAATTCATCTTAATGCTATTTATTATATTAGGATATAATAATAGCTTATTATTTTGTGCTTTTATTATTTCTTGGTTTAACAGGTAGCACAGTTTATTCTGGATGATTACATAGAAAGAGGACAGGGATCATTGTGTCATATTGCATGTACACAACCTCGGAGGATTAGTGCCATATCTGTAAGTTGAAAAGTTTTTAACAGTTAGCATTTCTCTGTATTGTTCGTTTGCACTAGCAGACCTTCATTTAAATTACAATAGTTTTAAACCTTAGATGATAACATTAATACTAGATGATATCAAGTAACTTGTCTGTATCAGAATGAATAAAAATTGGAATGTTTTCCAAACTGGCACAGATTTGGGGCCCATACTTTTATTATGAACATCAATTTGAGAAAACCAGAACTTGCTTTCCTGAATACTGGTTGACTCTATGGGCCGTACGTTATGTCTTAAATAAGATATTCAGAAAACCTCCTGTGCTATTATTCATTTAAATCAGTTTATTTAAGAACTGTAATAATGTAGATTTGATAATTGTTAAAAAAACAACATACACCTATATATCACTAGCTGTTACTGTAATTGATTTATTAATCAGCGTAAAATGTACAAGGTGCGTTAACAGTCACCTTATAGCAAAGAAATTTCCATATGTGTCTGTTAAAAAGGTAGGTAATTTAGAAAATTATAATTTTAAAACATGAAGAGGTCAGTACCTCTTTGCTAGTTTATTGACAAATACATACAGTAGCATAATGATGGATGGTAGAATATTGTAATTGAGAAATCTGAGATTTTATGATGTCCTAAGCAGCATTGGTATAGATTCTTATTCTTATTAGATCAGTGTTTAGAAATTTGTTTTAATTAATGAAATGTGAACTTATTTAACTGTTTATTGATGAAGCAATAATTGTGTATAGGTTTTTGCATATATATATATATATATATATATATATATTCTTGATCGTTGGGTTTGCCCTTTTATATAATATATATAATAATAATAATGCATGTTTATATAGCGCCAGAACCAGGTAACCCTGTTCTGAGGCGCTTTACAATATTATTATCCCTGACTCAGACCTGTTTCCACCCAGCACACATCTCAACTTCCAAGGGAGCATACAACGCATGCTGCCATTATAGGCGCAAAGCGTTACTCAAGCACATAGCCATCGCGTCCTGTCGGGTACTCATTTTTATGGATGAGTGAACCATTCGCCACATGACAGCATTGCACTTCACGGAGATTCGAACCCACGACCATTCGGCTATGAGTCCTATGCTTTTGTCATATACATGTAAATTAACAAAGCTGTATTTTTTTAAGCAGACATGCTTATAAAAATTAATATAGATAGCTTTTACAAATGTATAGATAAATTTAAAGCATCATAAACTATATGTATTAAATCAGAAATGATTAGTATTTTTGATATACTTTTTAATATGTTGGAAAAGTTCATTATTTTCATTTTTGTGTTAATGATTGATGCCCTTTTAGCAATAATTGATTCAGTTCATTTTAATTTGGTGGGTCTATGCCAAATTTACCAATAGTTGGCCCTAACACCGCTAACTACTCCACCCACTGGCTGCATACTGCTGGCACTCCAAGAAAAAGTGCATCGAGATTTGTGCCTGATAATGGAATCAGGTTTGCTTACAGAGTGATGACGATACTAAATGGAAGGAGTACAGATGTTGATTGAGTGGACACAGACTTAGTCTCAATATGGTGTCTGTTGTAGCTCATTTTCCCATTCCTTGCGAATAATTTCCGCACTATTTGCGAAACAGTTTTTGTTTTCAGTGCATATTTCAAACTGGCAATTGTTATTTTTGATTTCCCATTCTCTTATAGAATGTTCCACATTTTTACTAAGGCAGGTATGAATGATTTCTGATATTTTGACGAGTTAATACATGGTATGATAAAGTCCTTATTTCTTCTGTTAGGGTATCTGCCTGGATATCATGGATTTGACGGCAGAAAGCTTTGCAGTTATTCTGAAGATTGTCCATTATTCATCTTATACAGCTGGACTAAAGCATTAAATCTTCTTCTGTTTTTTTTTGTTACCCAGCCCAGTTCATCAAGCAGAGCATGAGTTGTGGTTCTATTCTATGCTCTAATGCAAGCAACTATGGCTTTTCATTGCACAGATTCAAGGCAGTTACTTTGTGCAGTTGTGATATATTATATTTCCATATTCCAATATAGGCTGTGTAATGTACCTATTCTCAACTGCAGACCTTGGAATATTCTGATCTTTTTATTGGGTTTGTTTATCAACATATTGACATGATCTTTTCAGTTTATGTGATCATTCAAATGAAGTCCAAGATGAGGACAGGTATGTACTTTTTCAAGATCAGCACCACATTGAGAGATAGTGTTGGATACTGAGTCTGTGGATTGTTTGATATGACCATGAATTTAATCTTTATTGGGTTAAATTGCATTAATCGTAATCGATTACCTTGGTCCTGTAATCGCCCCAATCCTGATAGATAGACTCATGATATCATGATATCATCTATGTAAATAAGAAACAACAATGGTCCCAAGATGGATCCTTGGGGAATGCCTGCTGTCACCTTGTGCCATTTAAATTTTGATCCGTACAGTGTTACAGTGTTACATTTCTTCAAGTAGCTGCACATTAGGTCATACAGACACGTCCATTAATTCCAAAAGATTTCCTTTTCAATTTTAGTCCCCTATGGTAGATTCTGTCAAAAGCTTTTGACTGATCAAGAAATACTATGGAGCGTTTTTCTTTTTAATCCCAACTTTTGTAAATATTGTCTACTATGTAAATTGGTTGGTTTAATTACTGTTGAATCTTCTTTTTTTTGTAGCCAGAGTTTCTCCTTGTTAATAAACCTCTGTTTTCACACGTTGCATATTTTTTCTTGATATCCTTTCTGCTGCCTTTGTTTTTGATTGATGAGACATTTGCCTCTTTCCAGATATCAGATAATGTTGATGTCTGAATCACTTTGTTGAACAGTGGTGTCATGGATGGATGGGGCCATCTTGTATCATAATTACTGTTGTATCATCATACATATTTTTGTCATATGCCTTTTGTTGTAATAAAGTTTAGAAATCTGTTGTATTTCTGCTCTGTCAGGTAGCGGAAAGGGTAGCTGATGAAAGAGTTGAAGACTGTGGATCTGGAAGTGTTGGCTATCAGATCAGATTGGAACAGTAGGTGTTTTGCTTGACATTTTATGACAGCTATATTAAAACATGTAGTTGTGTTTTAAGTGTTTATGTAGGTGTAGGCTGAGAGTATTATCTGTCGCTACAACTTGACTTGCTTTCATCACAAGTATTTATATTTAGGGTAACTCAGCTTTTATTGTAGTTGGCCGTATTGTAAGCTGCTAGAAACATATTTTGTCCATCAAATCACCAAAACTTAAGTAGTCAAGAAGGATGCTGTTAATTAATAATTACAATGGTGTATGTGCACTCATAAGAACTAGCTTCAGATCTGGTTGTACGTGGATCGTGTGTGAGATTAATTCCATTTTAGAATCAGTTTCGATCAGTTTGAAGAACCTGATTCACACTAATAGAATAGGATGACTAATAGAAAATTTGGTGTAAACGAAAGAGTACTTTTGAAATTTATTAGAATGTGTTCAAAGTAAATGTAAGAACAAAAAACAATATCATTATTCAGTGTAGACAATTTAAAAACAGATTTTCTTAGTTTGAGCTGGTTTTTTTTAAAGCACATTCGTTCTTTTATAAAAGTACACATTATTACTCAAGATACTTACCAACTGAGCTATATTTCATATATTTAAGTTATATCTCAATTTCAGTAAACTACCTCGAACTCAAGGATCTATCATCTATTGTACCAATGGCATCATGCTGAAATGGCTTGTTTCTGATCCGTAAGTGGCTTTGTGTGATTTTATTTGGATGATTTATTCTTTTTTTGTAATTTATCTTCTAACTTATCCATTATGGTAATGTCTTTAATTTGTACATCAATTGCATCTGAATCCAGAGCAGTTATTTTTCATGCTGAGACATACAGTCTTGGCACGAAGTCACCCTTTTGGTGTTTGAGTTGATGATTTGAGATTCTCTTTGCCAGTGCCTTCTTCCACACCACTAAAACACACACACACACACACATATACACACACCTCTACATTCTTTCATGCTGCCTTTATAGTTGGCTGTCAAGAATGAGTCATGTTATTCTTGATGAAATCCATGAGAGAGATCTACACTCAGACTTTCTTATGATCATCTTGAAGGATCTGATCCGGATGCGACCAGATGTCAAGCTAATTCTCATGAGTGCTACCTTGAATGCTGAAATGTTCTCAGCTTATTTTGGTAAATTATATTTTTGTGAATACTGAATTTGCTGTTCTTCAGTTGATTTACATTGTAACCTAGCCGTGTTTTGTTGACTATTTAATAAAAATGGTAAACAAATGAATTATTCTGTTTATATTAATATTGTTTTAATGTTGTTTAGGTAACTGCCCTATGCTGAACATCCCTGGCTTTACATACCCTGTTCAGGAATATCTTTTAGAGGATATTATAGAGATGACCAGGTAAACAACTAACGTGTTTTCTTATTTTGTTTCTCATCTAACTTCAGCGCTGTTGCTACAAAGACACACTCTTTGACTTATAGGCCTATTGGGCATGGCCCTACTATCAAATTATAATTGTATATTTAGCCTTGTGTATCATTGAGGCATAATTTAAACAAATCTCTCATCTAACCAAGTACTTATTTATTGTGGAGTTAACTTCACACCATTTTTATCCCATGGCGATTTATTATTTCTGATAATTGATAAATGTGATGTTTCTGGCAAAAATTACATCGCAGACTGTAGCAGACTGAATCATGAGATGTTCCTTTTTTAATATCGGATATTTCTTTCCCAATCTTTTATCTGTTCGTTATAAACTGATTGTCTGATGGATTTGTACATTATTCAGCTAAATAATTTTATAATGCAAAACAATATGTTTCAATGGATTTAATGCTGACACAGGGCAGTATAAGCTGATATTTGATCGAGAATGGTTTGAACAACTAAGTGAGAATACACTATTAGCTATAAAGATGGAAGAGTTAGACAATAAGCCATCTTTATTTATTTTAAGAGTATTATAAAGCACAGTTTGATTAAGTTATTTTTAATTTTTAATTTGCATAAATTTGAATGAAACATGCAGAAAACTGCAAAAGATAATTTAAAATAAAAAAATTAAATATATTTAAGTATAGGAAGTTTTAACTAATATAATTTTTTTAGATAATAGGTTATGGTGGACAAAACTATTCCTTTAGAGGTTTTACGATTACATTTTTAATTGATTCTTCTGTAATAATACTACCACTGGATGATATTACATTTACAGATATTTACATAACTGTCCCTCCTGCACCAAAGAGAATAAGAAGGGTGCATGGTAAGGCAAAATATGATCTCTTAGCTGAGGAAGAGCAAAAAAAGGAGTATATTCAGTCTCTGACCAACAGGTTGGTGTTTTATTATCTATATTTATTATTAATCCATCACATTATCTAATTATTAATAATTATAATCTACAGTAGAATTTCCTAGGATGTCTTCCCATCAGGGGTTGCCATTAAGTTTTAACATTAACTTGCCATGTCGGGTAAATAATGTAAAAATAAGGTTGCCAAAACAAAGTTGTCATGCATCTGGAGCTGCCACACTTACTGGATGGTTTGGTTTTATATAAGTGAGCTGCATGATGACATCTGTGAAGCATGTTGTAAATCATTTTTATTGACCAATGGTTTGAACATACAAGCAAAATCAGGGAAAATCGGAAGCATGTGCTTGAATCATTATCACAGAACTTTGTTGCCATGTTGGACAACTGACAGACACACATGCACATATAAATATACACATAATCTTGGTCACTGTTCCATATTTATTATAATGAATGATGGTGTAACATTTAATTATTTCTAGTTGTGTTAATTTTCAGGTATACCCCACCAACACTGAAGGTTCTACAAGGTCTTGATATGACTCAAATAGATCTGGATCTTGTCTCATATTTAATACATTACATACATTGTGAAAAAGAGGTAATTATTTAAAGATGAGCCTACTTTTCATGATCCAAACAAAATTCTTTTTTGATAGCAAGCTGCGTAAAATTGAAAACATGAATATTAAATGTAATATATGTGATACAAATTTAACTAAATCTTGATTGGAATATCTTTCTTAGACTAATCCAAAGTTATTATATTACTGGTTATTTTATTTAACATAAATTATATATTACTGAACTGAACTATATTGAATTAGTCCAAAATATTAATCTGATACTTTATATTTTATTTACATATTACATAAATGATTGAAGAATCTTTGTAACTGATTTGGTTATACTGTGTAGTTTGATTTATATTACTATTTTGCTTGTTGTAGGCTGGTGCCATTCTTGTGTTTCTACCAGGATGGGAGTTAATTAGTCAGCTGCATAAATTACTTACTCAGAGTGTAACTATAGGCAGAGGTAATAATAATACAGAGTGCTTGCTCTCAGTTTCTCTATTCTCCCTATCACACACACACACACACATACACACACACACACACACACACACACACACACACACACACACACACACACACACACTATATATATACAGAGAGAGAGATTTATATAAGCAGATCCTAAGCATTTTATTTAACAATATATATACTTTTTTTGGTCTATAAAGGTAGCTGCAAAATCATACCATTGCATTCATTAATGCCTACCATCAACCAGAAAGAAGTATTTCAACGACCTCCTGTGGGTATTAGGAAAATTGTCATAGCAACTAACATTGCAGAAACGAGGTATAGCATTTTTTACTACACACCTTCCACAACTTTACCAATGAAATAAATTAAACAGATTTACAAATTGTTTCTAATTAATTACTCTCTGTCTTATCTGTATAGATTATCCAAATATGTCTGATGGTTTCAGATCAATTAACACCTGTTGCCTGCCGTATTCCATTTATCTCTCTTTCATGCGAAGATTGCTCAGAAAATGGTTGTTATATTTTTTGGGTAACTTTATGAAGAGGTACAGCCTAGCTCTACTAAACTGTGGTGTTTGGGGTCCACACAGTGTGGACTGTGAAGAGCAATAGTCTGTATACATTACTGGTGGTCAATATACAATTTTATCACATATCATTTTGTCACATGTTTTTTTACTATTTGAGAATATGAGAATAACCAGACCATTGCATAGTTTAGGAAAGTCAATCAATATTTTGTAGTATTTACATGTATAGGACATAATATAAACTATTATTCCAATTAGAATGATGAACTGTGGCAATATGGTTGATAATGGAATGTTTATTAACTAGAGGCACTTACTAATGGTCATTAAATGGCCTTTATTTTTACATTAGATTCTGCCACCCACAAATCACTGATTCTGGTACACCACTATTGTGGGACACTGACTTGTTATTTGGGTTACTGTGCTCTTGAAATCACTTGAGATTTCTTTGTAGCAGAGTAATTTGTTTGTTTTGGCTTCGTGCCTAAGAACCATCATTATGTTGGACATTCAGTATGGGATTTCAGGTTTGATATGTTGATGATAGAAAACACAGAAGTTTTTATGCGGAAATTTTTCTATACAGAACCATGTGGAATAGACAGTAGTGATTGGATTATCAATTTCCACATGAACAGATGAAACTTCTCAGATGACTATGTGATTGTTCTAATATACAGTTAATAACTCTTATTACATTTTATGCTATCTTACTTACAGAAGCCTGAAGTCACACACTGTGTTCTAATATACAGTTAATAACTCTTATTACATTTTTATGAATTATATGAAGAATCACTTATTTCTGTGTTGTTTTATATCTTAGAAATTCTAAAACATTTAAAAAAAAAATAGTTGAACTGCTTTATTTCTGAAAGTGATTCAACCAAATGTTTACAATTAACCTGGCGATGATTTGTTTTTCCTGTAGTATCACAATTGATGATGTAGTCTATGTGATAGACTGTGGTAAGATGAAATTGAAAAACTTTGATCCTGCCAAGAACATCTCCACATTACAGCCAGAGTGGATCAGTAGAGCCAACTCTCGACAAAGACGTGGAAGAGCAGGCAGGTGAGTTAAACACTGCAGATATCAACTAGAACCTCAAGCCATTTTATATTATAAAATGAAATAGTTACGCTTACCAGTGTATCCTATCAC
The DNA here is from genome assembly GCA_025642065.1 of Paralvinella palmiformis. NCBI lineage: Eukaryota > Metazoa > Annelida > Polychaeta > Terebellida > Alvinellidae > Paralvinella > Paralvinella palmiformis. Next base: position 154,810 of record JAODUP010000081.1, on the reverse strand, counting down.
CAGGAATGAAAAATCAAGAATATGTAGGATCTCTTTTAACCACTTTTTAATTATTTATTGTGCTATCTTACAGAATATTGATTTACTAATGAATGTCACTTTCTGTTAGTTTCCTGCTAGATCTATAACTGATACATTGTTCTTAATTATTCTTCTACAACTTACTCGATAAATAATTTTCTTTAGCTAGATGCTGTTTATAGAGTAGAACTAAGGCACATGAAGTTGGGTGGGGTTAGCCAAAGTTATGGTGGCACGATTAGGACTTAAACATGTGAAATTCAGTATAAATTAACTAGCTACTGCACTGTTTTCATTAGAATCATATTTTTCTATTTACACACATATATACTTAGTAACTGTAGTTTTTATTACTGCCGATTGGTTCAAAGTTTAAAATTGGCCATTACGCCAGTGTATCATCTTGTATGCTGTAAATTAGCATCAATGTATTCCTAAATTCTACTCCTAAGCTGAACAGATACTATGATTGTGTTAGATTCCAAGGTGTATATAATGTAACTTTTCCAGAACAGAACATTTGAAAAGAGAAATATTATCTAAACAATCTAAAAGCTTATCTAGGCGACAAATTATTCCATCTCTTTACCATCGGCATCAGTATCTATTCTGATACTGGTTCAATGTGCTAGATTTTCAATACATTTATCATGGAGAAAACACACACGTGCGCACACACACACACACACACACACACACAAGGCTGTGGTTTAATTTATCTTTTATCTTTGTATGTGGGAATAGAATTATCTTTCCTAGGTCCAGTTATGTCCAGTTTGTACTATGACATTCAAGATTAGCTCTAATCTGCTTGTCATAAATAACATTTAAGAACTACAATAGTTAGAATAGCATAAATTAGGTCAGGTTTGAAAATGATAGCATAGTTCAAACAGTACGGAAGCTATGACGCGCTATTACAGTCTGCTTCAGCGCAGATGTCAGTCTTTTAATAGCAATTAAGCTAAATAGTTTTAATAGTAGTCGCTTCATGACGCCTGCCCGTTGTAAAAACTGATCTTTGAAGACAGTGACAATTGGGTTATATGGTTTATATAATATTGCTTTGAAGAAAGATACAGCAATTAAAAAATAGCTATAAATAGGGCTGCTTAGATAATTATGCTAAACATTCTCACTACTGCTGTGATCTGACTTGAGTGTTTTATATCCAAACTCCACGGCTGTAGGTGATTCGTATTTTGATTTTGCTTGGCGGCTTAGGGACTGGTGAGACATTACACATGTCTCAGCAAGAAAAGTCGCCACTCTGGATTCAGTCCCCTGAAGAAACGTCCAGAGTTTGAATTCATGGTTCGAGATTCTCTGTGCCTGTGCCTTATTATACACAGCTAAAACACACACACAAGGCTGTGGTTTAATTTATCTTTTATCTTTGAACAGGTGTCTGTTTATTTTGTTTATCACAGACATCAATATTTCAGTCTCTAACTCAGACGTTGCTAATTAGAACTTGATCTGTCCCCTTAAGTTAGTCTTATCAAAGTTATAAATCCAAGGTGTTGATAATATCTGTAAAAGGAAAATTACCAAACTGAATCTCAAACAGTCTAATTAAGAAGTCTAAGGGGAGTAAAATTGCTGACTCATTTAGTCAAATTGCTGTACATATAGTTGTCATGTATAATTATGCACATAATTATATCGATGTTCCTTTCTGTATGCTGTTCCCTGCCAGATGTAGGCACTCCTTTAGCATGGTTGATAGTGCACTGTACAACACACCTCCAGATCTGGGTTCAGATCCTAGTGTTGAATGTGTCTTCAGGATATTTCCTCTGATTTTTTTTCCAGGTGTGAACATTAATGAACCTAAATAACTCAAATCAACTCAAATCATCATCTCTAGGTGTGACTAGAGTGAAAAAAAATCAGTTACTCATTCAGTGCCAGATTTAGGCATTTGAGAAAACTATCCAGATTTCTTAACTTAATTTTTCTTACTGTACAAAGCCACATAAATATAAAAATTCCAACTTTATTTTCAAACTTTTCAGAGTACAACCAGGTGAATGTTATCACCTTTACACAGCACACCAAGAGTCAATGTTTAATGATTATCAGTTACCTGAGATATTACGTACACGTTTAGAGGAACTATGCCTACAGATAAAGGTTTGTCATTGGATATATTTATTGTTGTGAATAGTAAATAGCAGAGCTGTTAATGATACTTGAAGTATTTCTCTTTTTAGTACTAGTTTTAAAAATAAAATATTGTTTATTATGCATAATTAAAACAATAATGCCCAACAGTTTATTCTTATTGCTATTATTATTGTTGTTATTGTTGTTAAATCATGTATTAATCTCAGTAGCCAGTTTTGATATAAATGGAAGTACTACAGATTAACTAAGATGTGTTTTTATTTGTTATATGTTGTTTACAGTTGTTAAAGCTTGGCCAGATTGAGGCCTTTACTCAGAAGGCAATGGAACCACCATCTGTGGATGCTTTGTATCTAGCCATAGATAACCTCAGAAAATTGGTATGTGTGTGTGTTTATGTGTTTATGAATGTTTTCCATATCTGTTTCTGTTTAATTCTGCTATATAACAGCCTTCCTGTGTTTTCATCATCTTTACATGTTAATTGCCTATTCTTCTTCTATGGTAGAATGCACTTGACTCAGAAGAGCAGTTGACACCTCTTGGTTACCATCTAGCTAAGATGCCTGTTGATCCACAGACAGGGAAGATGTTACTATTTGCTGCCGTGTTCTGTTGCGTGGATCCAATTCTCACAATAACAGCAAGTCTCAGCTTCAAGGATGCTTTCTATTTGCCCCTGGTAAGCTAATAGTGAAATATCAAAAGTGATTGATTCAGCATCTGAGATGCTACATCCACTAACATATTTCCATTTATGAAATTACAACCATATATACTTGCGTATAAGTTACATTCATGTCATGTATAAGATGCACCTGTTTCTGGGACCAATAAGTCCCCTTGGAGTTGAACCCACATATAAGATGCGCTAAAAATTAGCAATATTTATTAAAACCCCAAAAATTCATCATCATCACTTTCTTCACTGAACATCTGTTGTATCTGTTCGTGTGTCATCATGTCATCATACATGTCAGATTTGTCATACTGTTCAGCTCACAATACATCATCTTCCTTGCCATCTAAATCATTGTTGATAGTCACAGTGATCTCATGATGATAAAACAAAAACATCAATATTAATATCACACAAAAGACAATATACATACAGTATGTCATAATTTAATGATATGTCTTCATCTTTCTCACTCGTATTTTAGGGAAAAGAAAAGATCGCAGATGAACGAAGACGTCAACTAGCAAACAACAGTAAAAGTGACCACATTATGCTGGCTAATGCATACAAAGTAATGTCTGTAGTATATTTATATACTAGAGATGAAATCAGCTGTAATTGGTTGATAAGTTAATGAAGACATATCTTAGAGCATTGATATCTTTATGAATTGTGGCACGATTACTCACTCAGTTGGGAAGGGGAGAGGTGTTATGGTATTAGAGTGTCCATTTTCATGTTCCTTTGGACAGCAATTGATTGTGCAGTAAGAAAGAGTTTTCCAACGGAATTCTTCCCCAAAAAATTAGTTAAAATGTTATATAAAAAGTACATTAACTTAACATTTACCTAATGTTGAAATTGCAGTATGTGTTAGCTTTATTTAAATTTCTAATATTTAATAGATTGAAATATAATAATATTTTATTAAGTTCCACTAATTTTTTTATTATTTATTTCAAGATGTAGGTGTTTCTTTAGTTCCTGGATTAATTAAATTTAAACAAAATTATATCACAGTCATTGACTAAAGAATGCTAATTAATTTAAACAAAGTTTCTAATTATAGACCCATCAGCACCTAAAATGTTCCTATTTAGCTCAACCAGATCGCTATGTGATCCTGCCTACTGATATATAGAGACAAAAACAATATCAGAATAATAAATACCGCTAAAGCTTATTACTTTAATTTACAGGTGACTTTAGTATATACCTTGCTCTTCTATTAATTTCAGGGTTGGGAGAGGGCATGTTCTAATGGTACCTCAGGACAGTACTGCTACAATAACTTCCTATCACCAAATATTCTTAAGGTTTGTATGGAATGTTGTCAGCTGAACTGACCTCTATAATTCAATAAATCTATTTCATTGTCAGGCTTAATTAACTGTCCATGTAATCAGCAAAATATCATTCATCTACTTTCACCACTAATTAATTATGTAAAAAACATGGAACAGTTATCAGTGGCTGAGGGTTTATCATATATGATGTCATTAAACATCATATTTCTCATATTTCTGGTTGTATAATTCATCTCCTATTTTATAATAAACTCTGATCAATATTAATAACAGATGTTGAAGAATATGAGAAAACAATTTGCACAGCTGTTATACGATATGAAGTTCCTTGGATCACCAAACCCTAAGGATATTCAGGGCAACAGAAACTCTGGTGGGTAAATTAGGATGAATCCAAGACTCATTAAATATCACAGAATTGATATAACTCTGCTGTTTACTTTAAGTTAATAAATTTGTTGATGTTTTTGTAAACAATGTTTTCATATTTTCAGGAAATGAAAAGCTTGTAAAGGCAATTATCTGTGCTGGACTCTATCCTAACGTGGCACAAATTAAGCCTAATACGCTGAGGCCAGGCAGCAGAAGGTATATTCGCTTTATAATGGAATCACTTGTTAAAACCTTATACTTAGTCATCTTATTTTCCTTTTTATATATTTTAAATCATGTCCTTATAAACTCCCTTTTGTTTATTTTGCATTGCATATTGATTTTGTCATTCTAATGTACTGAAGAGCCTAAAATGGTGCCTCGTTTGTACAATGTTGTTAATAATCAGAAGTGGCTTATAAACTCATCACTGCTCAGAGTGTCTGTAATGTTGGTTGGCTGTGGGTTCATATTTGTCTTCACAAACATTTCAATTTATTTCCATATCCAGTGCAAGATGGCAACATGAATAGCTATCTATTTATTAGATTCTGGTTCCATAGGAACTAGCATAGAGATATCAACTTTCAACACAACTGTTATGTGCAGTGTCTTTTAAAATATATATATCACAACATCAGCAGCAACATTCTGGATAAGCTGCAATTATGTCTAAATATTTGGATATTCGTTGTTCTTTTAAATGCAATGGTCAGCTCTGAAAATTACACAAAATATCCTCTAATTTTTCCCCACATATCTCTTATAAAAACAATTAAATAGTGCTCTATAATAACACCCATGATTTAAACCCATCCAAGTTTGGAAGGATGGTGTTTTAACACTTGTTTTCTGTTCTAGGTAAGTAATTAGTGATCAGTTATTGTAGAATTGGCTTCGTGAATGTAGTATTATATTCATATAAAAAATATTTTTCAGAGATACATATCAATCTCAACTTTTAATAATATCTATTTTTAGGCCAGTTCACCTGCAGAATAACACCCACAGAAAGATTAAGTTTCATCCCAAATCTGTCAATTGTCAGACATTTGAATTTGAATCCAGTTGGTTTGTATACCATCTGACAATGAAAACATCTAGTGTAAGTATCTGTATAAGGATCCTTATAACCTTTCAGTGTTTCTGGGCCAGGTCAGTTCTAATTCACTTACATGGGACCAGCGTTTCCATACTTTTTTGTTGTATATGATGGATTACTTTGGTTTACTTGATTATACGTAGCAGCTGGAATGAACAAGTTGACGAATATGCCTGATTGCCCAAATATCTTACATTAGGAAGTTATTGGTTGGCTGTTTTATTTAGCTCCAGTACTGATTTTAATGTAGAACTTATAGCCAAAGGGTTATTCCACAAGAAAATGAAATGTTATAAACTTGGGAGAAATATTTTCAATCTTTTTGGCATAACAAAAATGTCCTACTGATTTGGAGCATAAGCAAAAATAGGCTTTAAAATGTTTCATCCAAATTTGCATCAGCTTCCATTATTATATACAGCCCGCCCTATGTCAGCTGCTTTAATTAAAACATTGTGTTTAAAAAAGCTTTGTGTTATCTATATTTATAACCAAAAGAAAATCAACATTTTACAGATATTCTTATATGACTCATCCATGGTCTCACCATATCCGTTGCTATTCTTTGGAGGTTCCATAGATGTGAGAAAGGTAAGTGTTCCCTTCCCTGAGCAACTGTATCATTTATAATATCTATATTATTATTATTATTATTAATTTATATTATTATAATACGTGGTATTCAGTTTATTTTCGATAAATGATCCCAGGTGGCATGTATTTATTTTTCGTTTATTGAACTGTGCCGGATTATTTTCTGCAGGACAGTGGACAAAACTGTATTATCGTAGATGATTGGATCATCTTCAGGGCTCCTCTAAGGATAGCTCGTTTAGTTAAAGTAAGATTATTTACTCTTTGGTAGAAGCTTGTTAGTTTTTGTTTGTACCGACTAGAAGAACTATAACGTTTTATGAATCATAAGATTTACATGCTCACTTGTGAAAATTTGGGTTATCTTTTACACTGAACTGTACCAATTGACTTTATACATAAATGTTGTACTCAACTAATATCATAACAACTGTTTTGATCACTTTGGAACCCTCTTAATTTAGCTCTCTTAGAGTAATTGTCTAATTTATGGCATCTTATAAAGATATAATTTAAATTAAATAGTATTTCATCTATGTAGAACTAGAACATCCTCAAATCAGATTCATCAACTAGTTGAATTAGCCATAACTGGTTATTTGGTATTATACAGGGATGACTTATTGTGTGATTTTGAACCTATAAATGGGAGTTTCAAACAACACAATCCTTGAGTGGTATAGTTTCAAAACATACGGACAAAATATAATTTTGTAAATCCTTTAGCCTTAGAACATATTTGATAAATAGTGTGAAGCAAGTTTTCAGCTTGAAATAGGCACACTTTAAATATAATAATAGATAATCAAAGTAACAAAATATTTAAACGATCAGAAAGTCTAAAATCTTCACAACTAAACACAGCTAACAATGTTTAGTTGAATTACTATAATTGGTTTGAGTACAGTTTATAATTAGCCCTTTAGTGTGTCACCTGGACACAAGCCATCCTGGATGACACCAGTTACCACAAATGTTAATCTAAGCTTTCTCAGTATGGTCAGTGTTGTTAATGTAACAACTCTGTAACAACTCAGTTCCCATAAAACTGACGTACTATTTCTATTCAGGTTTGACAAATTCTGAGTTTTCTTGTAATCTGGCCGTAAAAATAATGACGATCATTCAAACAGTCATTGTCAAAAGAACCTGACACTTCATTGTGACTCTACTGAAGTCTGATCTTTAAACTCACAACCATCCTGTTATGTATTAGGACACCGAATGACCTAAATTGTGCCAATGTGTCGTTAAACAACATTCATCCATCCTGTTATGTAGACAGCTCTGAGCTAATGTTCATTATTTCTTTATTTCACTCCCATTGTCCAAACGTAATAAGGTTGACCAGTAACCCTATGTTTAACTGTAATAAGTTATACAATCATTCTCTACCCGTCTAGTTTATGAGCAATGACTCTCTGGATCTGCCTCATCCAGCACCTTGCATCTGGATCCTCTATTATTCTAAAGTAACTAATCCGACTCATATTATGCTTTTTCTTAATGATTATATTATATGAACAGAGATGGATCAAACATTTTATAGATGACTGTATTGTATAATATAATGCAGTCAGTGAAGTGACATTGTCATTTAGTTATTATAGGGATAATAACCAATATATCAAACTGTTTTAGTTTAATAAATATACACTGTTTTGTAGGTACTGTTTGTAGTTCTTTATTGGTTTAAAGTGTATAGCTTGTATAATGTTAATTTAATATGAACTGATCATAACAAAACTAGGTTTAATAGGAAATAGCTTTCAGAAGTTATAAATATTTAGCCCTGCATTGGTTTCTCTATTGTACATCTATATATACTATGCTAACCATATTGTAGTTCTATGTATGTTAAGTGCTGTTTGTGTAGGAAAGTAGAGATGTATCATTCATTAATTAGCTGTTGTCTTTCACTCCATAACAGGAGTTACGAGGAGAGTTAGATCATCTTCTGGAGTACAAGATCCAACATCCAGGTGTTACGAACTGGTCAACGCAAAATAAAGAAGGCGCTTTAATGCATGCTATTAGTGATCTGATCACCACCGAAGAACACACGTCAAGAAGAACATAGCACATCAGTAGCTTCTAGTCTGTTAATATTTTCTGAAAATTATTCACGAAAAATAGTTTTATTCCTAAGAATACGCTTAATTTATTTATGATATAGTCATGACCATATTATCTTTTACCAGAATAGCAGTGTCATTGAGAGTTATCAGATATTGGCAGTTATATTTATTAAATTGGTGCCTTGGTGAGATGAAAAATTTGGTTCAGATGACTGAAATGGTTCATTTGTTGTGATCAATCGTATTAATGTCTCACGTGGTATTGCAGAGTTTGAATTATATTAAATTGAATTACTCTATTTCAGATATAAACTTTGAATTATTTTACATCATGCCGAGCTATATATTTCCTGTTGTGATTTAAGCTGGCAATATTTTTTGTAAACATTGCAACACTTAATTACAACTTCACCTAACGTAATCAAATATAAAATAACATTAATGTATAGATGTACCACAACATCAACAAGATGAGTATTGAACAATGTCAATGTGCAACTCATTTTAAGAAGCATTCATTTTCTATAATATGAATAAAATAAAGAGGTATTCAAAATTTGTCAGTTATCTACATAGAGAATCTCCTTAAAAATATAATATTGTTTATAGAAAAATAAGATAGACACAGTCTTTCCATTTGGACATTGGTATCTCAGTGATTACAATAGTTAAAATTCGAAGTTTTGTAATTCTTTGATCTGTCAGTTGTCTATGCCACTAAACACTATCTATTGTTGAGGTTGTATGTATAATTTATGTTACTGGACCAACATAACAATTGTATATATAATAATAATAATAGCTTTGTAATTGAAACTGCAGAATATGGAGAGCTGAGAACGGATTATTGCGATGTGTTCTAGTCTGATTTCAGAACACACAAATAAAACTTTCTATTGATTCTAGTTGTGTTTTTGTCAAACATTTCTATAGAGAATGCATATTTGGCTTCGCTTCATTACCTTTGGAGGTCACTCGGCCTATTTAGCCTAGCATGTGCACAAAGTGGCCACAAAACATCGAGCATCATCTATAGAATGCTGATAGTGGTAGTTTGTGTGCATCATTAGTACAAAGGTAGAGTTAGTGTTATTGTAGAGAACTGATAACTCCCCATGTTGTACCATAACAAATAAACTATACAACTGGTACAGCTTATTTGTTTGTAATGAATGACTGAAAGTAGCTCATCTATTTTTGTCTACAAATGATGTTTAACATGCTTCTTTAGTATTTATTTCAGTCAGAAAATATTTTTAACAAATCTGCTCTGGCCTAATGATCAGGGAATCAGAAATAGGAGAACATTTATGTGTCTCCATGGCCTCTAACTGGTAGCATGTTTAGCTTCAGTCCTCTTGTAACTGGTCTGAAAGGTGTTTCATCTTTACACTTCATCTCATTTAGCCTACCTACCATGTGGTCAAAAGAGGCCATAAAACATCAACTCTTTAGTCAATTAATTGAAGCTCATCTAACCCCTGCTTTTCAGTTTTGTCAACCATCAACTGTGTGTCATAGGCAGATATTAATATTGCTTTATTTTCTTTAAGTTTGGATTAGAATGTCTTCATATTTTTCTATGCATGTACTGTGGCATTAGATCAATTTTTATATTTTTGTTGCTTAAAAGGTTACAGAATTTTTAAATATTCAGGGAAGTCATAATTTGTTTTGGAGCCTTTCTTGAAATATGACCATTAATACTTGTTTCTTGGTGATTCTTGTAGTTTTGGTAAGAATTTATAACCCTTTCTTAGAGGAGTACAAATTCAGTCCTATCTTCAGTTAAGAAAGATGGTAATGAATATGATTCAAACAAAAGCTCACCTTCAATTCCAAAATGACCAAGCCGGCCTTGAACCTAATCCATTTTTTTGCTGTTCATATCATGGACATAAAGTGGTATTTCATATAGCCACCCATATTGTAGCATGTACACTTTATGGCAAAAATCAGTTTCCATAGATGCCTGTATTGTAGAGTATTATGATAAATATTTGATGAATGTGAAGTATGTTTCGTATATTTGGCTGTTGATTACTGTGCTAAGGGAGGTAGTTTATTTATTTTATATTTCTTAAAGTATTATTTTATTAATTTTGTCAAGAATTGCACATGTATCTATCCCAATACACATTCACACATGTTAGATTTAAAACTTACATGGCTAGATTACTTACTGCATGTGTAACTTGCTCTCTGCAGACAAATCACTATAATTAAGATCACTGACGAATTATAGATCTCAAATATTTTAATAATTTCTGAAGTATTAACTGCATTGTAAATAAGTAGAGACTAATAAATAGTATATCTACTATACAGTGGGAAATGCTTGAGATGGGGTAATTGTTCAGAATTGTTCAGACCTTCTTGAAGATTAATATCTTCTTGGCTCACAACATTATGGGTAATTGACCACATAAAATAACATTACCATATCCATTAATTTTTCATTAATGATTCTCTGAGCGTATGAGGAGGTAATTACATTTAAAAATAAGTTTTAATTCTTTTGTTTGTTTCCATTTATAATCATAACTAATATAATCCCCTCACAGTCCATTCCTTGATGTGGTGAGGGACTTGTATGACTTCAGTTAGGGATACCCGAGCTGGACTAGTCAATTGGTAGAGACTAGACTGATATGGACTAAGGATGAGGTAACCCTAACAGAAACCTCGAGTGCTGAAGTCGGAGGTATTGAGCCACACGACGCAGTCTAATAGACCACAATACCATTCATCAATCTCTACTATTACTACATTTCTGGACAATAGTGATGAGATCAGTGCTTGCCCTGTGATGACCTATCAGAGAGGTTCAGCGCTGGGCTTCTTACCTTGAGGGGGCCCATCCTCAGCTACTGGAAATCCTTCCTGACCAGCTCATGGAGCCAGGGGATGAGGAAGTATGACCTCACAGATGACCTGACATGTCATCTAAGACTGCCTAAGTCTACTGCATCTATGGGAGAATACCTGGACTACTACAACAACTATCCAGAATAAACTATATAAGCTTCATCATATCTTTGTTCAACAATGACATGAATTCCCCAAAAAATATGAATACTATAACATTTCAAATAACAAGATGAACCAATAACATTAATGATGCAGACTACTGCAGTGGATTGTTCAAATTTAGCTCTACATGTTCTGTGCTCAACTACGTGATTCTCCTATTAGCGTGTGTACCAAACTTCAAAAACTTTCAACCTTTTTCAGGATATAATATAGATGTGGGGGCTTTTGTCCATTTTCCCCATAAGGGAAGGGCTTTTATCCTAAGGCGCTTTTATCCTAGGCATATTGATTGAAATAAATGAAAACTACAAATAATATTCTAGTTTGTTCACATAATAAATATTTGCTAAAATCAAGTAATAGTATAAATATAAACAAAGAACAACATGTTTTTAGAATTTTAGTATTGTGGATAAACACTATTTTGAGAAACCAACATGAGATATACTCTTATACTATTCATAGTCTTTCTATTGGTTTCTATTTGGTCACTGGTTCAAACTTATGTTGGTGTTAAGTTGAAGCGTAACGGAAGTTCTATTTGTGTACACCGGTTGGAACATGGCTAGGATATGTGTGTGGCTTTTTGGTTTATGTGTACTGTTTAATATTACTACAGTGATACGTGCATTATATGAAGATCAGGCTGGAAAATTTGACTGGTAGGCTATTATTATTTATCTGAATGCGCTAATTGTATTTTTCTTGTCTTGCTACGGGTCACGGGTGCATTCGTCACAAAACTGTTCGCCACCGATTTCGTGTAATTTGTTTTGTTTCTTGGCCTATCATAGTTATGCCACTAAGATAACACACGAAGTCAAAAATAATTTCCCGTGTGTTCCCTATGTCATAAGTAGCTGAAACAATATACTCGCCAAAGTCCAGCCTATCCGGACCAAGGTAGATCTAGATCTGGTGCACGGAAAATGCCCACCAGTCAGTGACCAGTGGCAGTGAGTAACCAGACAAATGCTCACCAGACAAATCATCAAATGCTCACCAATAAAGTGAGATTTTGGATAAATGCCCACCAAGAATAAAAGTATTAAACAAACAATTTTTTTTTATTTGCTTAGATTTTCATTTTTATCAAATGTAATTTTAGATCTAGATCTATGGAGTCTATAATATACTTTATCAATTATCATGTAATTTTTTGGCTTTAAAATATTAAAGTCTAAAATAAGGGGTCTAATGTCAACGTTTCCAAATAGTATATTCTTAATAGATATACTACCATTAATATTTTTATTGAAGCCATGTGATCTTTAAGTTTATTTGTACATGTATCATCAATTGCAATGTTATATATTGTCTTTTATAAATTGTATCCATGATTGCAATCATATAATATTCAAGGTTTCATCAGTTCATGATCCACAAAAATATATAAAAAGGGCCAATAATGTCATTCTGGTAATATAATTTCCAAATCTCTTTATTGGCATGACATATTTGAAGATTATACTATATATATATATATATATATTTGCAAATTGCGGCGGTGATGGAGGTTATAAAAATCCAGAAGCGTGGGAAGAAACTGTGTTGATGGTCATATGTACATAAAGAAGATTGCTAAGAATAACTGGATCAGATGGGTGTGTGTTAAGGCCCATAGCAAAGGTTGCAAGAGCGCATTGACCATAGATTAAGATGTGACAGAGATTTGCTCATGTTATATACACAACCATTCTACTGATGACGCCACCTTTACTGAAGGCTTTAGTGTATTCAAGACACGTGCCAACATGAAGGAACTAGCTGTCCTGAATGTGTTTATATATATATATATATATATATATATATATATACTAGAATGTAAATACATGAAAAGAATTTGTTTAATTCATCTATTTCTTTTTTCCATCAATTTCTTTTATTCCTGCTGTGCATTTGTCCAATTTCCCACTTTATTGGTGGGCATTTGTCCTAAACCCCATGATCTATATCAGTAGGTGTTTTAGAGCACCTTATATGAGCTAGGATTTCTTGTGGCTACACCCATCTAGGTTTATTGTGTATGTGTGTAAACATCTGCTAGCACAGAGAAGCATGAATGGTCAATACAACCTCTGAATAAAATTATGAATCATTAGAGTATTAATACAGAGAGGCAACATTTCATGCTGAAATGCTTGATGTCCCACCAGTTTAAAAAAGATGCCATTTTAACTTTGTTATCTTTGCCTTAATTGTTATCATTCATCACCTCCTAACTGCATAATGAGGACTCTGGTTACATGACCTATTGGGTATTATGATAATATGCACAAACAACTCTTATTAACTGGATCTTGTTTGTTATCAAGCAACAGTTTAAGTACCCCACAGTGAATAGGATTAAATCAGTGGGAGGCATTATGTCTGTATGGAAATCTTGGCTTGCTGGTGGTGCAAGTAGGTGGTATTTTGTTGATCTTGTAGTAGAATATATAAACTGACCAAGACATTTGCATAGTTTTTAGTTGATGATTGATCAAGTTATGTGTGTATGCTTGGAGGGGGGGGGGTTTATAAATGTTTCACCCATGCCCACTGTACTTAAAGAGAGTATATCCACCTGATCCTCATTATGTTCTATCCTTGTGTGTGACTTGGAATATTACTGAATGATGTCTGAGGGGAGGGGAGGGGATACACCCCAATAATAAGACACAGTGATGTTATAGATCAGTTGTGTACATGACTCACTTCATGGCATTTATTGTTAGCAACTGTCACCAATATCAGGAGAGTTTATTCTTACAGATCACTGTCAGTGGTTGGCTTTCTCACCAGGAGAAAGGTTTTTCTCCCTTGCCATGGGAAGAAAAGGGTAGAGATACCTTTCTGCCTGAAAGAAATGCCAGAATATGTGGAGATACTGGTGAGAAACTATCAGATGTGTTTATTTTAAGCTGCAGTGGCATAACAACATGTAAACCATTAGTACATTCATACAGGGATACAATTAATTATTAGTTTATTTATCTGTTAACAACAGTTTTAAGAAATACAACAAATTTTGCATATGTAGGTCAATGAATAATTGTACATAAAACAAACAGAACTATAACAAAAGTGTTCAAATGTTCATCATTCTAAACCTGCACCACCACAAAGTTCTCAGTAGCAAAAGACAAGCTTGGCTTCTTTCTCTAGACCCAGCATGTTATGTAGTTTGGTCTCGATGGCACCGAAGTTGGAGAAAATCCTCTCAATTGAGGCTGAACTGGATGGAAGACAGAGCAACATAATGGCTAATTTATTACAATGAGCAGTGCCCATTTTCACAGCCTTATGATCTAATGGATAAATTTCATTTGTATTAATATTATTATATTATTATTATATTAATAATAACATCTCATACAAATTCATGCCATTCTAACAACTATTTTTCATCTGTATCCAAGTGAAATATGTATAAATTTGTGGACCAATTCAATAATTTCTGAGAAAAGTCAGGATTTAACCCGGGTTAAACTTAAACTAGTAAAAGTCAGGTTTAACCCATCGGGCTGAGCTAAACTAATTTGACACCAGAAATTTATTTACTGCTTCTGTTTGAGCAGCTGATAGACCATAACTAAATGTGTCCATTTAAAAATAAAAAATAAATAGACAGACTGATATATTTTATTGCTAAGTTGATAATAATGACTGGCTAGGATTTGCATTGCTATTTATAATACTGGAAACTTAATTGAACTGCGGTATTTTGATTATAATAAATTACTTAATTCCCTTATTTGTCTAATTATTATCTTTTATCTACTTTAATTACCAAATGATCAAAAGTATCATTATACCAGTGTGAATTTAAATCACTGCTGTAAAAACTTATATGTGATTCATATTTAATTGATTAACAACACAAATGAAGGCACTGCTCAGAAATGATACAAGTCTGTTTATTAATTATAACATCCAAGTAATTAAGAATGGATATCAAAGGTTGTGGTGAACAGCTTTTGATATTTTTGCAGACCGTAGGAGCAATATCTGTATCTAATTCCAAGCTGGCCGTCATACGCAGAGGGTGTACGTCACTAAACCACTAACAGCTGATGATAACCTACATCAATTCTCTAGATCATCGGGTGGGTAAAAACTACATGGGTGCGTATTACAGCAGAAATAATGCACAGGTCCAGCTGCAGATTTTCCCAGTTTCTCCTGCATGTTATACACCAAAATTAGCTTTTTCCAGACATATTTCTGGTCAATAAGAGGTGCACATTATACACGAATGCGCTGGGTACATGGAAGAATACGGTATGCTGCAGCCAGTGAAGCATTGTCTGCTTGGCAACAATCAAAAGTGTTGGTACCAGGGTGTAGCTGATCAGCCATGTCCTTGATGTTTTTGAAGATGTAGATGTATTGAATCTTTTTTTGTTACCAGGTATGTTTTCAAAAGTACTTTTGCACTTCTACAATATTTTATGGCCACTTTCGTGCACAAGGTAGGCTAAATGGGCCGAGCGACTTCCAAAGGTAATGAGACGAAGTGAAAGACGAAACAACCTTCAGATATGCCCATGCCGGGATTCGAACACAGGTGGTAGTGATCTCTGGTCCAATCCGCTACTGCTAGACCATGGAGGCGCCCCGACAGACTGCTTAGTACATTAAGCCAGTGAGCAGACCAACCACACACTATGAGGTTTGGATCATTCTGCTTTAAGGCATTGCATATCCATTCCATGTTTTTGGCATTATCAGTACATATTCCAGACACAGAACACTTGTAAAGTTGTATGTGTTTTGGGATGGATTCCTGACACAAAGTCTTACAGTTCTCTCCAGTCTTTGACATGGATTCAGTAGAATGACTGTGCAGCAGATATGATTTGCCCTTGACCTGCAGTATTCAAGCACCATCAGACCTATCACCCTCCTCATATTTGATTTGGCACTTAACAGTGTTGTAACTTGTATTGGCTTGAAAGTGTTGCATAACAAAGGATTCATTATTATGTTAAATATCACTGTACAGATACCAGAAATTAATAATGAAATAATCTCACAATATTTTGAACAACATAATAGACTTTCAGTAAGTTTCAGTAAGTTTGTGGCATGTACAGAAGTTGTTTTTTGGATATGATTCATAATGAAATAATTTGTTATGTCTGTATTGATTGTAAACCGTTATTTATTTTGAATAATCTCTATTAACTGAGTATTTCATGGAAATTTCCCCCAAATTTCGATAATCCTGTTTCTGCCATTTCTCCCATGGCAGAAAGTATTTCTGCCATATTGGGAGAAACTGGGTACTGGGTAATTACTGTGGTTTTTAACGTATTTGGGAGAAACCTGTCGACCCTGACCACTGATCAGGTTAGTAATATAAGTGACATTCAAATCATATTAATCTTAAGAGAGTCACAAGTTGATAAACTTTGACAAGTATTTAACTAGTAAACAAACTTGTCACATCAAACACGCCTGATTGTAATTTCAACTGGCAAGTGTTATTAATTAATTGTTTCACAGCCATTGGCAAGCAAGGTTTGCAATGTGAACAGTGATTCCTATATTATCGCTAATCACCTAGAAGTACGGGTAGGTGACAGTGCCTGACTATCAAGTATTATTACATTAAGACTGGTATGTTTGTAAGATCCAAATAACAGTTTGGTGAAAATGAATCTTAATTTATTGAATAAGGCTAGTAGGCAGAGATGTGGCAATTTTGTTTCAACTGTATCTCACACAAACACGCCTGATTATAAGTTTAATTGGCAAATGTCAGTAATTCATTGTTTCACATCACATCTAGAGGTACTGGTAGGTAACAACACGTGGTAGTAATTTTGTGTATGTCACCTTGACACAGAATGGCAAATCACATTCATATATACCGGTAGGTAGAACATTATGAGTCATCCAAATGAAGTTTGTTGTAGAGTATTAGAGAATGCCTTTAGACTGTACTTTAGACTTAGTATATCTAAAGGAGAGACAAAGAAATCTACTTTCTTTTCACGTAAGGACTTTCCAGGTCCACCAATAACTCAATCTAGTATTTTAAATCAGAATAAAGGGCATACCCAATATATAGTTTTATAAACAATCCATCCATTTGACAAAGTGAGTTTTTGTTATAAATGTACATCTAAGAACAACTTTTAGATGTTTATCATTTAGGTCCTTGATATATGTATACATATTAGTTATTACATGTTGTATACATGTATGTATACTGGGGTCAAATACATTGAAATGTATTTAAATACAAATACTTTTCTTTTGGTTCAAATACATTCATTTGTAAATGTATTTCAAATACAATACTTTTTAAATGAAAAGAACAAATTCAGTGTGTTTCCTTTGCTTTTTATTATGATATAATAATAATAACATACAAAATATATATAGCGCCCTATATAACCTGTAAGAAGGTTACTCTAAGGCGCTTGACAATAAATAATTCTATGGATGTAACAGATTTACATCTTTAAAAATACATAATTCTTTCCAGCCAAATACATAATATATTCAGCTATGAAAAGCTGAAACAAAAACATTAGTTTTTATCTTCTTTTTGAAGGGATACACACATTACATAATATCACAGCAATTTGCTTGCTCTTGGCCATAAAATTACCATCAACATTCTGTGGTACTTAAAAAAACCTGAAAACCATAGGTTGGGCTTTTCCAGCTATTTTGGATGTAATTAGATTCTCTGAATCTAAGTCTCAAATATTTAATGAGTGCAGAAAGTTGTAGGAATGTCAGAGTATATCAGCTGGAATAACGAATGATATATGCTGGAAGGTTAGTCCTTTTATAGGAAAAATGAGATCTGCTCATTGGATTTACTCACAAGATGTTTCATATTATACTACATATAATTGAGGATAATCTCCCTTTGATTGACAAGGAAGCCATCAGAGGTCATTACATCAAAGATATCATTAATTGCAATTCCTTATGATCACAGAGAGAAGACAATTCCTTCATGGTTATGTGTGTGTGCAATTCAGTGATCAGATTATTTCCTAAAACCAATATGTTGGTGACAAAATACTCGGATCAAAACATGAAATAAAGGAGCCATAAGAAAATGATACATTAAAGAAGTTACTAATTCTACTTTCTGAAGGTCACAGAGAGAAAACCTTTATTTCTGTGTACGTACAATTCAATTATCAAGTTGCTTCCAGGTGGTAAAATATTCAGATATAATTGAAACAATTAAAAAAAATTATTTTAATGTATTTGATAATGTATCTAAAAATCAAATACTTTGTTGAAATATTTCATTTCAGAAAGATAAAATATTAAAATAATTAAGACCCCCATCTCTGCTGTTGAACCTGTGTAGGTGTGTCTAAACAATTTTGTCATCTGTGGAATAGGAGTAACATTAAGCTCATTCATATTAAAATGCTGCTAAATGATTCCTTTCATTTGTAATAACCTTAATAGTATACAAATTTACTGTATACAATTGCAGTGGACATTGCCAGTATAACATTTAAACAGTTGATTGACTAACAACTTTTAAGCAAGCATATTTATAAGGTATTGAAAAGCTAGTTGTTTAGATCATACCAAGCCATTGTTTGTTTAATATAAGTGTTTGTAATCTATAAAGCCAAAAATAGCATGTTACATATCAATCTACAAAAATGTTCATAAAAATGGGAGAAACATATTCATATGTTACCAGGTCTAGTAAAAAGGGAAATTTTAATGTAAAATTGTGTGAGACGAAAAGGAAGTTAATGTTAATTAGTATTAACATGGGTGTTAAATTATGGACATAAGCACATAATTAAGAATAGTTCAATTTCTTTATGTTACTGATGCTGAGGTATGTTTGTAATTTTATTTACTGTTCAAATACAACATATATGATATAATATACACAATGATTTGTTATTGCTACAATAATTAATCATTTTGAAATTAAATTTATATGGATTTGTTGTTGTTTCACAAAGATATAAATATATCTATTCCACATCTTTTTAATTTTAAATTTGTCATGAATGTTTTTAATGTTTTGTTAAGGGGGGGGATACATTATATAAGCAATGCTTCAAGCATCGTCCTTTTCAACATTCTGTGTGTGTTTGCTTTCATTAAAATTTTGTATTATGAATGTTGAACTAAACAAATTGAAAAAATAGAGCTGTAGCATTTTCTGAATATGTAGCCCTATTTAATGAAGCACTCTCTCACTAACCTAATTACTATGATTTTTTTCCATAATTGTGTATCCTCTCTATATAAGCTTTCAACTGCTTCTCCATGACCCAAATTGTCCCAGAAACCTGTATGATGACTACGTATTCTTGATTATGTTTATTTGTTGGCTGGATGGGTTATTTCATTTAAAGACATCAGGCTGACACAGTTGGCAAGTTACCCATTCTTCATCAAAACTTGTTTTGTTCCATCATGATGTCAGAGTATCATTTATCATTTATGCTTCTCTCTTAATGTCATGCATCATCTCCATCTCAAATACCACTAAATTAAATATACCTTGATCAGGTACAAAAAGTTTGTGATGGTAATCATCATAATTTAAATTTATGTAACAACAGGTACAGGTAGCTGGTTTTCTATGCAAGAGTAAGCTGCATTTCAGAATCCAGCAGAGTCATCTCTGCCATATTGTTTTGTGGAAATAGGAGATTAATTTACATATGTAACTTAAATCCATTTCCTTTTTAAGGTTTACACATTTTTTTAATTCTAACTTCTTCAGATCTAATCTGTCTAGGGTTTTTCTAAGATTAGTTTCAACTTTAACTTTCCTGTCTTTGGCTTGTTTCATTGCTAGTCATTGTGCAGTGCTTTTAGCAGAATTTACATGAGCACCTTTTCACAGCTATGAAAAACGCACTAAAATTAACCCCCTGAGATACCATTTTATTCAGCAATATCATCCAATCTCTGCAGTAACTATGAAAATTGTTTTGAAATAAAATATTTATGACAATAGTTTTTTGGTCATAGACTCTGTAAACATCAATAATGTTCTGTGACTTCATCTGGAAACCTTTAAATAGAAAATGTCAGACAAAATAACAATTATTGTATAAAGAAAATCAAGGTAACATCATCATTATTTGATTATCAATCAAGTTAGCCAAACTCTATAGTAATTCCATGTTTACTTTGAAAACAGTTAGTACATGTATGTTTTAAATTCATATTTCTATCATAGTGAAGACATAAAATGCACCAAATAAATAAATAAAACAGATAACAAAATCCATATTAACAATAACAATACATACTTTTATTTACCGTCAACAAATATTTGCCATTTATCATGGCTCATTTTCTGGGGATAATGAGTTCAAAGTGCATCCTACCATCAATACCCACACATTTTGGAACATAATGGCTTTGTTTGTATATCATGTGACCTACACAGCATTACTGTTCACTTAATCCAGCTTATCCACATACTTAACTAAGTAATCAAAGTGAGCCATTTTTCATTTCTTTTCAAATCAGGACCACCTGAACATAAAAACTTTATTTTTTACATTGTGCATGTCTGTACAGCTACATATAACAACCAATATTTTGTAATATAGTCAGTGACAGTTTCATTGAATTACTCCTGATCTATACTTATGTGGAAATTATTTGAAAAAAAATCTTCTGAAATTAAGCATGTATATAAATGATATACAGTGTACTGAAATTTGTTTATGTGCACGGTTTATGTGCACGGTTTACAGGTGCACATTAAAATGTTTCATGTGTATTTACAGGTGCACATTAAAATGTTTCATCTACACAAATTACAGGTGGCCTTAAGTAGATTCACCTGAAAATAGCAGACACTAGTTTTCTATTATTTCACACATTATGATTTGGTAATAATTCTTGTATTAAGGGGGAAAAAAGAATTGTTGAAAAAATGTTGACTCTTACAAGCGAGGCTGTGCATTTATGGGATTGAGCTAATCACTATTAAAGGGGCAGTCTACCATCAGATAATATTTCTTAAATATGTAATGTTTAGAACAGTAACTAAAAATTCCACAATAATGATCACGAAATATACCTGATATATAGACATAGGGAAATAATCCAAATTACTGGAGGACCACGATTATGGCTGCACTGGATGCCAGGTTTGAAGGCGGGAAGGAGAAAAGTAAAGTACTCTGACGTCACCTGGGCCAGGAATATACAGAATTCACATAGACATCAGTCAGTGTTCCCAGTTCTCCGCGCCCTTTCTTCGATGATTCCATTTTTTTTAAACAATCAGAATCATCTTCATCTTGTAATGGTTCTTCTGGTCAAACTGATTTGGTTGTGTGTCATTCATGGCATAATTTTAACAAGATTATTGCATTTTGTTCTGAAACTATTCCTGGCTAACACTTGTTTACATGCTTTTGTACGGGCTCTGCAGACTTCTGATCAAACTGCTGGGTTCAAGTGACATCAGCATTCAGGAGCTTTCAGTCTCTGTGTAGCCTCAAAATGGTGGCACCCACAGGCCATTAAAAGTTGATTAATCAGGACTTTGAACTGGATCATTTAATATGTGGGTGATCGTTTTCACATTTTGACATCATATATGATATTTGTGAAGCTGTATTAGTCCGGAAATTTCGAAATGAAAGTAGACTGTTCCTTTAATGTCTTCTTTTGAAGCAATTATTTTGTTATTACCTGCTTTTCACAAAATAATTGCTTGCTTGTTTATTTTATGAGTCTTGGGTTCTGGTATCCCCTTTTAATATGGCCATATAATTATGTATGTGTTTTGTGGATGACATATTTTCATGTATCTACTATATGAATTGATCAAAATCAAGGTTAGATAGAAACTCTATTTATAAGAAAACGTCTAAACTATTTTATTAAAATACCACACACACACACACACATCTATATATATATATATATATATATATATAAATATGCCTTTGTTTTCATCTCTAATTATATTAAATAATCTTAAATAATCTGAACTAATGTTACCAAAACATTTATACTTCAAGTCACCACACAATTTATCTCTTTTCTGGCAACTATCAGTTTAATGGATTAGAAATGATGAATTAATACACATTTTATCTCTATTATTGCTTGTCATCTGGAGTAAAGGTAAAAATACTAAAACTGGGATAAATACATTCATCTCATTTTAGGCCAGTGGCTACTAAATACCACCGTACAAGTATTTTGTTGACTTTAGCTACTAGTTATATTACTTATATTTCAAAATGACGTATAATCAAATTGTAGATATATATACCAGATATAAGTAATTAAATAAAATTAAAATGTAGATAAAAATTATAAACAGAATGATTTTTTTAATAAAACAAGTTGAAGTTGATTATTTTTAAACTTTAAAAACTATTTTTTTAAATGTATGAACTATTTCATTCTGATAGTTTCCATTTCATTTCACAGTAAATTTAGGTACTGGTAATTAGATTTGGGGTCTTTAAAATTATGGCTGTTAGTGGACTTTGTACAAGGGCTATTAGTAGACTATATCTTGTGGTTATGGGGCAACCAACATAGTCAATTAAGGCAAAGTAATGAAGTATAAAAACTACATTTTAATGGATGAATTATTACTGAACATTTGCAATACTGTGTCCTCACTAGCTTCATACATACCATCCTGCTAATATACAGACACAATTGATCCCTTTATTGACTAACTAGGATTGAATTTCTAATCATTTCCATATGTCATGATCCCAGGATATCAAACAAAATATAACATTGTTATAGTCTAATATAAATATATTGATCTACAACTCATTACAACCATATATGTACTCTATTGGAAGCTTTTTATTAACCCCCCCCCCTCAAAAAAACAAAAAACAAAAACAAACCCAGACAAACAAATGTCATAGGTGTATGATCAAATTTATGAATTAATCTTTTTCTACCTGATGTTGTTGTTCTGGCGGCCTGACATTTCAGTAATTTTAGCCTAACACATCCTAGAACTTTTTTAAAGCTTGTTTTAGCAGCAATATATAACCAAACAAATTGATTTACATAAATTCATTTGAAAATTACATACCGAGAATCCATTGAGAAGAGGATAAATCACGAGGTTGACTAGGTTCCTGAGGCCCCAATAGAGTATTGCTGCATTAGGTTTCACAGCATCTCCTTAGTAATGTAGCTGTTACCAAAGAGCTTATAAGAGCAAAAAAGTCATGGCATGCCTTGAAGGTATTTTAAAATTTATGTATTATTTGGGGACAAATAAAAAAAATTCTTATCAGGATATAAAAATGTGAATGAGTTTGTATCCGTATCTGATTTATGTCACAGTTATTTTTCAAAAATGAAATTACTATAAAGCCAGAGCTATCAGAACCAATATAGTAGATCAATTATACAATCCAGTGATACTGACTAAAAGTATACAAGACAATAACTGTTAAATAACTTTTACTCTATAAATATATGTTAAATATGAGGAATAGTTGGTGACAGAGGTTATAGTGTGTTGTGGTTATAAAACAAAACTTGGATGAATTATAATTATAGTAATCAATATATTATGTTCCCAGGAGTCCAGTGGAATGAAATCATCTGCCATTGTTTGACCAGATAAGCGGTTGATCATATGCGGGGCTAATGTCCTGTCTAAACCTTTATTCTGAAATTTGGCCAGACATCTTTGTATCAACAAAGTTACTGAACACTTACTCTACATAGCGTAGCCAGTATGTTGTGAATTTTATTGTCAGTCGGTCCAGTCAGTGAAAAATATTTATGATCAAATGTTCTCAAAACAAATAACCTGAATTTGCTTGTGACAGCCACATGTTACCCTATATATATATATATATATATATATATATATATTTATGTGTGTGTGTGTGTGTGTGTGTTATATGCATGTGTGTGCATGCACACACACAAGTTAATAAACTCAGTGTCAGTCACACACAAACATGAGATTTTGTTTTTAGTTACTATTTTTGTATATTACGGGAATGAAAACCTTTATATAAGAGCATTTATATGTTATTTATATGTTATTTAGTTAATAATAGGCATTTATAGTAAAAACCTAATCTTGTATACTTTGTATGATTTTTTAGAGCTATTTGGGTTATTGAATATTGAATAGTCCAAAATAGTAATCCAGCCAGGGCAGTGATTTGTACTTGTGGTGTTTTAAAGCTCTTTCTTGTGGAAGAAAGTGCATGGAATTATTTGGTTTGTTCACTTTAGTCACACAAAGAACTTTATGAAATTGTGTTAATGATATTGATTGGGATGTGCTCACTAAAATGTATAAATAATAATATTATTAAATATTAATATTATAGGTAGATATAACGTATTTTGACGTAATTTTGCTTTTGTTTGGGAAAATGTTCCATCATGTAGGAACCTTATCAGTGCTTTTCTCAAACATGATTTCAACAATCAATCAAGCTTATATTTCGATGACAGATAAAGATTAAGATATAACCAATTTTATTATTCATCTCGCTCATAAGTCATAATGCTAAAATATGAGAATGTCATTCAAAGTGCTGAGCGTCTATTTAGTATCAACATTTTAACATGGATCTCTTAACTCATGGCTCTTTAATGTAAGTTGCCCTGATAACTTTGCCATTTTTTTTTTGGGGGGGGGATGAAGAAGAAACATTCTTCTGGCCTTTCCATTATTTAAGTGATGTATTCAAAGGCCAATAAATCAACTGAACATCAACAATATCACACCGTCTGTAATGTGGTACACACCTATACGGTAGTACCCTCTGTAATGTTGTACACATCTATACAGCAGTACCCTCTGTAATATGGTACACACCTATACAGCAGTACCCTCTCAACTATTTGTTATAATAATCTCATTGTTATTTTTGATACAGGCGTCAACAGTATGTTGGTGGAGTGGAACACGTTATACTGGATCAGTGTGGACAGAGCATCTGTAAATGGTTTATAGTAGGAACAGATCAACATGTTATCACCTCTTTAAGTATGCGTAATGGGGAAATTGGTAAGTGTGAGACGGTGCTTAGTTCCGTATATCATCAGTAAATATATATATATATATATATATATATATATATATATATATATATATATATATATATATTGACTTCATCAGGATCTAAAACACAATAAATATGTTTTATTTATGCCTAATTAACACATTCAGCATAAATAAATAATTTTGTTTAATTCCTCTCAACCATCAGTTTGGAGACAGATCCAGGAAAAATCGGACTCAGGCAGAATTGATGATATGATTCTCCTGGATAACAGTAAGTCACATGATATACAAATATTAGTGATTGTAATTGGCTAATTTATGAGCTGTTTTTTAAATAATTTTGGACAGTGAATAATTGCTCACCTATTATAAATATTATACACTTCAGGTCTTGTTGCTGTTATGGGTGGTGGAAGTTATCTGCGATGTTTCAGTGTGACCTCTGGGGTTCTGAACTGGGAATTTAATGCAGAGGTACCTGATCTTAATCAAAGGTATTTCCCCTTTTTTATTTTATATGTATATGGATGTTATCCATAGTAAGATATATCTGTCATATTTACATACTACAACATTGCCAGTAGGAGCACAGTCTCCGATAACAGTACACCTCTCCAATAACAGAGGCCCATGCTAATGTTGAAATATTGGTTCAGTGAACCATGGCTTTCATCGTGATCAATAAAATTTGCAATACTTTGTCAGTTTCTGTTATAAAAAAGAACAAACTATACTGTACACAATTCCATCACAGCTCTCATCAGCTAGCTATGGTGTTTAACACAAGTCACATCAACAATTTCCTTTAAACAAATTTCAGTCTATTTCATTAGGTTATAATATCTGTAAAGTTGTTGGCATTTAATTGAGAAATAAAAGTTTTATTTACTCATACGATCAGAGAGAATTTGTCTCCATATTTAACATGGATTGGTTAGTGCATCATTCTGTACTATAATGGCACTGATCACCTTCCTTTAATTGTTGCTGGTGATTAGTTATACCTTTCACGACTGTACTCACTCGGCATTACCAATACCTGCACAAAATTTAACAGAGAAAGTCTTATCTATAATTTAAAAAAATATTACTGTATATAAAATGTAGAATTTTTTGCATTTTGAAGCTTCAGTAGTGTCATTATTTGGAGGAAGCATCCTCCAACTAACTGATATTTGAAGAGCGTTAAGATTGTATAATTTTAGGTCGTAAGATTTAGGTCATTTCTCGGTTGAAAACTATCACGGGTTAACAACCAATAACAGACAGCGTTTACTTTAATACAAATAAGTATTCGGTGTGGTGTTGATTGATTACTTCCAAATATGTACCCATGTTTGTTTATTAGAAACATTTATACCACTCTGGTGGTGGAATGATTTGTCAGAGTGTACAGGTCAAAATGTAAATATAAAGGTTTACAATATTAATGATAAAAATAGAAATATGGGGAATTGAGAGCAGCAATGCTGAATTAGTACTAAAATAAAGATGCTGTGGATATTATAACTCGTTTGTGATAGTACAAAAATGAGAGCTGGTTTCGTATCAGATGATCTGGAAAGATACATATTGTTTTAATTTCTGCTTAAATTGCTTACAGAATATGGAAAACTAGCTGCAACCAGTACTTCACATGAGAATATTTGTTTTGATGTTAGTTTTGGTGATTAACAATAATTCACGTGATATCATTTTACTGGAAATTACTTGCATTTCAATGCAAATTATGCTACAGGAATTGTGCACAGCTAATATGCACAACTATCAGTGGCAAATAGTCTCAGAAAATTTGGTGTTCTCTGGCAAATGAACCCAGTGGCAAAAAGGTTTCAGTAGCAAAAGCAAAAAGATGATTGCCCATGAAGCAGTTCCTCATTGAAAAAACCTTTTAATGAGGATTTTTAACACATTGTATGTATGTTAGTTGACTGACCATAGCTGCTTAACAAAACTGAAATGTGGAGCACTAGTGAGACTTAAAGGGAATAATTACATAATTGGCATAATTATGGGGAAAATACAATAATATTGTTTTCAACCTTAAAGGGATAGTCCACCCTCGGAAAGAAAAAATTGAGGACTAATACACCTATATTCACAAATATGATAAATAATGTCAAAATGTGTAAACGATCACCCACATAGTAAATAATCCAGTTCAAAGTGCTGATTAATCGACTTTTAATGGCCTGTGAGTGCCACCATTTAGATTCTTTCAGAAGATACACAACTGCATTGTTAAAATTATGTCATGAATGACATACAACCATATCAGTTAGAGCCATAAGGAACCTGACAAGAGGAAGATGATTCAAAATGGCTCAGATATTAACGCTCAAGAGAAACTATAATCTGCGTCAGTGTAGAGATCGCCAATGTGACATTGGAGCATTTCAGTTTGCTCCTTCCCGCCTTTCAAATCTGGCCTACGGTGCAGCCATAATGACGGCCTTCCAGTAATTTGGATTATTTCCCTATATCTATGATATCAGGTATATTTCGTGATTATAATTGTGGAATATTTGGTTATTGTTCTAAGCATTACATATTTAAAAAATATTTTCTGATTGTGGACTATCCCCTTAATAATGAAAATACAAACAATAAACAAATTTATTAGGTGTGATATCCTTCGAAGCCAAACTCAATCATGGTAATCACCAAGATTATTTAATCCGATGCACTAATTAGCGACGTCAAAGACGTGATATTACTATCGAAATATGTAAGTGTGTGTAATTGAACAGAACAGTAAATGTTCACTCAAAGAATGACCATTGAAGCCACATCAAAGGAAAAAGATTACAGCAAACACTCTGTTAATTACTTTCAAAGCTGGCACATGGCAACTACTAATATGAACTTACTCACTCTTCAAACAACATTACAAAAACGTAATACGATAAATGAGATATTATTTTTCATAACTTCATATACTTGTTATATTTACCCAACGACCATGTTTGGAAATCTAAAACAAAAGTGATGTGCATATGACACAGAGTTTAAACTGAAAGTTGTGCAGTATGCTGACAATTGTAATAACAAATGGCAGATGGCTCGGGAGTTCAATGTTTCAGAGAAGCAAGTGAGAAAAGTTGCACTTGACTTAGCCGAGATTCCATGAGCAAAGTAGGCACGCAGAGGGGGAGACAACATCATTTCCTCAAAAAGAACTAGAATTGAAAGACTGGATATGTGACCAAAGACAACATGGTTATGTTTGTTACCCATGGTGATATCAGAATGAAAACGAAACAGATGATCAACAATGAATCGTTCTGTGCATCATCTGGGTGGTGCAGACGTTTCATGCACCATAATAAACTGGTACTCCACAAGTGGGTTTTCCCATATTTGTCACCTAAAATAATTATCTTGGCACCTTGCCGATTTTAGTGCATCTTATATGTGGGTTCGACTACAGGGTGCTTATTGGTCCTAGAAATATCTGCGTCTTGTACGCGGGTGCGACTTATAACTGAGTATATATGGTAGATGAGCGATCAATGTACCTGAGGCTATCTTTCCAATGATCCAGTAACAAATTAATATAAAATTTAAAGATAAATCAATAAAAACAGCCTTGATAGGCAAGGCTTGAGTGAACATATCACTAATGTAAATGTTAATGATCGGGTTAGGGCCCAGTAAAAACTTAATAATAATAATAATAATAATATAAAAGTTTTATTACATCCTGTATTATCAGTAAGAAGATTCCTCTAAGGAGCTTAACAAGGCAAATAATATAGATGTAGCTGTTTTACATCTTTCCATAAATCCATTTAAAAAACCCATACACAGCACAATACATAGCACATTCAGATGAAGTCATCAGGTGTCTTACACTTCCTGATGGTCAGTGAAAGATTGTTCCGTAGGGTCACCGCAGCCTTTCTGAAACACCTATTACCAACACAGACTAATATCTTTCCCTTTATTTTCCCTTTAAAGTGAGAGCTGGTAGTGAATTTAAATTAGAAAGGCTGTCCGCTTATTTTGTATACATTGAAATGAATAGTTAGGTAATCTACTTGAAAAGGCAGAGTGACTCAATTCTATTTAAATAAGATTTGATTGTCAGGATAACTAGATCTGCTGAATATCGTAATTAGTTTCTGAGCCCATAGTATGGTTGGGTTAACGTGAAGTCTTCATTCCAAATGCAATCGGTCATTATACAAATAGTCACCCTTATTTCTTATAAGAAAGCCCTCTAGCATTAGGCTGAAATAATGCAGCAAGATTGCTTGGTTCTTTTAGCCTACAGCTGTACATACAATATTGTTATAAAATAACAACAATATTTTCTCATTCCAAATGGCGTTTGTGGTGTTTATAATAAATTCAAATCATTTATTTTCAACATTCGTAATACATCATTTTAATGAAAGCAAAAGCATATAGAATGTTGAAAAGGAGGATGCTCGAAGGATTGCTTATATAATCCACCCCCATGGCCTTAACATAACATTAAAAACAGTCATGAAAATTTAAAAATAAAAAGATGTGGAATAGACATAATTATATGTTTATGAAACGACAACAAATCCATATAAGTTTAAATTTGAAATGATTAATAATTGTAGCAATAACATATTATTGTGCATATTATATCATATGGTGTATTTGAAGAGTAAATAAAATTATGGTCATGCATCAGTATCAGTCATATAAGGAAAATCTTGTTTTGTTCGGTATTTTTAGGTCTGCATTTGTAATATGCTGAATGATAGATATTGTTTTTATGTTATGAAGTGGGCCTGGTTCTGAGAGATAGGCGGGGGATCCTGATGCAGCCATCCAACCATGGGTAGTCTACGGCCATGGTTGGCTGTATTGTGAAATCCCATTAGCTGGGAACAGTGAAGAAATTTGTCATTGGTAAGATACATTTGTTATCTTTCCTGACCTAGTAATAATTTGTATCAGTAGCACTAAAGTAGCAACATTCCAGACGACTGGAACCCTACTTCAAATCTAGCCCCACAGTAGCAATGTTAATCTGATGATGATTACCTGGTGACTGGTCTATTCTTTTGTCATTAGTACATCTATATGAAATGGCGTATCGACTGTCTTGTAGCCAGCTTTACCTAACATATCCTCAATAGTTCTTCTTTTCTGTCTTGAGCGTCGTTTATCGTGTGGCACTTTGGTCTCAATCAGGAAGTTTCTCACGTCAGTCTTGTCCAAGGGTAGGCTCTCTAGTATTGGCACCTCCGCACCCTCTACATCCAGACTGAATAGGTCGATGGCCGAGTGTCCTAGATCCTTGATGGCTGCCAGGATGGAGTACAGAGGTAGGCACTGGATCTGTAATGATCTGGGCATGTTCTGTACGTCTGCTGCATTGTGCCAGTTACTGAGGCCACTCCTGTCACCAGACAACTTGTAGTTCATTATGACCGGATGTCTTTCCGTACTGAGACAGGTGTTCAGTGTGTACACGTTACGGCTCTTTGTCAGCAAATCCCGGAACGTAAGAGGATTTGCTTCTATGAGTAGGCCAGTCCAGCCGTGGTGAACCTCCAGTTCCAGGGTGTTCGAGTAAGTCTCTCCATCGTAGGCACCACATTCAACAAAAAATCCTCTCGTTGTCTTGTTGAAGTACGTTTCGAAGAATATCCCCTGACCAAACTGTAGAGAAGCAGATTGATGTTAAGTAATGAGTGCCAAATAAAACGATATACTCCTGATAGCCAGAGAAATTTATACATCTATAGCTTGAACATCCCACATACATTGTTAACAACTCAGATTCAAACCCTGACCTGTAGATCTCCCGTACAAGTCAGTGTGTTACCAACTATGTTATGAGACCACTCTCATTGTATTGATTATATCTGTTATTAGATATAGAATATATATATAGTATATATATATATATATATATATATATATATATATATACATATATATACTGTTTCTTACTTGGGAATAGTCAGTGATGTTCAAATTTTTCAGCTGTCGTAGTTTGTTGTTCGGTGGTATTAACCAGCAGTCCTTTATGTGTTCTATCAGTCTGGGATCCTCTTGATCTGTCCGTGCTAAATAATCCGGTAGAAAAGAAAGATTATTCAGTGACCAACCTTCTGGTTCTAATAGACACTTTGTTCTCTCTTCATTTGATGATCTGTTTAAACCAGACTGATCTGTTTTATCTCCTTCGATTCCTTCTATGCTCAATATCCAGGTACTGTCTAAAAGTGATTTGTAAAACAAAATACCAGTCATTATGGTTATAAGTATCGTACATAGATATATAGTTGTCAGGTGATGCATGTTCTTGTGTTTATCAGGTGTTGTTTTCATCTGATACTATTTGTATTTTTATATGTCATATATATATATATATATATTCACCATCTGTTACACTTGTTTAAATTATGCTCATGATCGTTATTATTGATTATTGATCTTTTTTGGTGTTGACTTATTGAAATGAGCTCTGTCTGATTAAGAGTATAAAATTGTGTTAATAATTTTATAGTTATTTGGAATAAATGGTAACATTAATTAAGTTAGTCAAATTGACTACAAAAACCTTTTAAGTGCCACAAAGAATCTTACATTATAAAGAGATTATAACAATTTCATTCATTTTCTAGCATTAACCTTCCTCGTTTGAGTTGCTTTTGATAATGGAATATAATGTTATACATATTTGTATTGTTTTGAGCCATTCAAATTTAGTTGTCATATTTTTTACTCTGACTGCCAATCGTCATGGTTTTGTAAAAGCAGTGCTATGTATTTATATAATAGGCACATATACATTGTGCCCTGACAGTACTTGTTACATTGTGCCCTGACAATACTTGTTACATTGTGCCCTGACAGTACTTGTTATATTGTGCCCTGACAGTACTTGTTACATTGTGCTCTCACAGTACTTGTTATATTGTGGTCTCACAGTACTTGTTACATTGTGCTCTGACAGTACTTGTTACATTGTGCTCTGACAGTACTTGTTACATTGTGCTCTCACAGTACTTGTTACATTGTGCTCTGACAGTACTTGTTACATTGTGCTCTGACAGTACTTGTTACATTGTGCTCTCACAGTACTTGTTACATTGTGCCCTGACAGTACTTGTTACATTATTCCCTGACAGTACTTGTTACATTGTGCCCTGACAGTACTTGTTATATTGTGCCCTGACAGTACTTGTTACATTGTGCTCTCACAGTACTTGTTATATTGTGGTCTCACAGTACTTATTATATTGTGCCCTGACAGTACTTGTTACATTGTTCTCTGACAGTACTTGTTACATTGTGCCCTGACAGTACTTGTTATATTGTGCCCTGACAGTACTTGTTACATTGTGCTCTCACAATACTTGTTATATTGTGGTCTCACAGTACTTGTTACATTGTGCCCTGACAGTACTTGTTACATTGTGCTCTCACGGTACTTGTTACATTGTGCCCTGACAGTACTTGTTACATTGTGCCCTGACAGTACTTGTTACATTGTTCTCTGACAGTACTTGTTACATTGTTCTCTGACAGTACTTGTTACATTGTGCCCTGACAGTACTTGTTACATTGTTCTCTGACAGTACTTGTTACATTGTGCTCTCACAGTAACCAACTTAACAGTTTTCTTTAAACCAGATGATATTATCTAAGACTTCAGTCCATTTATTTAAATACACAATCTTACTGTGAATACTTTGTGCTAATATCACATCCAATAAACTCCATGCTACTAGATCAGGTCTGTTTCTGAGTGTTCTATTAGCCTCAACCTTGTCTTTTCAGATCCAGAATCGCTTTTTTAACAATGAATGGTAAGTGTCGTGTTTGTTTATTATTATTATTATAGGATGTCTTCACAGTTTTGTGTCCCTCATCTTCTCCATCACAGAGCAATTTAATTTGAGAAATGAACAAATCAGTTAAAAAGTTTATTTTTATCATCTTTATGTCAAGTTTTTGTTTCACCTCTCATGGTACTTTAAATGATACTCTTTTCACTACCAGTATTAATGAGAGAAAATGATCACAGTAGAGAGTTAAAGAGAGGTGTCAGTTTACTGCAGGATAATTAAGCTATAAGTGTAACATCATGAAACTCATCATCTTTAACCTCAGTTTCAATCCGCTGTGTTCAAGTATGTATTGTCAGTTTGATCGTAAGCACACCAACTATATACAAATGATTTATGTGTACACTAGGGCCAGCTAATTTACTCTTGTTAATGTGTTGTTCATAGTCCTTACACAGATATCCTCTTTACTGAATGATCTTTTTATAAACATATCACCTAATCTTTAAAGGTACCAGAACTTGCAGGAATTGTTTGGTTAATTTGAAATTTCCAAGCTGCAACATTGAAACAGAAACAATGACAATGTTGTAAGAGTTAGGATGATGCAGAGGCCCATATCATATTTAATTATAACCTTGTGATAGAATATTTCTGTAGGAATGACTGAGGCACAGGACATTATTACACTAAAAGATTTTATGATGACAGGATGAGGAGTCAAAAAATTACCACCTTTTTGTCTGAATTTTAGAGGGCACTCTAATATTATAAAGGTTTGCTGACTGTAGTACAAACAAACTTCCAGGTTAGAGTTCAAATTGACTCACAGTACCCGTGTTTGTGGGCTTTCTCCTTAGGCTGACACTGGTCAACCATATTTACCAAGTTATTTACCGGCACTAAAGTTAGACAAACCAATCACTCACTCACCTTGCTTCACTCACTCTATGATTTTACAGCGGGTTAACATAGGATATTTATTCTGTTTACAATGAGTGATATTATGACTATTTATTTATATTAACTCAGGCTGCCAAGTAAGAGTATTTATGATATCTATTTATATATAGAGTGTGTTTTTAGGAGACAGTACATGTTTTAATTCTGTTTTCTGTGTAAAACACCTTAGACTAGAGCAACTCAAGTTGAATAAGGTGGTATATAAAATACTAATATTATTATTATATTTTCGCACTGTTTTTATTAATTAGCATAAAATAACTAATCTAATTGGTACCATTACAAACAGTGTATCTGTCTCTTTTTAAAAAATGACTAATTTGGTCAGACTATTTGGTATGCATTAATATCAAAAATTAGTTTTTATGGTGAACATTATTGGCACAGATCACTACCATCTGAGTTCAAATCTCGGAGTGGGCATATCTAAAGGATGTTTCATCTTTGACTTTGCTTCATTACCTTTGTAGTTCGTTCGGTCCATTTAGCCTACCAAATATCAATCATCATCA
Organism: Paralvinella palmiformis; assembly: GCA_025642065.1. Classification (NCBI taxonomy): domain Eukaryota; kingdom Metazoa; phylum Annelida; class Polychaeta; order Terebellida; family Alvinellidae; genus Paralvinella; species Paralvinella palmiformis. Next base: position 120,245 of record JAODUP010000081.1, on the reverse strand, counting down.
TCGTTATCATCATCAAGGGCAAAACAGTAAATTTGACGATTTTCATATCACGCCATAATATTCTGCTCTGTGGTATACAATAATGGGGTAATTACTTGTCATTAAATCAATCTTGTCCAGAATATTGATTATAATAATTGTATCATAACGAGGTTTTTGCATAATAAGAGAATTGATGTTACAGAGAAGAAGAAGATCATTGTTATGCTAACTGCTAACACTGTTTATGGCTTTGATATATCTGGAAGACTGCAATGGAAAGAAGATTTACCCAACAGGTAATGTGTTAAATCATCTGTGTCCTAACTGTTAGTGTGGATAGCCACAGGTCAATAGTACCTTGGTTAAAACCCAACCAGGCTATGCCGGAAGGATGTTTCATCTTTCACATTGCCTCATTAACGTTGAGGGTTGCTCAGACCATTTACCCTACTATATGCACAAATGTGGCCATAAAAAAGGCAATATGTTAAAGCTTTGTATAAGAAGTTAAACATCATCATGTTAATCTGTGGTTTAAATCATAATAAACATGTTTGTTTATATTTACAATTGTTGCCTTCCTACCTAGTTGATTTAATCATGGACTAGATTCATGTAAATTTATTAATTGCTTGTAGAGTTGTATTGTGCTAAGAATATCTGTAAATCTGTATGTGTCTTAGTTTGCTGTTCAGACACCTGATGAATCACTCAGTCACATCTATGTTAATTATCTTACCTAAAACTATATCATACACTAGTAATACACTGAATAGTAGACAAAGAGTCGGGCAGACGGACAAACAGACATGCATGCATGCATCCATGCACACACACACACACACACACACACACACAGTGTATAGTATAATTAAGTTGAACATTAAGTATTTCATACTGTATATCTGATTCGTTATCAAAGACCTTTGATAAACAGTATATACCCAAATCGGTTATATCACAATCCAGTTTAATTTCTTTAGTTTAGTTAAATATATATCACCTTTTCAGTGACAAAGTGAAATACGGTTATCTAAAGGTAGACGAGAACGCTATTAATATTATTGGTGTTACCATGAAGTCTCATGTTGTGATTATTACCATGGATACAGAAGGTACAATGTTGCCAAAGTATTCAGCACCAGCAGCTTGGATACAGGATGGTACAAGGTAAGCGTACTTGTTATAAGATGTGTTATTTCACTGCTTTAATATTAAGACATATCACAGTTAGTTGACTGGGGCAGATCACTTCAGTAAAATAGATCAGCTACATTGTGTGAAATAGTGTGGACATTATTAAACTTGTTTTTGTAAGGGTGAACTATAATTGTGTTCTTAAATCATAAATCAGTCCACTTAATGTAATGAAGTTGTGAATGTTTACAAGCATTCATGTAGCTGAATTAGCCTCTGTATTAATGTAAACAAAATTAACTTTTCTTGACAGTATATGGGAATGTTAATTTTTATGATGGTTTTAGTTAATATGACCTTTTATTTCCCTCTTCTTCATAAATATAATTATTGTTCTCATCAGCTACAGTAAACAGTTATCATTCATAATGAATAAAAGAACATGTTCTCCTGTAAATATTTTTGGCATAATTTTATTAGAAAGATTTTGCAGTTTATTTATTCATTTTGAATTTCAGATGTCAGTTTTCTGGTGATCAGTTTGTGTGTCTTGATGTTGATAACAGAATTGTACATCAGTTATCGTTACAGAAGCCAGAAATATTCAGATCTTCTTTGTTCCAAGTAAGAAAAGAATCAGTATTTGTAGGGTTATAGCAAATAAGAAATGGGGATACTACATTTGGCACACTGGATGTATATATAGGTTTTATATATATATATATATATATATATATATATATATATAGGTATATATATATATATATATATATATATATATATATATATATATATATATGGGAGAAATTTAGATAGATAGTTATCTCTGAATCATCATTATTAAGTTTTTATATTAAAAACTAAATTAAACATCTTAAGTTAGGCTTATTATTTTTTAATGATTATTAAGACAATGGGGCAGATTATATTTTATTTGGAAGTCACTTTACTGTGTTAAGTTTTTGTTGTATTTGATTCAGGACTTGAAGATATCTTGTAACGATCCTCAGTTAATGAATGATGTGAGTGATGGCCACCAACGAGAATTTGGTATCCGTTGTTTATCGTCTAGTAACCGTGGTGATGCTGTTGTGTTAAGAGCCTCAGAAGATGGCATCAAACTAGTCAAGGAGCTCTCTGGGGTAAGCAGTTGCTCTTTTATGTGAGCTTAATTACCAATATTTTAATTTCTTCAGTCTAGTTAATCTGGAGCCAGTAAGACCCTCATTACATCTAATTCTATAGTATACTAGACCACAATATAGTGAAGCCAGACCATTAGTATGTATGTGTGTGTGTGTGTGTGTGTGTATAATATATTTGATATATATATATATATATATATATATATACATACATCTTTATACCAAAGTGAAGTTTTAATGTCTAACCTTAATTATAAACTAATAAATATTTATAATAATAATAGTATGTAAACATTATTCTTAATAATTAATTATGTTTTTAGTAAATGTGTATACTATGATAAACTACCTCAATGTAATAACATTCAAATTATACATAAACCTTCGTGAGTAAGTGTAAAATAAATAGTTAACTATCCTCTTTTTTGTACAGGTTACAGCACTACAGGTAGTGAGGTATGGTGAACAAGATGTTTTCATTACAATGGCAAGAAGCAAACCTGAGGTTAGTTTAACCATAGAGAGTTCTGTGTTACAGTAACTGTGGTGCTGTTGTGGTTTGGTCTAATGAAGACCAACATTTACTAATCCACCTAGGAGTTTATCAGACAGGAAAATAGTCAAAGCTAGACAAATTTATAATGTTTCCCATCAGCCACATTTTAAAAAAAAATAGTCAATTTGGAAAATGGAACATAATATCCGTGGACCCTCAATCATGTTATAGATAAGAAATTGGTGCCTGGTTAAATATTATTGGTTCCTGGAATAAGTGGGTTATTTCCTGATGATAATACCACATGCATGTTGTAACCAGAAGTCTAATTTTGTCTCTTCATTCAGAAAGGTTAGTGATGAGGACTAGTAGATGGTACTAGATGAATAAATATTATATTTTCCAAAGGTCATTTGTTAGATGATATTAAATAAATGAATATCACACGATACAAGGGCTATTTGTTAGATGGTCCTGGATAAATGAATATCATATGTTAGAAAGGCCATTAGTTAGGTGGAACAAGATAGAGTTTCATAGGTCTTCATTCTATTCTAGGAATGTGAGATGAAAGGATATGAACTTAGCAGTGGCCTGGAACTATCAGAGTTGCTGCACACATTTCCGGTTCCTGGACATCATGGATTCCCTATCAAGGCATGTTGTTCATCTGTTTACTTTAAATGAAATTTTGCTTGAACAAAATGAACATTTTATATTTTATTTAAGATTTCTATGGTGGTGATGTTGCTATGCGTAACCTTTTATTAAGTGTATGCGCTACTCCTAAACCAGCAAATTTCTTCTCAGCTACTCGGTGGTACTATTAATTTGAAGTTAAACACCAGCACAAATGTCCATGAAATCGTGTGTCTGCCAAGATTCACTTAAAAAATTGCTAAATATTTGGATGTTGAAATACGTTTCTGAATGAACAATATGGACTTGTATTGATTTGATGTTCAATCTACTATGAAATTTATGAATATCCTGCATTACAAGAGAAATACCAAAATAAAGTGACATACTGATGAAGGTAAATGATCAGTCCTGATTACAAGGTGAAATGTTTATCATATCTGTAACCAGTAAAGTGTATAAACACTTAAATAGATGTCTTTATATCTTACGGTCATCATTTGATGCCCATTTGCTGGGTTTTTAATCATCTTCTTTGTATATAGAATAATGAACCACATTGGTTAAGATCTCATTTGTTTGATACATGATTGTTTGAAACTCTATATGACACTACACTCTTTTACTCAAGTACACACACAGTCATCACCCTCGTGAAGTGATTGTCATAGCCTCACCATTATACAGCAGGTCTCGTAAAATACCACAGTTTAGACAAAAAATGGGAAAATGGGAAATATGGTAACAATAATGTAAAAATTAATAATGGATGTATCATAATTCTATAGTATGAGATTACTTGAACCAAAACTAAGTGTTCAATCACATGCTAACACTACAGGTATTAACAAGTCAGAAAATATTTGTTTTAATAGTAATTGTTAAATAGTATTTTCAAGATACAGCTCAATAAATGATTTAATAAAATCTGTTATGAAATCTGTCAAACATTGAGGCACTTAGTTAATGACTGTACCTAGCCATAAAACCAATTCGTAATATTAATAAGCAAACATATATTAATAAGCCTACTAGACAGATCATGTATCTGGAATTTAATACGTGCAGACCATATATATTGTAAAACGTGAACCCACGTTTTATTTTAAGCATGATGAAGAGACCAAAGATGTTATTCTTCCATGTTAGACTTCACCTGAACTCCAATATGTCTTGTTACTGAGATTGTATAGAAATAAAGTACAAAAGGACCATATTTATAAATCATTTGTCTTATAATATTATAGAAAAAAAAGGATTTTAACATATAATATTTCATGCTCTGTGTGTGTGTGTGTGTGTGTGTGTGTGTGTGTGTGTGAAAACCAAAGTGCTATGTGTATTTTAACTGTGATACTCTTCAACTTTTTATATAGTCTAGTATATTGAACTTTATAATATTCCACAGAAATTATTCTCTCATCCTAACAGTAATTTGACTTTTCATTCCTGTATGTCCACAAGTTAACCAAACAGTTCTTCATTTTTTGAATGTCCTGTATAAGACGTATTCTCCCTGAGAAGAGATGGAGGCTCTGTCTTCATAATGCATTAACACAACACTGAAAAATGAAAATCTTTGATCAATTATGTAAGGTTCGATAACTTTTGATAAGTGTTCCTCTAAATTTCTAGCTTTGAATTCTAAATGCCTCTAACCTAAATGCCTTAAATGCCTCTACAAATGCTTGGTGCAAGCAATGTGGAAAAAATAGCCCAAGATGTACACATGATAAACAGATTATAACAAACAGATTGTCTTTAATCATTTACACGAGTATGCCCTCCTTGTTAGCATAAATCATACACAATTATATTTACTGCTCTGAGCCAATATAGATATAAAAGGAAAGTAGAACTTTTAAAGATATCTTAGGTTACAAGCAAATGACAAGTACCATATATAATTAAGTATTTATTTGTGTATAGCAATTGTTCTTCATTGATGATGAACAAACTTCAAAGTTCACATTCCCAAATCATCTTAATACTGAGAAATAACAGAAGAGAACAAAATGAGTAGGCTAATATAACTTATGGAGTCACCAATAACTGGCTAACATGGCACACACACACACACAATATATATAACACATATATATATATATATATATACCTTATGTTAGTCGGTATTGCAAAAGGAAATTAAGGCTTGTAATTTTATTTGCTTGTATGCCTTAAGCTCGCATAGTAGTTTTTAAAATAACATTTTGGCAGTGGTGTCCACCTTTAAATATTTGTATTTAATTATTGTGATATATAGATGCATTTAAAGCAATATAGAAGCACAATGAATATTGGTTTATACCCCTCCTGAACCTCATCCCAATTTCATGAACTTTACTTATTGGATCACTAACTTCCTGAAGGTCAAGCATCATTTTTATCTTAGTGACCTGACTGGCATCTATTAGTTTGAGGTTAGCTCCTAACCTTCTGTGGTGAGAAAATATATCTCAGAATCAAGAATCATTTTTTTAGAGAACATAACAGTGAAAATGATAAATGAAGAAAAACACCTCAAGTTACTTGAGGCGTTTTTATGCCAAAATTCAGATGTCTCTCATTATTAGATGATGTTTTTTTTATTTGTCATCATTGACAGTGTATCTGACATCTGAATAAGTATTTGTAGATTTGTATTATCACGTTATTCTATTATCACTAAATTTGATCGACGTCGATTATGAATTAGGTAATTTATTATAACTTGATTTTAGTTTTTATAATAACCCCATTTAATCTGAGAATTATTAGTTGACTTCATGTTTACATTCAACCACTCATACTGGCCCATGTCCCTCAGTCTCTCAGTCTTAGAAAGACCCTGATGTGTGTTGTGATTTTTTGATTTACATAAAGTTTGACTGTCATGATTTTGTTTCCATTTAGACATCTTTCTTTCATACATCGCTTCATAAACTACATTGTTTCAGTTATATGGCATAATTAAGAAGAAGGATAATAGTCCTGTTTTCCGGATGATAGCTTTATCACAGGATGATAGCGTGGTTCTTCTTCAACAAACTGGTAGGTTTTAGTGTCGTATGTGATATGGCTAAAGAACATTTCTGACTATGAATGTGGTTGTAAGGGAACATTTGACATCAACATAATTGAATTTATTGGTATTGTTCATATATTGAAATTCAGTGAAAATGCGTGATAGTTTTTAATGACATATCATTGTAAAGGACTGATTTTTTATCTGGTGATCGTGAATTAGGTGTAAAAGTTAGTTATTTGACTACGAAGTTAGTTTTTTTTGATAGAATTACAACCATTTTCTTTGCCTCTCATTATACGATATTGTGTTTTAGGTAAGCTGACCTGGGTAAGAGAAGAAGCATTATCTAAAGTTGTTGCCATTGATATGATTGACTTGCCTGTGTCTCCGATGCTTGCCAAAATGGAAGATGAATTCGGCACTAATAGTAGTAAGTTTTGCTGAGTCATTGTTATTGTCTTAGAGCAGCAGAATTAAGCTATAGTCTAAAGAGATCTAGTTGGAGATATGTGAGTTCGTTTTTAATTATCAACCTAATGAGAACATTAGATGTGAGTAGTTGAATTACTTGGCTCAATCTGTGATTGTTTATGCTCAGTGAAGTATTTTGATGACTGCGCACAAGAATATAATTATGTTAATATACATTTACAGATGATATCTTTGGTATGCTGATTAATCGCTTAACAACACAATTTGTGCAGATTCAGGTTAGTATATGCACACATGCATGCACGCATACATGCATGGACACACATACACACACACACACTTTAAACTAATTCTTGCTATGTATATGATTTATGTATTCAGCCTTAATTATTTACTATTTACAGGATTTCTTTTTTCAAATACTTAATCATTTTAAGTCACATAGACACTCATACTATGATGGTGATCACGGTAATGACTACATGAGTGATGATGATACGGATGAAGACGATGATGACTATCTCTTTAGAGATGAGTTCAACATTAGAAAGATTATTATTTTAGCATCAGAAGTTGGCAAGGTCAGTGGTGATCATCTTCCGTCTCTGATTTCATACTAATCTCTGTGCATGTGCATGCTTACCTGGTTGTTTGTAAAATAAGCGATTCGTATATCACAGGGTAGTAATATGATTTTAAGCTTTTACTTTCTTCTATTTGTTATAATAGTGTATTTGCAACATGTCACCAAATTTTTGGCACGTTATTTTCTTTCAGGTTTGTGGTCTCTATAGCCCCTCGGGACGTATACTGTGGTGCCACTTACTGCCTGATATGGCACCATTTGAGGCTGCTGGCAAGCATTTGTATACAATATCGATGCAGAGGACTACATCCCACTTCCCCCATGATCCTTATTGTACCATAATGGGTAAACACAAGGTAATACTGGTCATACTGATATCATGTGTGTGTGTGTGTGTGTGTGTGTGTGTGTGATGTACATATGTGCTATGTGGAGGCTGTATAAAGTTATTAAAGTGCATTGATGTGTGTGTGTGTGTGTGTGTGTGTGTGTGTGTGTGTGTGTATGTGTGTGTGTAGAGGGGGGTAGCTTATGTAATTTACCTGCGAGTCTTGTGAAAAATGAAATTAATGATACAGACAGTGAGATGAAGTCACAACAAATATGTTGAACTTTCAATGTATTCTCCTTATTATTAAATATTTGTGCACTTAAGATAAATGTATTGCTTGCTCAAAAATGAATATTGAACTTTAAAGTTATAATGATGGTGTGGTGCAATGACATCAAAGTCTGCTGTATATTGTCATTTCAAAAACATACAACTTTGCAATGAAATATCTTGATATCCCATAATTGTCTGCACCAAACAGTCCATCCTGGTCATTACTCTTTAGGAGATCATGCCTTTGGATAGTTCATGTACATCAAAAATAATTCTCACTTTGATTAATAAATACACTTCTAGAAATCTCCAGTTTTTTAATTTAGTGTTGATATCAATACAGTAGATGTGAGTAAATAACAATGAGACATCACATTCAAATTTGGGTGATATACATTGTAATCATTATTGTAATCATGATTATACTGCAATGTAATCACGATTGATTACAATAATTACTCACATAATCATAATCCGTATATTTTCAAGTAGTCATATTTTAATTGATTATTTTGGTCCTGTAATTGGTGCACGTAAAACATCTTATTTGAGACAACTGGCCGCAGTAAAGACATTCCTGTGGCAGAAGGATCAGTGAATATTCATACAAATGCCTAATTTAATGCTATAATTAATTAAGTCAACAGCAATTAAGCAATTATTATAGCTCAAAACCAAACCTATACATATTAACATTATAAAACTGCAGCTGCTCATTTCAGCTTGAGTTTTAATAGTTCAGCAGTCCTATATATATATATATATATATATATAAATAAATAACATATGGACAAAGGTCAAGTTGGTCTTGTACCACAGATGGTCTAGTATGGACTGAAACTATGATGATAGTCTAGGCCTTTTTATAGCTTCACTATAATAACTACTCATTAATATTTGGTGATTTATTTGGTACAGATTGCATGTGATTAGTAGATTTATTAATATTTCACACTTAGTTTTTACACAACAGCACACTTTCCTTTTTTGATTACAGGATTCGGGGTTGGGCATGATGTACAGATTTAATCCAGTGTCTGGTCTGCAGGTGGCTAATACACCACCTGGTGGAGAGGTACTGAACTACAGAATTAAACAGATGATAATGCTGTCTCACATGGACGATCATTTTATTAGGCCACTTGTGATACTTGATACTGACCTTAAGGTAAGTTAACATCTGACTGGCTTTTATAGTCTGATTATTGGATAATATCAACAATCATAATCATAATAATAATGATTATGTCATGAAGTATTAATACCATTGCCATATTTGTGTAATGTTCAGAAGATTGTTTATGTATTATTAGTGGATTACCTTAAATGAAAGAAAATAAATGTAGCCAGTTTAAAATTTTAAAGTAATATTGAAGGTTCATATTTTCACAGATATCGCTTACATTTTATTTTTTAACAAATCGGTCCTTTTTCTTTCCTGCTAATTACCACTGATGATGGACTTCCTCCTGACATTTTAATTAACACCGTTTTATTAAAGTCATGCTCGTTGTTTTATATAGTATGATCTAAGATCAACAGACCAGTGAAGTTCTTGCCTGTTACAAATTCCAGCCAGAAAAAAAGCTAAATCACAGCAGATTAGGGCATTCACTTAGTTGATCTAATGTGTTTAGTGTATCTGCCACTTGTGTGATGAGTGTGTATACCAGTCATTTGTTACTCTCAGACTGTACACATTCTGTCTAAATATTTGTCGCAAGTACTGTCCCATTAATTCAGAACTGCGTCATCTGCAGTACTTGTTTACAAATAACAAGAATTGGTTCGCTTCCAGTCTGAATCATGTTACATTTGGCAGTATTTCTGTTTTAATTATTTCCCTTGGTTACACACAGAATTATTTCTCCAATTATTTGTTCTTGCCACAGGTAGGCAATATTAGGTAAAATTGTTGATATACTTTACACAGGTGTATCACATATCAACGCTTCACACTTTCCATGCTTGTTTTGGTCCTTTTTTGATGATGCACTCACTCTATGCTGCACTATTAATAATAATAATAACAAAACTGATTTAATTGGGTGTCCTTTCTAGAAGGGGCCATTGTATAATGTATCTTAAAGCCTCTTAGAAATTGTAAATAATGAATGTTAGTTACCCTTAAAAAACCAACAGGGACATGCCCGGTATATATTTGAGAGATGAAACTTTTCACCAGATGATTCAAAATTCCATAATATACTTTTTTGAAGAATTGTTTTCCTTTTGATTTTTTGTTTGTTTTTCCAAACCCAATTTAGATCATTTTTCATTTATTTTTTTTCTCTGTAAACTTCTTACTGTCGTAATTTAGCATGCATCTGTTTTTGTGCTATTTCAGTTTCATGTCTACCCAGAGTCAACTACAGACTTGGTCAAAAGTCTGGCCGATTCATTATTCATCATGACCACAGATACGGTCACATCTCAGCTGTATGGCTACTCTATGGTTTATAGTGATGACAAGGTCAGTATTATACTGACTCTATAAACTGTAATTGAATATCTAATACTTATTGGCATAAAGTAAATGCTTATCTATACGTTGAAAACCATGCACAGAACTCCAGACACATCACAACCCAAACTATTGTTTACATTTATAGGATAAATGTATTTAGTGTAATGTCATTTTAAACTTAACCTGTAGTGTATCTGCTGGTAGTAGATTTCTAAGCTTTATCTACACAACTTAGATAAAATTTATAACATGTTTAGTCAATGTTTTATGTCTTTAAACATGAATTGTATTCCATTATAAGAATAACAGATCTTCCAACTATATTTATGTTATGGTTATTCTTATTACAATACCACGATGAAAAATAATTATGCCTCTAATGATTTATCCATACCATATAAACTTGTGGATAAGGTGATTTCATATATAAGACAGGGTCAACATATCGGTTAAAATTGCAGAAAACTACCTAGCTTAAATATAAGACAAGACAGAACTGAAAGCTTTGAGCCTGACTTTCTTATAGCTCGAGAACTTAAGTAATCGTGTTCTGATCAATGAGACGATGATGGAATGAAGTCATTTTATCATCCAAATCTGCAGGGAGGGAGTTTTTGGCTTATTTTGGTGCACACACAGGGAGGTTGTGGTGTCTCATGAAGTTGGTACATCGGCCAGCTGATATTTTCAATGAAGAGTTACTAAATGTCAGTTGCACCTGAACCTGTATCATCGAGTGAGTTAGAATATTACCACTCTCTCTCTCTCTCTCTCTGTTCAGGAGCACCCAGTCATGAAGGGTGTTCTCATCAGCAGCGTATGGAGTGGAGCAACTACAACAGGGTTTCTTCATCTTGAGCAATTCTAGTAATTCAGCAGCACATTTCCATTAGTCATGCTCAAATTCCTGTTATTGCTCAGCAGACCCGATGGATAGTCACAGAATGTGACTAATTTCCCACTGACTCATGTATGAGATGTGTAGTCAAAAGCACACATTTTCAAGGATTAAAACCCTACCTTATACACAAGTATTTGCAGTAATTAGAATTACAACATATGCAAAAATCCACTTGTAAGTTATGGTTCTTTTAGATATTTCCATTTTAGTTACACTTCAATTACAGTGCTTCCAGATAGTCAAACTTCAAATACAGAATATGGCAACCAAAGTCGTGGTTTATAAAATTCTTAGCTATAGATAATTTGTGTATTACTTGAAGAAACAGGTCGTTTTCAGATATTATGAATAAAATGTGTAATGCTCATAAAACTAACCCACAATCCTACAATAATGTTCTATATAGTACATCACAAATATAATGAAATGTTCTACATTATGGAAGAGTGACCATTACTTCTTCCTTAAATGCCATATTATAAGGTGGGAAAGAGAAATGGTCACATGTGCTCTGAAATCAGTGTGTATAAGAGTTGATTAGCTGCCTTCAGATTGAATCAAGTTACAGATGCTATATTAATATATCAGACATTTCATTTACTACTAAATGATTTTCACCTTTTGAGTGGTTTGGGAAGTTAACTATAGCTTAACAAAATGCTGCATTATATTGCTGTCATTTGCATTCTGTATACAAAAAAATAAAATTTCATAACAAACAGTCATACTGCAAGTTTTAATAGGGTTATAGATGTGTTCATAAAACACCTAGTTGCAGAAATGCATTATCATGGCCTTAGCTGTCATGGTAGATATCATGTTAATCTCTCAATTCTCATTGGTTGCGGTTAGGTCCTCATGACCTAATTCCCCTCTCCCCTCCCACATAAAATCTTACTGACTGCCTGGCAAATAGTTTATGTGCAGTGATGTCAGACTTCAAGAGCATCCAGCCTGTGTCCAGCCTCAAAATGGTGGCACCTACAGATGCTTTCTTCTCAAATCACCAGCACTTTTAATTGAATTATTTAATATGTGATTGATCATGTTTATATCATGTATAATTTGTGTGAACAATTTGTATTAATCCAGAAAATCAAAAATAAGAGTGGACCTTTCCTTTAAATATATTAACTAAATTACTATTGCCACTGCTACTACCACTCAGAATACCAATATCATATACTTAAGCTTGATACATACAGTCTTTCTTTTAAACATTAATATGTGCATTTGTGTGCAGTTTGTCCTCTGTTTATAAAGCTGTTTAATCTATCCAGGGCCTTACTGCTGAGGAGGTGTGGAATTTAAACTTGGCCATCGAATCTCAGAGGATCACCAACATTGTTTTCAAACAACCACTGGGTAGGTATCATGTTAGCATATTGATAATTGTACACCATAGTCCAGTGGTAAAGTGCTAAAGGCACTAATAAGACTATATTTCAAATCTAACTAACAGCAATCGACTTTTTATGTGTCCAGTCTTTAACACAGGAGAAGATGAGTATTTGATGGAATGTGTAAGAATTATTGTGAACATTGTGCCACTGTAACTAACATATATGAATAACATCCACGGAGATATAAACAAAGTAAATAAAATGATTATAAAGTTATTTATGTCGAAAAGATCATTTTTAGAAAATAATTAGATTGAGGAGATATGAAATGTTGATGTTTGAGATGTAATTTAAGGTCTTTTAAACCTGAGGCTAAGATTTCCAACACCTAGAGGGTCATGAATCCTCCCGGGGGGGGGGGGGGTGTCTGTGATCAATATGTTAGGATAGATGGATGTCTTTCATCACTTTTAATTGGACTTTGAGCCAAAGTGGTCAAAAAATTGATTATGTGCTAAAATATTCAGTTAAATTTGTGTGTTAAGACTCACCTTTTTAACACTGCATATTCTTAATTTTAATGGCTCATCTAGTCATTTTTATCTCCTATCTAGTCATTTTAGGTAAAGCATCTCAGAACAGTCCAGTTGAATATGGTGCTCTATAAAACAAATATTATTATTATTATTTACATATTCTGGTGATTGAATCTGATTTCAGACTAAAATAGATTATAATCAGATGTTTCAACAAACATTAGTATATGGGCTACTTTGTATGATTTATTGTTTTCTATTCAAATTGTGAAAAGTCTGTTTATTTGTGATATTTTCAGAACATGTCCATTCTCAGGGTATAGTTTTAGCAGATAGGAGTGTTTCATACAAATATCTTAACCCTAATCTGGTAGTAATTACGGCTGAAGGTAGTGACAGCTCGCAGAAAGGTTAGTGTGTGTGTGTGTGTGTGTCGGGGGGGGGGGTTCTGACAGCTCACAGAAAGATTAGTGTGTTGTGTGTGTGTGTGTGTGTGTGTGTGTGAGAGAGAGCAGTCCAATTTGTTTTATATTTTATTGTTTTGATGTTAATTTTGTGTGTATTTTCCTCTTAGGTTTTGTCAATGTGTATTTAGTGGATTCTGTGTCGGGTCAACTTGTATTCCATTGTAACCATAAGAGGGTTAAAGGTCCTGTACATGTGGTCCATTCTGAAAACTGGATTGTGGTATGTAATGAAATCGTCATCTCTGTCTGATGTAAATATTTTAACAGTAACATCAAGCTCATCTTTAGCCAGAATTTCTTTTCTCTCCTTTGAATAAAATGTAAGTTCACTTTAGTAATCTGTTATGTATATGGGATAATTTGTGCATTGTTGCTGTTATTTAATCATTATTGCCTCAACATTTCTTAAGTACCTGTATAATTAATGTGTTTTTTTAATTAGTAAATAGTATTATAAGATGGGATTATAAAATTTAATTAGCTTATACTCCATTCAGATTTGTCAAAGTTTTAATCAATTTAATATTATAAATCATCATTATGCTGCAGTATGACTACTGGAACCAGAGACATCGCCGTACAGAAATAGCAGTATTAGAATTGTATGAAGGCAAGAAACAGAACAATGCCACAGCATTTTCCTCTCTATACCCCCCACCTATACCACTTGTACTGAGACAGGCATACATCATATCAGCACATGTCAGCACTATGGCCGTTACTATCACTGAGAAGGGAATTACTAACAAACATCTTCTGTGTGAGTATTACTAACATTACACATAACATGAAATTATGTTTGTTAAGTCAATACAATATGCAACAATGTCAAAGATGAAACACCCTTCAGATATCCCCCGGGAGCCTCCGTGGTCTAGCGGTAGCATGTTGGACCACAGATCACTACCACCCGTGTTCGAATCTCAGCGTGGGCATATCTGAAAGTAGTTTCATCCTTCACCTTGCTTCATTACCTTTGGAGGTCGCTCGACCCATTTAGCCTACCATGTGCACAAAAGTGGCCATAAAACATCAATCATCATCATCACCCTTAAGTCACTCTCTCTTAGAGTTGTTAACATTGTAATTGAGAGATTTCTTTTGTCAGTGCCATATAATTAATTAATGTTTAATTTACTGTTAAATATATTTTATGTTTACGATTTACTGTAAAATATCCTCATCCTATTTTCATCCGGTATCGTATACATTACTGACAGTGGCCTTGGAGACTGGAGCGATATTGGAGATGCAGAAAGCCTTGTTGGATCCCAGACGACCAGATGTGCCAACTCAGGAACATAGGTAAACAAATAGCTAGAAGTGTTTTTTAAACCAACATTTGATCTCTAGGAGTGATTCTAGGCCTTGATACTGTACCTTTTGGGACAGATTGTTAAATCCATAAAAACATCATGACTCCCAATTTGTGTATCTTCCACTAATGGGTCAGTAAAAATCTAGTTTTTTTTGACAAATCTATTAATAGGTATGAACATGTCATATCAGTATGCAGAGCTGCCTACTATCACTAAGATACACTGTCTAAATGAATTAGTGACACAAGAAGCACTTGTTACTGTGGTCCAGGGCTTTGCAATGCCTCATATAGACTATTGTAATTCCCTTTTATATGGCATATTTGATTATAACATGCATCGCCTTTATTCAATTAAAATTGGTGTAACTCGCAGATTGATAAATACTATATAATACTCTATATAATTGTGTATAAATCATACAAATGGCAATAAAAAGTTATTAGAAATAAGGCTGTTCTTATTATACACAAATAACACCTAAAGGCAAAAAATATTTGATTGAATTTATTGATGAACAAACCAAGCTGTGACAGGCAATAATGGTAGACATGTACATTAACCACTGTCTGTACACTGACATCTTATTTAATTGAACTTGATCAGCAACACAGTTATATCACATGTAATATTTCATATGTAATCAGAATTGCTATGAACAATTAATTATCATAAGTCTATTCTATATCTAGTCAATATATTCTACCACACAACATCATCTGACCATGTATTTTGGTTGGGGAAATGCTAGATGGTTAAAACCATCAGTTACTGCAGTGTAGACTTATTTTTTAAAGATAATTAGCTGATCAACCTAAAAACGTTAACTGTCATAGCTTTGAAGCTGAATTCTTGGGTGTTTTGTATCGCATTCATCTCTTAAATCCATTGTGGTGACTTTTAAATGGACTTCACTTAATCCCTTTGTCAAGTTCATTATTATTTGTGTGTGTGTATTATTATTATTATAATTGTTATTATTATTAGATTAAAGGCTAGTTTTTAAATACATTTTATGGTAGGTCGGTCATCTTATAAGATTAATGGTCTTTCTTTTGTAAAAGATTATGTGAACATTATAAAAAAATACTTTCATGAATTTACAATTCCATTTTAATGCTTGCACATTGTTACTAATCCACCTAATTTAATATAATCGTACATGTATTTGAAACATAATGGATAGTCAACGTGAATGAGTGACTGATTTCTATTTACAGAGAAGAAGGCATTATTCCCTATGTACCAGAGTTGCCAAGACATAATGAGGCTGTCATCAATTATAATAGAAGTGTATACAATGTTCGTGCCATACACACAGCACCAGCAGGATTAGAGTCACATTCTATAATATTGTGTTATGGTCTTGGTAAGTTGTTATTATTTGTTATAGGATAATGTTATTACTGCGTTATGATATCAATATAGTCCTATATGTAGAGATAAAACATTGTCTCAGACACTTCATCAGTGGCATGAATGTAGCAGAAGTTGTCGGGAGGGCCTACTCACACAGCGTTACTCTGTATGTACACGTGTGTGTGTGTGTGTGTGTGTCTGTGTGTGCATATAAAAATATAACTAAATATCCAAAGCCTGAAATGATCAAAGTACATAGACATTAGTTCAGTTGGTAGTGTGGTCAGTCTTTACTTAGTTTGAGTCCTGCTACTTGTACTTATCATTCGATGTTTAAATAAGAGCCATTTATTACTTTCTTAATACACCCAAGAGAAGTAAATATTTTCCACTTTAATGGCTTTTTGTTTATAAACGCACTGAAGTGCCACCAAATAGCTGTATTATATGAATTTATAATCAGATTACTTATAAACTACTTAATATTTAATTATGAATAGTTAAAACTATAATAAATATAACAAATAAATAAATTATAACGAAATGCCACACTCATTTTTGAGCATTTAGTAATCATAGTGTCTGTCATGTATTTCTATTTTCTAGATGTATCATAACGTTACCGTGTTCATATTATGTTGTTTTTTTCCAGACATATTTTATACTCGTGTTATGCCATCGAAGATGTTTGACGTGCTGAAGGAGGATTTTGATTACTTCTTCATTGGTAGTGTGACATTAGGAATGATCATTGTGTCACTGTTGTCAAAGAAACTTGCCGCCAGGAAGGCACTGAACCGAGCTTGGAAATGATCAGAAATCATTAGCTAGCTTAATTGTTTAACGATACATGGAATCATGGCATATGACAGAGTTTTATGACTGATAATGTGTTGTTGGAGAATGAGTGAATCAATGATGTCTTATTTGGTGTTAAATTGTATAAAGTCTGTCGTTTGAAATTAGTTGAAATCTGTCAAATTAATGAAAGGTTCTATGTCGTCAGTTTGACGAAGTAATTTTTCTGATTTCGGTACTTGAGGAACAATAATAACAGATGTATTAATGTACATTAAGATGTGAACAATTGTTATTGTATTATGTGTTCATATTGCAATAATAATAAGTTATTAATGTATGATTTACAATTAATGGTATAACACCAAATATGTCTGTGTGTCTGTGTGTGTGTTGGTAAATTTGGTAATTGCAAACAGAAGGATCATTTAGGGAATTTTTATACACAGTGAGAAAATACCATAGTCAGTATAGCACATTTCTGTATATATGTTCTCATTGGTGTATGTTTGTGTGTGTGTATGTGTGTGTGCACATGCGCATATGCGTGTGTGTGTTATTATAAGTTGTTTATTAAATGTGAACAGGTAAAATCAATATTAGATAGTATAAAACAGCTAAACCAGACAATTAGCAATTTCACATTTTATATGATAACACCAGCCGGTTTTTGGTGACCTTTTCAGACAATATGTAAATTTTTGATGAACAACGAGAAACATTAACATAATTCTCCTTCACGAGTTAGCTAATTTAATTGTGTTAGACAGCTGTGAATTACCAGTGTCAAATTTTCAGAACATAGAACAGATCCCATCCTGAACCAATTTCAGTTCGTTGTGGTACCACAGTGATCTCCAGTTGTAAATGTACATGATAGCAGTGCCTGAAGTAGATTATAATTTGTGTTGATTTATGTTATCATACTGAAATTTGTGTATGATTCCCTTGCGTGAATTTGTGTCTCTTTTATTTGGCCTAAATTGTTCATATAATTTGCCATCACTAAGACCTTTGAAGTAAAATATGGTTTGGATGTAATTTTTGATAAAGGTGGTAACTTGCGGGTTGACTGCGGATAGCCTTCTTCACTTGCTTTCTTTATGCAGCGTGAATTAGCATGTGATGACCTCGTTTTAATTGCTTAACATAAATTGTGCACGTAATGTTGACTGAATGAGTTATGTACACCTTACTGTTCTATGGTAAGATCTAGGCAACGTGAGCCCATCATTAACTGTGTTCATTCCACGCTGATGTGATCTAATTGTAATGTAATCCATTTATTGTTGTCGAGTTAACTATTCCTTTTTAGTGTTGTGTTTTACAGATTAAAATGTGGTTGGTAATCTAATAAACATTTCTATGTAGCGTGTATTGGAATTTTAAATGAAACTGCGACAATTACCTTTTTAAAAATAATAATTATAATAATAACATGGGCCATATCTAGTTGAACCAACTGTCCTAATGCAGCGCACACGCACACATAATTACATGCACGGACACATAACGTCGAAATACGTACCAGTTCTGACAATTAGTATATTCATTTATAGGAATCTAACTTTCAAACTGTACATTTATTGTCATTTGAGTCTGTTTTAAAGCGATGTTTTTTGTTTATCTACACGAGCCTTAAAGATTTCCTCATTGCCCTTACATCGTACACTCCACACACCTTAAATTACATCACAAAATAGTTATTCGCCAAACGTGTGAGTATCATTACCCCCCCCCCCCTCCCCCGTCCAGATATGGCCAACCTGGTTTAATATGATCAGTTATACCCTGTCTACGGTAAAGGGCTCATTGTGTTGACCCACAAACACCTTTACCCGCACTAAGTGTAGACATATAAACGGCACGCTGTAGTAAATATGTCCTTTACACCTCGGTATATCGGGCATCCAGGTAAACCCCCACCAACATCAGCTGATCATATGATAATCGGTTAATAATACGATATGATTTATTATCGACTAATTGTAATGTTTTCTAACACACTGGACCCGATTCACGACAGACTCACTTGTGATAGGTTTAAATAGGAACTGCTCCGGCTGTCGGTTCACATCGTTAAAACAATATATCCGAACGACAACAATTACGAACATCACCAGAGCAGCTCATTCGGATACTAGCCGTGGCTGTCATATCGGAGAACGTATCCAGACGGTGTGGGTTATATGCGCGGGACACACGGATAGGATCGTCGGGGATACGATTCGCATGACGTAGAACATGTCTTCGTCGGTACACACCTCGGTGTTCATTGCCTTATTGCTGCTACTGTATTCAAGAGCCAACCCTCTCCGGTCGTTGACGAGCACAGGATGCTCGGTACAGCTTGGATCCGGAGTGATAAATCTCGGATCACTGATTGGTGAAGGAGAACAAACTAGGTGAGCTGTGCCTTATATTAACGGTTAACATATGGACAGGTGATAATAGGTATCTGTGTTTTATAACTGACATTCAATAATCCACACAAGGGCGTATGGTCGTGGGTAATCGTATTTGTAAAATAAGTTATCGTGATAAAATTCATCACAATTAAAATATTACACAAAATTACCTCTACGATTACCTAAACAATTATTTTTTATAATTACTCAAAGTTGGTATTATCTCTCTGAAGCATTTAGTCTCGCACTTTTCTGTAGTGATACTTTTTTTTGTCTCGCTCGAGTTCTACTGAATAATATAACTGTGATGACTCTATTATGACATCCGCCCTAACAGATATCGAATGAGTGACGAGACATTTGAATACATGCACGCATTATATAAGGCATCCGCACAATTGTTTTGTGGGAACGGCGCTACAGATCCCCAGATTGGGGTTCGAATCCCACTGTTAGCTGTAATACTATAATTGTGCCAATCGTTACACCTTATTTCATGTATTATTGTTTTCACACCTGCTCCAGATTGTCCTTTAATATCTACTCTACTATTTAAAGGGATAGTCCACCCTCAGGACATTTTTTGAGGAGCAATACAGCTATACTCACAATATCATAACTAATCTCAAAATTTTAAACGATCACCCACATATTAAATAATCCAGTTGAAAGTGCTGATTATTCGACTTTTAATTGCCGGTGGGGGCCGCCATTTTGAAGCTAGACACAGACCGGAAGCTCCTGAATGCTGACGTCACTTCAACGCATCCGGTTGACCTGAAATATGTAGAGCCCGTACAAAAGCATGTAAACAAGCGTGAGCAAAGAATTATTCCAGAACATAACGCAACTACATTGTTAAAATTATGTCATGAATGACACACAACCATACCAGTTTAAGCCAGAAGGAACCTGACAAGAGGAAGATGATTCAAAATGGCTCAGATATTAACGTTCAAGAGAAACTATAATCCGCGTCGGTCTAGAGATCGCCGATGTGACGTCAGAGCATTTCAATTGCTCATTCTCGCCTTAGAATCTGGCTTCCCGTGCAGTCGTAATGGCGGCCCTCCAGTAATTTGGATTATTTCCCTATATCTATGATATCACGTAAATTTCCTGATTATTATTGTGGAAATTTTGGTTACTGTTCTAAGCATTATATATTTAAAAATATTTTCTGATTGTGGACTATCCCTTTAAGAATTACGAGCTGATGCCTAACATTTCTTCTTTTAAATTCATCGACATAGTTTTGGTCACATACCTATTTTTCTGTAAAGTTTGTTATGTTATTAAAACACATTGCTCTATTTGCGCTTGTCTTTCTTCCCTAATTTATTATCGTTCGTTCACCCTCAGGCTCTGTCACAGAACTATTTAGGACATACTGACCTATAAAGTAAGTGACGCAAGACAAAAATACTTGTCCACTGACTTGATAGGTAACTCAAATTGACCTTTAAACTGACTGATAGAAAGAATATAATTTTCATTGTAACTGTTACAGGACAAAATGAATTGTACTCTGACTGTTATATAAACATTATTATTTTGGAAGGTAACTGTTACAAGGCAAAATGACGTGTACAATAACTGATACATAACCGACTATTTATGAACTGGAATAGTCCAGGTTATTTATATATCGTTTTGAATAGCTCGCAACAATAACACGCGTAACTCGTGTGAATCGTGTACACTGAATGTACAGTGGCTGACGTTTATCACTTATACACTGTTTATACTTGACACTCATGGAATGTACACTGCCTCACAGCTATACACTGTGCACTCTCAGACCCTCATCTCACTGCCTCATTCCTATGAATTGTACACTGCCTGTTTAAATTGTACACCTCCTTTATGACTTGTATACTGCCTGACCCTTATGACTTGTTTACTACCTGACCCATATAACTAATTTAATACTGCCTAACCCTTGTGTCTTGTACAATCCTTGGCTCCTATGACTTGTCTACTGTCTGACCCCTATGACTACCTAGCGCACCATCTGAAATGCGACTGTGATTTTAACATAAAATAAAGCCTATAGTGTTAACCATGATTGACCCCAAACAGAATGACCGTTGACCTATGGTACAATTTGCTGCCAACAAATAGGGCTGTTTGGTAGATTATTAAATTATTGGTTGGAATAATTATAAAGTAAAAGATACGAAATCAAACATTGTTCTATTACAAGGGACTTTCTTTGTCATGCTTTAACATCAATGATAAGAACTTCTATAATGTGATCTCTGTGTCAAGCTTTTATCTCATAATCCTGTTATATCTGTCGTCCACTCAATGACCGCTGTATTAATAATATATATACATATATATATATATATATTATATATTAGTGTCAGGATATTTTGGCGCCATCTATCCGTCGTACTCCGGAGTGAGTTATGGTGATCACGGTGGTGTAACAATGGTGGCACGTAATGGTGCTGTGACGTAGTAGTGGTGGTGGTGATGGTGGACCAGAGATTACACTTTCTCTCACCAATTGTTTTTAGCAACAATCAGGGTTTAAGATTTGTCCGGTCTCCTCATTTCTTGATCACAAATCTAAAGGACTACTGTAAGTTCATTAATAACGAAAGTACCGTATTAAGGTACAAACGTCTGGTAGTTCACCATACAATTTATAACATTATTTATTTATTTACATAGATTATAGTTTTTCACCATTTAACTGTCGATGCAAATAGTGTCTATAGTCTAAATACCCCCCAGTACAATGTGACACGTAGAATGCGCTGCATATGAATATTTATAACTGTTACATAAAGATGGTATGACGTCACTTGTAAACACCCCCATCCCTTGCCTTTTATAGATGTAGCTCGCTCTAGGACAGCTTGACTAGCAGCCAAACATTTCTATTTATTCTCTCTCTTAGTATATTTCACTTCAATACGACTAGTTATCGCTATAACAACGGCATAAGTGTTTATATATCTTTGAAAACAAATCTGTTCTTTGGGTAATAAACACCAAACTGACTACATTAAAAAAGGACTGGTTGGGGTGGTAGGGCCACGCACACACACACACACACACACGCACGCACACACGCACGCACACATTGAAAAAAGAGAAACGAATTATTTACAATGCTGACGAACATTTAAGGTCGAAGTCATCATTTTGAGTTCGTCCTGAGGTTACAAACTGTGGAGACAATAATGATAAATAATGCTCGTTAATTTTACTGCATTACTATATGGACCGAGAGAGCACATTACCTGTAACTTGACACGGGATGTTGTGTCCGTAAGTGGGACAAGGTGACACCGTAGCTAGAAAACAAACGGTATTTTGGTATGTCCTGAAAATCGCCCTCATACACGGTGTCATCCCATTCTGGGTCAGAGAAATAACAAAAACACAACCTCAAATAATAACAGCAACAGCAGCGAAACAGCAAAGACCAATTATATTAACAAAATCAATAATTAACAATCAGCGCAAACCACTTGTCTCGATGTAAGGCAGCTCAACCATCCTGGGGGTTGAAGTTTCCATAGAAATAAAGCGAACTCCTGAAGTTGAGTCGATTGTTAAAGTTAGTGAGATGGCCAACTACTTATTGGTTCGACATGATCCAGACATTGGCTAGAGTCTACACCCTACTCTGGCCGTGTACAGACCCTTAGAATGCGGACACCGGGCATGGCAAATGTCAACATTAAATTTTAAAATATACCTAGATCTATTACACATGACATTCATTATTGTCAATCAGAACAATGATAATAGCAACAAAACTACAGCAACAATAACAAATAATAACAACAAATAGCAGTAATAATTATAAATAATAATAATAATAATAATAGAAGGACTGAACTATTCACTAAGTTTATCATTCTCGGTAAAGATGTCAGCAGACTATTAAAGCCACGAATCAGTTAGTTCATTTCTCTGACTGGTATCATATATCGATCTATTTGATGTCATTATGTGGAAGAAACATGTTTATTGCGTGACATACTGTCATTTGGTCAGATACTCTTCATTCACGTGACCCGAAGAAGGCATAGACGTTCTATATTGAATATTCCGCGATGAAGATTTAAAAAATAAATTTAACATCTGTCTAATTTTAATCATTTTCAGGCTAAGCAAATCTGTAGTGATGTCGCTGTTAATAATAATAATAACTTAGTCCCATTTAGCCTACCATGTGCACAAAAGTGGCCGTAAAACATCAAAAAAAAATAATAATAATAATAATAACAACAACAACAACATTAACAACAATACTAAAAGTTTTTGAATTGCTCTAAGGCACTTCAAATTTAAAACAATTAAAACAGGTTCTAGACTCCTATAGTACAAACACGTTTTATACCTAAACACACTGGTTTATATATTATAACTAGGTTAATTGAAATAAATGGGCATTAAGTACTTACAAAATATTTCTTTACTTGCTGCGAGTTTAAAATGGATTGGCAACTTATTCCATAGTCTGGGAGCCGATGTTCGGAATGATTTCCCTCCGTACATTGCTGTGTGACATTTTGCTACCCTCAAAACTGAATAGGACTCAGATCGCAGCATTCTCCCTGGTATATATACATTCGGATTAGATCGCATAGATACAGTGGTGCTATTCCACCCAGCACTTTGAATATGCGATCTTGCACAATGATTTGAAAGTACCGGAATCCAGTGCAGAGCTGGAACAAAACTAGTGTTATATGTTCGTGTCACCAGATATTCAGCACAGTTCTGCACTCGCTGTAGGCGGTTTATCAGAGAGAGGGAGATGCTATATAATAATGCATTTCCATAGTCCAGTCAATAAATTATAAGTGCTTTGAATAAAGTCTTGCATAACTCATTATTTAAGTACTTACAAATAAGTCCTATATTCCTCCTTTGATGCTAACAGGACTTACAGACATAATTCACCTGCTTCTTTATTCCTGGAGTGTATCCAATATAAGCCCTAGACTTCTCACAGACGTTGAAGAATTTATATAACCGGATCCTACCTTAATACGAAGATTCTTAGTCTTCTTTACATGTTGATTGGATGAGAAAACAAAGAATTCGGTTTGATCTTTATTCAACTGCAGCATGTTGCTGTTCCTCCAAATACTTAAGCGTGTAATTGAAGACTAAATATCATCCCATTTTAACACATGGCTTTAAAGTCCGGTTGACTCGAGTATTACTACTACTACTACTACTATTACTACTACTAATTATAATAATAATGGGAAGAAGAAGGAGGATAATAAATGGGTTCATCTTGACACAACACAGTCTTCATTGACATTTCATGTTATTGTTGTCATTACTTCTTTATTCAAGTAATTGTGGATGGAAGATACAATAGACAATTAGCCATGACTGTCCTACTGTTTAATCATATTTGTCATACTAACTGTAAGATTTATATAAACCAGGCTTGTTGCGATATACGCTGGAGTCCGCTTCATATTTAGTCCGTGTGTACCATCTCATAATGACAACACTGGCGAGGAAGAAAAGGTGCGTTCATGAAAATTCTGTTTTATTAAAAAATATGGAAATGTGACATCAACTTATTATATGTTGTCTGTCTGTCTTCCTATTTATCCAGCATATCTGTGTTACCGGTGTTGTTTAAAATGGCACTGCTTCATAACTCTCTCTCTCTCTCTCTCTCTCTCTCTCTCTCTCTCTCTCTCTCTCCCTTTCTACTTCCTAAAAGCTAATATCAAACATATCTCTGTCTTTTGTTGTTGGTTCCTCATTTATAGTCTCATATAGAAGCGGCAGTTTTGTCGACAAAGAACATCTCCCAATTATCGCCCGTCGTCTTCGGTTCGTGGACAACTGTCTCCGTCAGGTATCCAGCTAAGACATTCTGTCATCGACGTCATACTCGCCCTCTGGTGGCGGGAAAATGTCCACTCTCAAGGACACCGGAAGGTAAGAGAAGGTCGGAGAGAAATATAAACAGAAAGCTATTGTCGGATACAGCTGAAGGTCACCAGGAAGAATTCTACCTTCGTGATGGGAATTCGCCTTCATCAGTGAAAGACAGCGCTGACAAAGATCAGGAAGATGATGAGGCTGTTCTAGATGAGGCGACTGAAGAGGAACATGGAAAAGAAGAACAAGACAGTAATGTTGTTCTTGTTGATGATGATGATGATGATGATGATGATGTTGTTGACATTGATGAAGGTAATAACATGAATGGTCTGTTTGAGGAAGTCCTGGAGAACACTGAGGACCGACGATATGACGATTATCCTCCCAATGTGACGGCTGTTATAAAACTAGACACCAAAGGGTAGGTGATGTACTCCAACCTCTAAATACTTGATGAGTTCGATGAGTTTGTTGAAAGAATTATTTCTATTACTCTGAACGCATTTCCTAGTTTGTGTTAAACAATGAATAACCAAACATTCTTGAATACACTAGTACAAATTCTGA
Organism: Paralvinella palmiformis; assembly: GCA_025642065.1. NCBI lineage: Eukaryota > Metazoa > Annelida > Polychaeta > Terebellida > Alvinellidae > Paralvinella > Paralvinella palmiformis. Next base: position 94,166 of record JAODUP010000081.1, on the reverse strand, counting down.
ACAACGACAAAATTTTCCCGGTTTGCGAGTACTAACTTCAGATCGATCGTAAGTCATGTACGACTATAAATATGCCTTTCAAACTTTATTTACTCGAGAGATTTCTGTTAGATTTTAAAATTAACGGCGAATATAAATCCTAGTTTAATTAAGTTAAATTCCATGGGAATTTTAAAGCTAGAAAACTATTAACTGATGCGGCCGTAATCTTCAGACGATATATAGCGACTAATCATATGTTTTGTGTAAGCTCTGCTTAATCTGAAGTTGAACATTTCAGAAGTTGTCGCGGCTTTAAGATGTTTGTGCTGCTCCAGTGTAGACCTGACATCAGGAATGCCTTGTTCCACGCCATACACTCAAAATGTCCCAATAAACTGGTGAGCAATCGCTCTTTAGCATAATATGAACACTATCTACCCCAATATTTAATATAGTATATAGAGTTAACGCAAATCAAGATAGATAGCGATCAAGAAATGTTCATTTTGCTTGTTTCAGCATTTTATACTCGCTGACCGATGTTTCTGTGAAGGAGCGTGTTACTCGGAGACGAATGTGACTACTGATGAGGTGACAACGATACGAGATGTCATCGTACGAATTGGACAACTATTTGTTAATAACACGAATGGGGTTTATGATAACGATGTTGTGGCCAGCAATGGTGAGTTAATACAGTTAGTCGGTTCACAGTGCGTTCTTCGAATGAACAAACAAACAAACAAACAAACGAAAGAACAATTTGTGTATCTTAGGCAGCGGTCACTTCTGGGAGATAAGGTCGAGTAGTTACATTACAGGGAAATAAGATGATTTGTCAAATACCTCTTATTGATAGATGAAACACTCAACAGACAAAACAACACCGGTACACTGTCAGGATATCTCAGTGTGCTCTAAGAGTTTAAACAGAAATAGCTAAACTAATTCAATTAATCAGTCAATCAGCCAGTCAATTAATCAGTCAGTTAGTCAGTCAGTTAGTCAGTCAGTCACAATATATGATTTTTTATGTAATGTGTAGAAATATTTTTTTAAATATCAGTGCACTACAGAAAAGAGTTAAAATGTTCTGGAACAATGTATTGGGCAAAAGTAAACTGAAAAGAGCAGATCACTCAAAGCCAAAAATAGAAAGAAACTATGAGAGGACTTTCTCTGAAGTGACGTCACCTTCGGCAATGTTCGTCTGTATTCGTGGTGGTCCACGAACATGCAAGACAATATGGCGTCTAGGCGCTTATCAAACTTTAAATGTTGGTTAACACAAAAATACCAAACAATCATTTATTTTAATGGTTTGATGGCGAATTTCATACGTAAAAGCGTGGAATTTTGTCAGTACTACTGTGTATATCACATATAACCCAATTGTATGACCCCTTAAATATCGATTGTGTAAAACGATTTAAATATACTTAATTCTCTCTTTTGGATCAATAATATGGCTATTTTCTTGTTTTATCGCCCGCTACAGTTACCTTGACTCAGGTCTTGATATCAACAACAGACAGAACAATGCCGAGATATATGTGGCTAATTGTTGTAGTTAACATCGTTATCCTTGTTATGGCTATGATAATAGGCGGCATATGTTGCCGAATTAATTCCTCATCACAGGAATCATCTTATGGATATTTTCCAGGTAAATACTCGGTCAACTGTGTGTGTGTTCTGTCTCTCTCTCTCTCTCTCTCTGTTTGTGTGTGTGTGTGTTTTAGGGTACATAGTAAGAGGCAACAGGCACAGAGCATCAACATATCTAAACATCCTTCGAAATCTACCTCCATAAATCTAAATACAACTATACATACATTAATCTAAAAATAAAATGTTCCATACCTCCACATATTAATAAATGTGTGCGTATACCTAAGCATGTGTCTGGTCTACTCATCAGCCTGTGGGAACCAGCTAATTCGCTTTTCGTACGCGACAAATATGTCACGCCCACAGGAAAGCGGCTACATGCAGGCTACGTACAAAAAGCGGAAGCACGTAAAAACATACCATTTGATACCACAGCTCGCAACAAACAACACGTGCGTGTGGTTCAATGGTGACTTGCTACATACATATCATAAACTATTTTGACACCACAGTTTACATTCAACAGTAATTTTCTGTGGTCCAAAAGAAACATGTATATAAAACATTTCGACACCTCAGATGCTGACCTCAGCTTTATTCTGGGTTCGAATAACTGAATAAATCCTACCTATATGAACCATGTATCAATACACGTCCGACTGGTCTGGCGTCGAAGTTCTTCTCTAACCTAAGTGAAAATTCAAGCCCTATATATAGCCTCAGCGTGTTAACAAACATTACAGTTTGTTCATAACAAAGAGAATGTACACTAACACAGTATGGACTCACTAAAGCGATTAAACTAAAATAAAAACAAAGTAGCAATACCGCACAATGGATTATTACTGGACTAGAACGAAATATCGTCTCAGACCTGAGTAAACACTATGATTTACTCGATGATTCACGCTTAATTTACGGTCCCTAAGTATATGCAGTTAGGTGTGGTGGGATCTAAATTAAAGCGCCTATCCACTTGATCTATTTGACCCATGGTCGAGAACAGCGGATTTCAGGCAGATCTCCGATACTGCGAATGACACGTCGGGGATTATAATAGCTATACATTTAACAAATTTCCTATATCAGTGTAATCTAATTACTCATAATATGGGAAAAACTCTGTCCGCAGCTTAATACCCATGGAGATGCCTGCTGGAGTAACAAACGACTCCAGGAGTATAAATCCATCAAGCAGCATTGATAGGTCGTTTCGCCAGACCACATAAGAGGACAACAATATAGATTCTACATTATACATAACAAAGCTAATAAACTCAAACATGTTGTAATAACGACATAACTTTCTTACATTGGTGTAAAAAGGAATCTGGATGGAAATATCTCACTCTCTCTCTCTCTCTCTCTCTCTCTCTCTCTCTCTCTCTCTGTGTGTGTGTGTGTTCTCTCTCTCTCTCTCTCTCTCTCTCTCTCTCTCTCTCTCTCTCTCTCTCTCTCTCTCTCTCTCTCTCTCTGTGTGTGTGTGTGTGTTTTTTTCTCTCTCTCTCTCTCTCTCTCTGTGTGTGTGTGTGTGTGTTCTCTCTCTCTCTCTCTCTCCTATTTTATTTGATACAATCTTATGCCATCAGACTTTAAGTGTATTACTTTATCCCTTTCAGATTTTATGTCAATGAGGCAAGAAGGTAAATTTCATAATGATTTTTATATTTTGTCCTTAAAGGGATAGTCCACCATCAGAAAACATATTTGAGGACTAATACAGCTATATTCAGAAATATAATAAATAATGTCAAAATGTATAAATGATCACCCACATATAAAATAATCCAATTCAAAGTGCTGATTAATCGACTTTAAATGGCCGGTGAGGGCCGCCATTTTGAAGCTAGACACAGACCGGAAGCTCCTGAATGCTGACGTCACTTCAACGCATCCGGTTGACCTGAAGTCTGTAGAGCCCGTACAAAAGCATGTAAACAAGTGTGAGCAAAGAATTATTCCATAACATAATGCAACTTCGTTGTTAAAATTACATCATGAATGACACACAGCCATATCAGTTTGAGCCAGAAGGAACAGATCGCCGATGTGACGTCAGAGCATTTCAGTTTGTCCCGGTGCAGCCGTAATGGCGACCCTCCAGTAATTTGGATTATTTCCCTATATCTATGGTATCAGGTATATTTCGTGATTATTACTGTGGAATTTATGGTTACTGTTCTAAGCATTACATATTTAAAAATATTTTCTGATGGTGGGCTTTCCCTTTAAATAGAATATTGCTGACAATACATAATGATTCTTAGTTATAGGTTGCCGATTGTGTTACTTATATATGTTACATTTAATCTGTATAATCAGGTAATATATATATATATATTACCTGAAATATTTCAGGTAATATACATATTACATGATTATACAGATTAACTGTAACATATAGATATCAGTGACCTTGTTGTCTTGGTATGTGTCAATGGTAGGATTACGATATCATAATGCGCTCGTATATGATTTCTTCCGTTTAAATACTGCTGTCTCTCTCTCTCGCGCTCGCTCTCTTTCTGTCGCTCTCCATGGTGTGTGTGTGTGTGTTGACACGAAGACATTTAACTTAGACATAACCTATATATTTTGCACAATTATCCGAGTTATTGAAATAATAAAAGTTATAGCTGTACTTATAAATTGTTGTATTAGATAGTGAAGATATAATAATAATAATAATTATTATTATTATTATTTCTCTGTTAACTTGTTGTTGTTCGTCAGCTTTACGAACCAGTCACGTGACCGTTTACTCGAGTAAAGAGAGCTGTTACTCAGTACCGACAACGACAGTTGAGTTTCTTGAGTATACGTCGTCAAAAACAATTGTAACAAATCTACCTCAACTAAACAACTGTCTTATACCATCACGGGATCTGGATCTTGGACCAAGGTAATGATTTAGGTGTAACAACAACAATAACAACAACACTGCATTTACGTCAATTTGGTTTAGTAATGGTGTATAGTATCAACTCGGGTATGTTGACTTGATGTAAGACCATATAATGTTTATGTTTAAGGTTAGGTGGAGGCTTGTTTGGTGATACTTATATTGCTGATTGGAAGGAACGGACTGTAGCTGCGAAGAGGATCACTGTGGGCATTCATCAAAACCAGCTTACTGATGAGTCGTATCATTGGCTGATGGCTGAAGTGAAGATGATGAGGTACTCTATCGGGTGATCGATGGCCATCAGCATCTGTCGGGTTTTTGACGTGTTTAGGCAGTTATACAATGTCGATTTTGTCTGTCGACGTGTTTGGGCAGTTACACAATCTTTATTTTGTCTGTCGATGTGTTTGGGCAGTTACACAATCTAAATTTTGTCTGTCGACGTGTTAGGGCAGTTACACAATCTATATTTTGTCTGTCGACGTGTTTGGGCAGTTACACAATCTATATTTTGTCTGTCGACGTGCTAGGGCAGTTACACAATCTATATTTTGTCTGTCGACGTGTTTGGGCAGTTACACAATCTAAATTTTGTCTGTCGATGTGTTTGGGCAGTTACACAATCTAGATTTTGTCTGTCGACGTGTTTGGGCAGTTACACAATCTAGATTTGTTCGGTCCCTGGAATAGAACTGGATAAGGATAATAATTGTCGTCTTCAAATAAAAAGCTTAATAAATTTCCGAGATAGAAATTCACACAGATTATAGTTATCACACAGATTATAGTTATCACACATATTATAGTTAGCATCGGAATTAATGAGGTTCATCTTTTATTCTCACAATTCATGTTTATCTCTGAACCGGAAAGTTTTATTTGGGAAAGTTCGTTAAATTTCTCTAAAATGAGAATTCCCACCAATTAATGTGGCCATCTATTTACGTATTATAAATGGCGAGGCCTTTCAGTACCTTAATTTAGTACTATTTATCAGGTTTTGTGTATTTTATTTTGTTCCCAAATACAGTTTATTTTTAAAATAAATAATCTACTGTGTATCGTTTTAATTAATCGTCGACAATCTTCTGGAGTTTTCTTATCATTAATATTATTAACTTTTGTTTATGTTCGCATTGGGAGTGAGATAATCTGACGAAGAGTTAAGGATAGAATGTTCGCTACACGTAAGAGTAATGGAAACCAGCGTAGATGAACGGTTAAAGATCAATAAAATCTGTTATAATTAGTTAATATTCGCAGAAATTATATATGAAGTCCGTTATTTCCGTTTCTGCAAAAAATGAAAGAAGTTTACTTTTATTATTGTCCAAATCGCACGCGAAATAATTATTTTCAGCGACAATTAATCCTTCTAAAAGTATAATTAATTTTACTATCATTACTATACCACTAACACCACAATTACCATTTTTGCTACTACTACTATTACTACCACTATTTTCCAGTAAACGACGTCATAAGTACCTCGGTTCAGTAATTGGTATTTGCACAGATACCAAACAACCTTATATACTGACAGAGTTTATAGAAGGATACACACTCAAGTATTTATTACAACATTCAAAGACGACCATCAAGTGGCAGAAAAATATGAAAATAGTAAGATATCAAATTAGTGACTTTCTTAATGATCTTTCTAGTTACTTCCTATTGATGTTATGATTCTTTAAATAGATAAATATGAAGAACATTTTTTTTTAAATTTGTTTGTTTGTTTGTGGGGTGAAAAAATCTGTTATAGCTAAAGAACCAGTTAAATAGTAGAGCTCTGGTCATAAATGGTTGGAACGTTATGATATTCGTTATTTAAATACACAGTTTGGGAATCCAAATCTTCTCTAGGCTCTGATCTTATCTGGGATATTTCGATTGGGAACTTACTAATTATAAAATGATATGATAACGCAGGTGGCTTTCATTGAAATATGGAATATTTGTTCGGAGATACGTGACTCTAGAACGGGCATTAGCTTGTCAATGATGACAGTGTATAAATCTTGCTATTATCAAGTTATTATTATTATTATTATTATTACTGATATTGATATTATTATTATTATTATTGATACTATAAGAACCGAATTTTGATTGGAAACTGAGGATTGATACTATGTCAGTTACTCATCTTCATGGATACAATAATATTAATAATTTATTGTACTACTAGTAACTCACTTGTATTATATTTTCTGTTATTGTCGTCTTATCCTCTATCTGTCATTATTCCTGACTGGAGTACATCATGTGATCTGTACGATACAATGTACACATTGTGAGACCAGTAAAAGTTTACAAAGATAAACACAACTAAAAGAAACCATTTTTGTCAAATTCTATTGAAACTAGACAGTCTCATTTTTTGGCTTTCATCAGAAGAAAAGCTTCGTAAGACATATCTAGCCCCGTGTTGATGTCAGAACTACCAGAGTAAGCTGATTAACTGACTCTCCTAACAGTAGTCTCGACTAAAGTTTATGTTAAATCGGTCTAAATGTCGGAATAAAATCAACGTCTACTACAGTACAACATCTTTCACAATTCGACATATCATTCTCATCACAAAACAATCTAGACGTCGTCGATGTTAACACAGAAATGTGTGGAAGAATCTTGTCAAAAGTGACGTAAGAGGTGACGTCAGTTAGGTTACTTTCACGTCATCTCAAGGAAGCCTTCTGCTAAAGTGACACATTTTGGACTTAAACCTTGTAATATCTCTCCAGTGAGATTAAACTGCTATACCTCCCAGTCAAATTGTTAGAACAGTATTGTATGGAGTTAGCTGTGGCATCAAACACACATATATTTTATATTTGGCATCACCACATTGTGTTAAATCCCTAAAGACACCAGCATTACAGATGGGTGCATCTTGGATTACCCCTAATGGGTCAGTAAAAAATCTAGGGGTTATTTTTGACCAATGTATTAACATGCATGAACATGTCACATCAGTATGCCGAGCTGCCTACTACCATCTTAAGAACATCCACTGTTTAAAAGCATTCTTGACACAAGAATCACTTGTAACTGTAGTTCATGCCTTTGTTACATCTCGTATAGACTATTGTAACTCCCTGTTATATGGCATATCTGATTATAACATTAATCGCCTTCAGCGAATTCAGAATAGTGCAGCTCACATTGTAACAAATACTAGAAAATATGATCATATCACCCCAATTCTTCAAAAACTACATTGGCTACCTGTTAGACAGCGTATCCATTTCAAGATTCTGTTAATAACTTATAAATCTATTAATGATATGGCGCCAGAATACCTGTGTGAACTGGTTTCCATTAGAAAGTCATCCCGAAAACTCAGGTCATCCAGTCAGATACTTTTGCAGGTGCCAGTGTCTCGGCTCAAGTCATATGGTGATTGTGCGTTTAGTGTTGCAGCCCCCAATTTGTGGAATAAGTTGCCGGCTGATATTAGAAATGCGTCGTCTCTTGGAAATTTTAAGTCTCTTCTAAAACACACCTATTTAAGGTCGCTTTCACAGATAAATAATTATTATCTTTTAAATCATTACAGGGTTTTTACAGACATTATTTGGGGTATTATTATATTACATATTATTTGTACAGCGCCTTTGAATGGCTCCTACTAGTAAGGGCGGTTTATTAAATATACATTATTATATATATATATATAGAGGGAACAATGTCATTAATTTATTATTAAGGTACCACGCCAGATACAGGTAGGAAGTATTTGCCGTGTAAATGTACATAATTAATAAGGACATACAATAAATACAATCCATTGCTCATATCATTACACAGGTATGATGTTATTAATGATGTAAGGATTATTTCATTTACAGTATATCCAGATAACTGAGGGCCTCCACTTTCTCCATTCTGGCAAACCTCGTATCTTACATCGGGATTTCAGATGCGCTAACATCATCATCGATAAGTATAACAGGGCGAAGGTTAGTAGGTGGCAGCACCAATCGGATATCCGGTTTAATACAGCGCCATACACATTTTTCTTGTCGTCCGAGAGAGCTGCTGTTGATGGCTATTGATGGCTAACAGTTCGTGTTTCGTGAGCTGCCTTGGTAAATTTCTGTAATATCTTACGACAAAAAGACGTCGCCATAACGTGACTGATGACAACAAAACAAAAACCGTAATATTGCTGATTGTCGAAATGTTGTCCAACTTACAGATTGTTGACTTTGGTATGACAAAACTTATACAACGATTGCGACAACGTTGTGACGGTCGGAAAGGATGCTTTTGTAAGTAAAACAACATCAAAAGAATATTTAGCCGCCTACTGCCGGCAAAGGTGACACAAAACAATGTTGTTTACCTCTTTTAGCCACGTCTCGTTGATTTGATGTTTTTGTATTAATTGGTTGATAGCCGAAAGTCGCCTTTTGTCACTGTCAGGTCTTGCTATATACAAATGTTGATGTTCTGTTGCTATATTTATGCTCTCTCTCTCTCTCTCTCTCTCTCTCTCTCTCTCTCCTTTGAATATACTTTCAAATGTTTACAGTATAATTCGCATTTGTCCGTGACATAACATAGACAGTATCGTACAAAGGAATGCATTATTGTTTTTACTACACGTATACTTGTGTGTATATTATAAATAAAACAAGAATCGTGCTATTGTTACTAAAGGAAGTGGAAGAGACATGTTTTCTTAGACAAAAGTGATACTCGTAAGATAGCAAGTAATGCTATTGACATTTCTGAACGTCTGATTTGGTGACGTATTACACATTTATTTTATACTTGGTTTATTATTATGTTAATACACGTGTGTGCACGTCTGTTTCTACACACGTGGCATATATTGGAGCAATATATCTGACTTACAGGTAATAAACACTTGAACGCCCTACCAGCTTCCGTAAGATGGACTGCTCCGGAAATTCTTCAACATCCTCAATCGGACGAAAACAGTGACGTCATCACTAAAGCGTGTGACGTATATTCGTTTGCCGTCGTTATGTGGGAGATGGCGACACTCTGCGATCCATTCGACGATATTTCCGATGAAAACGAGGTGAATAGCTTCATTTTTGTCTTCCAAAACTAACAAACCCACAAGGTATTATTTCAAATCAGAAACAAAATGTTTAGGTCAGAACTTGGGTGAGTGAGTGAGTGAGTGAACGAGTGCCCCATTTAACATCCATCCCGGTTAGAAATAACAGGTATTTGACTAAAGGCCGACAGTCTATGGAGTTGATGTGATTGGTTTAAACATCCCCCAGACACGTGCAACACTGACATTTGAATTCTTACCCGTAGATCTGCCGAAAGGTGACCAATTGACTGCGCTTAGGAACCATAATTTGGGTGAATAGAAAATAATTAACAATGAAAATATTTAATAAAACAATCGTCACCTTTTTTGTTGTCGCCAAAATATTATGGTTTATAGAAATTAACTTTAGTCTCCATTTTTGTACGCACACACACACACACACATACACACACTACACACACACACACACACACACACACAACAATAATTATAAAATAATTACACATGTCCCAGAAAGAAAAGTCGCCACTCTGGATTGTCCCTGAAAATATCCATGGTTTTGAATTAACGTTTCGAGATCTCCTTCTGTCTATTAACACACTAACACACACACACACACACACACACACACACACACACACACACACACACACACACACACACACACACACACACACACACACACACAAATAATTATAAAATAATTACACATGTCCCAGAAGAAAAGTCGCCACTCTGGATTCAGTCCCCTGAAGAAACGTCCAGAGTTTGAATTCACGGTTCGAGATTCTCTGTGCCTGTGCCTTATTATACACTGCTAAAACACACATTAAACTAATTATGCGATTCAGTACAGTTGCTGATTACAGCCGGGAACATTTCGAGGCATTTATTTACATACCTTTACTAAGGCTAGCGATGAACTTCAAAACATGTGTATACTAAATACACATACAGGATATACGCATCAACTGGTTACCATGGTTATCTTCTTCGTAACGTAATATAATTAAATTAACATTTCCAGTTTAAAAGATGTCATCAGCTTATTATTATATTGATAATAAACTGAAATTTATGATTGATGGATACTTCACGTCACTTAAAGCTACACAAGTTGTATACCGGGGTAGTAACCTTTTTAATAACGTAGAGTTTTGTTGTTACTAGGTGATGCAGCTAGTGATAGCAGGTACCCGACCAAGATTGGGTAAATTGAATGGCATGATCGAGCCACTTAAGGATCTGATGATCCTGTGCTGGGATCCTAATCCACAGAAGAGACCTTCCACTAAACAGGTAAATAGTATATAATAAATCTTAGGCTTAAGGAAAGGATGCGATCCTGAAGATATGGCAAATATCCATTCTTCTTCCAAAGATATCCGTTCGCGAGTGATACTAGCACGCTAATGAATGTACATTGTTCGTAGAGAATTAGCTTAAGGTACAATAACAGTTGACACATTTCAGTTGACAGGTAGCTAGCTATCCCAATCTTTTCACACTTTATACTTAATGCACTGCTGACGTCCATTTGAATCTTTTAGAATTAATAGAAACATACAACATTCGGAAATACACAATAAAAGCCGAATTGAATGATCTTGTATTCTGTGTGAGAGGCAGTACGTGGTACGATTTGCGGTAATGTTGATAATTATTGGCTACTGAACGATACGATATGTTATTATAATAAAGTATAAGATGACTACAAATTCTGTTTTCTGCTGCAGATCCTCAGTCAACTAAAGAGTTGTGTTCAGATGTTGACGAAGACTTAATCAGAACAACAAAGAAGAATATATGACTCATATCCTTACCATCTCGAGCTAACATTTATTAATTTACTAGGAAAATGTTGAGATTATATATATTAAGTTATTTTTATATTAACATGTTTACACGGTACAGGAAATTATTGAAAAACATTGAAAATTGTGAAAATCAGATCCATATCTCCGTCATTTCTTTGATTATTTTACTTTAAGCTGAAGCGAGATAATTATGACTAAAGATGTGTTAAAACATATTTAACTGACTGATGTTAGTCTGTTTAATTAAAAATGATCAGGTAAAGAAAAGTATTATAATATACGACTAACTGACTAACTATCTAATCATCAACGATAATGATATGAATATTCCGATCAATAAATGAATCTCAGATCAATTATGTGTCTGTCAGATGTAATAATAATAATAATAATAATATGTGAGATGTATACAGCGCCCTATTCACCTAGATAGCTGCTCTAAGGCACTTGACAGTATTAATATCCCTGACTCATATCTGTGCCAATCCAGTACATATATCAACTCACAAGGGAGCATACCTAATAGAAATTAGAATTAACTATCTTTGACATAATCAAGGTGAACCTTAGAGAAGTGAATTTTTTTCTAGTCCAGACATGGAGCGTTTAACATGAGATTACCAGCACAAGATTTACTGAATATCTAACAAAGATGATTGAAATTGTGTTAGCCCATTTTCCTGTGAACCCGTTTTCAAAATCCACCTTGACCATGAAGCGATTCCTGGTATTTTCTCAAATGCCTTCGTTAATAATTATCATACTTAATATTAGCGAGTAGTTGCGCGGATAGAAGTTTTAAGTAAGCAAATATTTGTTTTGAGTAATTGTCAAATTTTGCCTGTCGGCATCGATATTTGCACAAGTGCCTCAAATGTTCGAAACTTTTAGCAACACCTTTTTTAACAATGATAAAGTAACTAGTCGCTAAATAATGTTAAACTTTGGCCAAATAGTTGAAAAATAAAACTTCGTCCTGTGATGCAATAAATATGAAAAACTAAATATTTTGGGAGTTTTCTGATATTACGTTGCCAAATAATGGGTGAGCAGGACGAAGAGAATGACTGTAAATTAACTGACGTAATTAATGTAAGAACAAAGTTATTGTTTCTTAACTCTAGAGTTTGTCTGTTGATGGATGTCTGGCGTAATAATAATAATAATAATAATAATAATAATAATAATGGCCGAAATGACAGTTATTTTACGTGGCATAGCTACCTCAAATGAGGGAGATGTATATGGTCTGTAATTTACTACATAACCACGGGGACTAATTCTAAACAAATTTAGAATTTACAATATGTGACATCTTCGATGGAGAAAACCTTGCCAGTTGCCTGGCTGGATGACAAACTCGCCCCTACGATAACGCCACGGCCGGGATTCGAACCTCTGACCTCCCGCACACAGAATAGCCACGAGTAAGAAAGACCCACACTCTTACTCACTAGTGACTAGGCCATAGAGGCGATAACTCAGCTAATAAGAATATAATGAACACAAATAATACTTTCTAACATCAGAATACGGATATACACCACTGAAGATAATCAAAGAACGGTGTTTCAATTTCGATCAGATTACTTGGTCTAGTTCTTGACGCTTATTGTAAAAGACAAACAATACAGATATATTATTGTATCATTTATTGATACTCTACCAGAAGATAGGATTCTAAGAACAAGTATAAATAGACAATACTTTCTTCCAAATATTTTCATCCAGTAGACATCTTATGCCAAAACAGTGTATGAAAAACACAGACGATATATTTTAAATAGGAAAGACGAACGCATCCGGCAAAATTTATGCCCGAACAAAAAGACACATTTAACTAACAAAAATTACCTGTGTGCACGCACACACGCGTGCGTATACAAAATTACGGATATTCACATATGCATATATATATATATATATATATATATATATATATATATATATATATATATATATATAGTATTATATATATGTTAAATTCATTTGTAAAATCTGATTTCTTGTACACAATATGAGATGATACCTCACTTTTGATGACTTACCATCACCTGATGATGCTGTCTTTATTCTATTTACAGAATATCTAACTATACGTGTCCATAAAACATTTAACTCACTAATAATGATCAGGTTGTTCATGTCAGCTGATTAGGTATTGTCCACAGCCAGTATGAACGATACGTTTAATGGCAGTTTCCAAATGATCTCTCTATGACCAACGCCAATATAGCAGAGCGTCATCTACCTCAAGATGATCCGGAAGGCCACATATTTCATAGATTTAAGACGAACACAAACGAGCTGCTGATATTAGAAACACCGAATCCCCGTGAAGGATCGTCTATCCGTGATAATCTGAGGTTTTATATCCGGGTTATAATTACGTAAGGCACGTTGTCAGTTAGTCCATGGTGTACAATGCGAGGGAAGATAGTTATTTACGCCCTTTCAGTAAAGAGTATTCGTTCTCCAACAAGGTCTTTATTTGCTGCATCTCGCGCTGCATCTGTTCCATGCGTCGTGTCAACTCTTGGACTTTCTGTAAAGTTAATAGAAAACGCCTAATTTAAATAAGAGTTTTAAATGGGTCATGCATATAAACTAACAACTAGTCGATTGACCAATCAGAAGACCGGACTGTCAACGGAAATGGAAACTTACATCGATGTCGTTTAGTTCATTTCCGAAATGTTCCTCTTCCAGTACGATATAGGGCCTGTGTTTGTAGTGTCCGTAGGGGGATATCTCGTGTATTACGTCATCGGGTCCAAACTCGATGTCGCGTGCATGCGGCGCGTCAGCTGGATCACGTGATATGGTCGGAATACGGTTAATCCTTAAAGCGTCTTCGTCGTCATCTATTTCATGCCATCCAGAAAACTAGTGAAAACAATAGACAAAAAATTATTTATAATAATAATAATTATTATTATTATTATTCTAGCCTATAATTTAAAATCGTTATCACAGGAACTTACAGAAAATAAACAGAAGACATGTTCTGCAAAGAGAACTGTGCCAGTGGCCTGGCTGGACCAAAACTTCCCCCACTATCAGGATTCGAACCCGACCTCCCATACCTCCCTCGTGATTACCACATCACAAACCACTCGGCCATAGAAGCTTATACAAGTCCAAGGGAAGAAGTGGCGACATCTATTGTGAAAACTTGTAATAAAAAGTGTTACAGTTAATGTCAGGTTAACGCCTTCGCGCTGATCCTGAATAGAACCTTGTTATCTACGTTTAATTCTCCAATTATTATTTTTAGCTGAATGTCATTTTACAGCAACATAACTTTGGGACGAACTCCTGAGGCATATTATGTGGAAATTACGACAATTAAGAAACATGGATCTTAATGAACACAATCTAAACACGCAGCCATGGATGTTTGGAAGATAGTTTATGAGAAAGGGCATCAATTGAATTGTATGTTATATTGAGAGTTCCGTGAAATGTATTTATTTCAGTAAAATTAATCTATTATTATTATCATCATCATCATCATCATCATCACCACCACCATCATCAGCATCTTCATCTTCATCATCATCTACATACCTGGCAACATATCTTAAATATCAATACTAACTACCGCACTACAGTCATTCAAGTGATGGAACAGTGTTTTCTATTTCCGTGAGATAATTCATCCATCAATAGATCGCTGTAGTTTAATCGTTTCATTTCCATCACATATTTTTCCTATCGGCCATATGTCCCAAGGGTGACTAGTATTGACACCTAATACCAGTTATTAAAATAAAAGAATGTTATGTACCAGGTGTCATTCAAACACTTATTGAGGCGTCTTGAGGGCTTTCTTTTGAGAATCTTGATTGATCATTTTTTTTGCATTTTCCTTAAGTTTACTATCAACATATTTACTTATATAATCTATTTACATATCACCCATAGGAGATGGCAAACATCATATCACTCAAGTTGAGTTGACTCACTTATCTTCGGTCACACCTGGAACATATTGCCGAAGGGGCGAATCCTTAAGGGAACACATCCCAGAACGTAGATAGCGCAGTTAGTTAACGCGTAGGACACGTTGCCGAAGGGTCGCGGGTTCGAGCTTCCGGAGCTGGAATGACGTCATGTGGCGACTGGTTCACTCATCCATAAAAATGAGAACCTGGCAGGACGCGATGGCTATGTGTTCGAATAACGCTTTGCGCCTATAATGGCAGCATGCGTTGTATGCTCACTTGGGAGCTGAGATGTGTGCTGGATTGGAACAGATCTGAGTTAGGGTTAATACTATTGTAAAGCGCCTCAGAACAGCTATCTAGCTGGATAGGGCGCTATGTAAATTTGTACGTATTATATTAATATAAGAATTAGCCGGATCTGAACATACGGTTTTAAGGATTGTAGCACAGTACTCTAATCATTGCACCATCGGAACGCCACATCTTATTAAAGTGACATATTTATTATTAATATTATTATTATTATTATTATTATTATTATTATTATTATTATTATTATTATTATTATTATTATGAGTAGTAGTAGTAGTAGTAATCACTGCAGTTTCATTGCTGATGCCATACAATAATACCCATTTGAGTCAACGTATGTATGTATGTATGTATGCAGGAAGAAAAGTGAAATATTGGCCTTGTGACGTCGTCTGGGATCAAAACAAACTCTAAAAAGTGTAATAAGTTGTTGATAGGATTCCACTTCTATATCTCACATCCAAAATATTAATTACCTAATTATAATAATGACAATGTTTAAAACTATATTCCATAAAACAGCTTTGTGGTGCTCTTGTAGTGTAATCAGTAACGCACTACATCGCAGACCTCCAGTTCGTGGGATTGAATCCCATGTTGCTGGTATTTGAGTGATGTTTCAGCTACCAATAAAAGGCTTAGGCTTGATCATGTTAGGATATTTCGGTGGCGCAATGATTAGAGCATCTCGATACAAACCTTCCGTTTGTTGGTTAGAATCTGGCTCACACCCGTGTTTGTGGAATTTGTTTCCGTAAGAGCCCCCCCCCCTGGCCACGTGTGTGCCAGATTTGATGAAGACCGTAGCTAAATAACTCACTCACTCACTCACTCACTCACTCACTCACTCACTCACTCACTCACTCACTCACTCACCCCTCACTCACTCACTCACTCACTCACTCACTCACTCACTCACTCACTCACTCACCCTCACTCCCACTCACTCACTCACTCACTCACTCACTCACCCACCACCACTCACTCACTCACTCACTCAACCACTCACCCACTCACTCACTCACACTCACTCACTCACTCACGCACTCACTCACTCACTCTTCATGCAAGCATCAAATAAAACTCACGTCCTCGTCATCTTTAAAATCGTGCTTGTGCTTGTTGTGATGCTTTTCTATTTTGAACGTATCTTCGTCAAAGAACTCCTAAAAAAAGAGACAAAGAAACGGATTAAAGGTATGCATGAAAGGTATCCTCTTCGGATACAGAAGCTGATTACATGATAATCACCTAACTGACATACCTGCTCCGGGTAGAAAAAGGCCCCATTATCGTTGTGGAACTCTGGTACATTATGTTTGACGTCACGCACGTGATGGGGATCGATCTTCTGGAAGAAGAAAAACATATTTTTAAAGATGTGATGAAAAAAGATAGGAAGAGATCGTAATTTATAAAAGAGGTGCTTCAGATACCGAAACTAAACAACTCAACTCAATGTATAAATGTATACACACATAGATGATTTTTTTTGAGCCGAAGTTTCATTAATCCCTACCGACTAGTTTAATAAAACTTTACGTTTTATTCTCAACATCGAAAGACATTAACCAACATCTGTCCAGGTGCAGCCATTCTGTAATGTTTACTAATAGACCGTCTGACCTGAGTGAGGTTTGTATGATCAAAACAAACAACTCTCTACAGATAACCACTCCGTGATATCAATTAACTCAAAGGTGACCGACAAAATCTCGCCTAATACACATTTAAGAGGAACCCTTTGATCTATAATTAAAAGTATTTCTGGGCTTCCGTACGAGTAGGGCGTGTCTATAGACATAACGTTGAAGACGGGTAAGAGGCTTCTTATTTTTGATACGACTATCAATATGTTAATTTAAATCTCTGGATTACTGACAACTTGAGATCTGGCTCAAACCTGTGTACTGAGATAAAATATAACCTTCAGTGAATGTGTGAGTGAGTGAGTGAGTAACTTCATCAAGATATCTAGGTGGATATTGTATATCATTAAGAAATTTTATTGGAATATGTAAGATATATGTTTTGCCGTTTTGCTGATAAATTAAAATTGAATAATATATATATATATATATATATATATATATATATATATATATATATATATACATACATACATACATACATAACTCGTCACATCGATGCATAAATTCTTTAGATATCAAGATGGACATTATGTTATTATGTCTCCAGTGAAATGAGATGATTAGGCTGAAGTGTTTTACTGATAGATGAAACATCCCGTAGACGCAGATAATGCTGGGATTTTATTTCACGATCTAGATATTTACTGCGCAACGAAGACGTCCTGAACGAATGAAGATTTAACGTGCGTACACAAGTATCCAGGATGTACAAATATTGAACTTCAGTATAATCCTTTTAAGCCTGATATGGTTGAACTAGCCATGATTGATTAATAGATGGCGTAAAAACACAATAATACAGCTGTATGGTCAATCTTCTGACATCAAATAATATATAACCAAGTTTTTAATACAAACTTTTAAATAAATACTCTTCAAATAACATAAATATGGAATGTAGTATGAATGTTTTGAGGCGTTTACATTTAGGCCAAGACTGGCTTGTCTATATCCGTACAGTTCGGTGCTAACATAAACTCTAATGGAGGTATATCGATTATAGCTATCGACTGTTGGTATATGGACCACAAACATTCATTGATAGCAACCATCGAGTTTAAGACAGATCAGCCGAGCGCCAGTGGATTCGAACCGAGGACATTCCGGCTTTTTGTTCCGTCGCATTAACGGCCGAGCCACGATGAGGCGTCTAAAACGTTTAATGATCCCATGACCTTGACGCGTCCTCGTCGGCGGACTCCGGTCTACTCAAAGCGAACGTGAAGTGGTTAGGTTTCTCAATCATGGCATCAACATAAACACATGGCACGTCATTAATCACGGCCGGAGACGGTGACGTCACGGCTGAGACGTTCAACGCCACAAAACTGTATTTAGAGATGACACTCAACTCCCTTTAAACGGCCCCGAATACCACAGAACTAGACCAAACGCTGTAAGTTATCCGAGAAATGTGCCTTAATAGTACCTCGAAGGACAAAGGTTTCCCATAAATATTCATGAGAGCCGTCAGTAAAGCATCAGTAAAGTCGAAATTTGAGCCCCGAGGAGACGAGTCTGTTGGAAGACTTTCAGATAAAAAATGGAGGAGAGACAACAAAATTGAAGAAAACTTCGGCGTGAAAATTATACTCACACGATAGGGAAATAATTGTGTAGAAAAGTGATCTGTTTAGTTTTGCTTACCCATGGTCGTCCTCCAGGTCTCGCATTACCTGAAATTGTGGAGAAAATACATATTTACTAAATAAGAGTAAACAAAACATTGACAAAATGTTATCTGATCTCTTAGAGTAATCCGGGTAACGTTAGATTCGACCACACACACACACACACACACACACACACACACACACACACACACACACACATATATATATATATACACCCGCACGCACGCACACAAAGAGAGAGATTACCTACCAATCGTAATAATAACGGCAACGATGATAATTTGACGTAATAATGACGTCATAATGGATGGCCCGATGTTTATCTGAAAAACAAAACAAACAAAAAAGAATCAACAAACGTTATCGATTATAGATCGGTATAAACAAAATACCGTCAACGAAACTTGTTTATTAATAAACATAAAGGTATTTGTTAAAAATCGATTATATATATCTGACTGTAAATATTTATTGTTGGGTAATGATTGGCGTAGATTTTTTAATTTTGTAACGTGTACAGATAATTTATTATACATTTATTTGTTTACACTTTACATTGTACAAAATATCTGTAATGATTATTTCTGCTGTACATAATCTGGCGGATGTTTGTTATTGTACAGAATAACATTCGTCATCTAGTAAAAATCGGGAATTAGCTGCAGATGTCTAATTTAAATTTGATAAACTTCCTATTTAGATATCAACCAAAGTCCGTAAAAAGGAATTTAGTGTCCTTTTTTTTCTGGTATTGTAAATATCTATTTTATATAAACTAATTTACATCTATTGTTATAATACAAGGTTATATGCAGTAATTTGTCGTGTTGCCTTTTTCCACTCATACCACGTCAACTTGGAAGCGTACGCACGAACACAATTAACGTCTCTAAACTGTATACAGGAGTATTTATAAATATCAATAGTTTAAAAAAAGGAGATAGATAGAAAAACTCTCTCATCCAATTAACACTTCAACACCACCTTCCATCTCATATCAGCCATAATTTGGGCGATGTACTCCAACACCTTCGTAGAATGTCATCTCGCTATCGTCGCCCATTAGACAGCTCGTCTACAGCTCGGCTACAGCTCGTCTACAGCTCGGCTACTGCTGGGCTACAGCTCGGCTACTGCTGGGCTACAGCTCGGCTACAGCTCTGCTACAGCTCGGCTACAGCTGGGCTACAGCTCGGCTACTGTTGGCCTACAGCTCGGCTACAGCTCGTCTACAGCTCGGCTACAGCTCGGATGCCCGTACTCCGTTCACGGTCCTCTCTCAAAGCAAGAGAGAAGCCACCAGATATGAGAAGAGGACACTGTCGGCACAAAGCGGCTCTTTATCTTAGACCGTCTGTGTCTGCCGCCGAAGAGCACTCACTAAGGTGAGGCTCGTTAATCATCTTCCAGGTGTAGTGTCTGTTTAAGGGATGTCCTCAGCCGAAGTCATACCGAGCTCGCTCGTTCGCTCGACGCCCGCTCTCGGGCCGTACATCAACCGACAGAGGTACTCGTGACACAAGACAGCGGCGGGGCTTTGTTTGGCTAAAGTTTACACGCCGAGAGATACAATAAGATAGACCGACTCGTAGACAGAGAGACCGGTTACCTATGACACCTGAGAAGCTAAAAGGTGTAATTGTTATTTAGATTTTTTTTGTTACCTTCTTCTTGGATTTGTTTCTGATCAGAATATAATGTGTTCTTCGTGAGTTAATAAAGTAAAGTGAAGATTATATATTTACATATTCTCTTTCTCTCTCTCTCTCTCCCTCTCTCTCTTACTTTACTCTACCCTTTTCGATATATTTAAGTATTTGTTTGCTTATGTATGTTACTAAGCACTTATTGAGATCACTGTCACATCACCTTGCTCCATCATCCGTCATCATGTCTACTCGAAGATTTAACATAACACTATATTGTGGAATGACTTATTGTCCTAATTAGTGGGTAGTCTGTTAATGACGTGTATACTAAACATACGTATGTAACCTTCTTCTTATGTGTTTATTGTTGTTTCGTTTAAAACATACAAGGTTGCATCCTTGTACAGATTTAACATCTTTGGTGCAACTCCAAACTGTATCTACCATGTACTCGCTTCATTTGGTGTATTGTAATAATTCAGATTGATTGATTGATGTACATTTCTGCCTATTAAACAATCAACTAATCAATAAATCAATCAATCAATCAACCGATCGACTAATAAATCAAAACATAACCACACATAGCTATTGTCAGTTTCACTGAATCAAACAAACAAACAAACAAACACTCACAAACACACACACACACACACACAAACAAAAGTTAAACAATCAATCAAACAAACAAACAAACAGTTAAACAAAAGATACAGAAGCATCTAGTTTATGTTCCATTTCCTGTTGTTGATCATTATTTTAATGTTTTAACTCGGTATTATTCCGGAAGATATCTAAAGATAATAATAATAATAATAATAATAATAATAATAATAATAATAATAATAATAATAATAATAATAAATAAAACCGTCATAAAGGTTGAAATTATTTGGAACTAGATGATTACAAAGAATTAGACAACGTGAAAGAAGTTCAAAGTTCAGCTTAGGAATTATTCATTAATTATTTTAATTATTAAAAGAGCACAACATATACTGGTATTACAGTCATTATGATGTAACATTGAACTATATATCTGAAGACATGAGATGACTATGTTATGGATCAGTATCAGGTTAAATAAGTTCAAACTACAGAGCATAATAAAGTCAATGTGTATTATATTGACTATATCAGTCAAAGTATTGATCAGTTAGACTGATATGATCTAAATACAATTTCCCACTAAACTTATCAGTGAACAATAGCATACTAAAAAAGTACCCCCTCCCTCATATATATATATATATATATATATATATATATATATATATATTAGTAATAATAATAGTGTGTAAGTTCGAAAGAGAGATTTCACAAAGAACCTTTCCTACCACAACTCCTCATCTCATTCAAATAAATATTTAAATGAAGTTTATCTTTGGAGTTTATTTTGGATAAAATATGTAACATTTTCTATTAAATAAGTTATTTAATGTTATATATTGTATAACGGCACCCGGCATAAACGCATAGTTTATTTCTTATCATCATTTCAAATAAATTAATTTTATCACAGGCACGTATGCTCGGACGCACGCACGCACATACGCATATACAAACACACACATACGCGCGCGCATGCATACACACACACACACACACACACAGAGAGAGAGAGAGAGAGAGAGAGAGAGAGAGATTATTATAATCATAAAATATTACAAAGAAGTAATCTAAAACGTGCATTTGCAAATTTGCAATTTTTTATTCTGTATAAGAGCCAAAGATCTACAAATGGTCCGAGATTCCAAATCAATGGCGCATTATTTATTAAGATTATTGACAGTCCATTAATGGGACAAGCTGTTAATATTATAATTATGTCATATTTAATACGGTATTATACAGATAAGTCAACAATGACTGGCAATAAACATAGAAATTAGTTCCTTAAGCAGATAATTAAATCCTGATATGTTTCATTGTCTTCGGGATTCAATCCAAGTACATATAAAAATAATGATATTTTAAAACATATTCATATTAATGGATTATTTTAAATATAACAACACTAAATGTGCTTAACGCTAATCTGTAACAAATTAATCAATCAGTAATAATACACGACTCGACAAACGCGTCAAACACCTATGTATGATTGCGTGCGCACGAGGGCATGTGTGTGTATAATACATATGTGTCTGTATGTATGTATGTGTGTCTGTATGTATGTTTGTGTATGTATGTGTGTCTGTATGTATGTATGTATGTGTATGTATGTATGTATATGTATGTGTGTATGTATGTGTGTGTGTATATATATGTTTGTGTGTATGTGTATGTATGTCTGCATGTGTGTGTGTGTGCGCGTGTGTATGCGGGCGCGCGCGCGTGCCATCTTAACAACTATAACACCTGTCTCACACAATTCGGACCATAAATCCTAGTTTCCGATGTGATTGTATAAACTCACCTGTATACCAGGTATCTCCCAATCTCCGCCAAATTAACTAACTCCTTGTCCTTAAGCCAATGTCCAAACACAGAGCGCTCAAATTCCGTATCACACACAGCCAGTAGAGCTATAGGCTAATATTCATTCCATTACAAGCGACGTTTTCTTTGCCTGCACTCCCACAGCCAAGTATTTATCAAATTTCCACCTTTCTCACACGACCGCGTGTCCTCGTGTGGTCGTTATGGTGTGGTTCGGAGTGGTTCGGTGTGGTTTGACTAGTTGTCGGGGCCAGCTCTAAGTCGATAACGTTGTCCTACCTCTCTTAATAAACGGAGCTCTGTTTTCGGGCATTTTCTGTCGCATTTTAAGGCTTTGCCCGCGCCCACTCGTTCCGCGAGGGTCAAACGTGTACATATTTTATATTAGTTGGCATCTCTCTCTCTCTCTCTCTCTCTCTCTCTCTCTCTCTTCTGTGTGTATGTGTGTGCGTGCATGCATGTGTTTGTGCGCGAGTGTGTGTTAGCAGCATGTGAAAAGGTAGTGGGACAAAGAATCATCAGTAGTTAATACAATATCAGTAATTGATGTTGTGTGTTTGTGTGTGTGTGTCTGTCTGTGCGTGTGTTCAGTGGTATTTTTATACATACGTGTGTACACATACATGTTTCAATATATATCTTACTAGTACCATAAAGTTCTACAAACTTTCTGAACGTACCAAAGGAAACATTTTAATGCGAATAACATGGATAGAATAACATAATTATATCAACTAATGTGCATTTTTATTTAAAATGAGGTTAATCTCGTAGCGAATAAAATGACTAGATCTAGTTTGGTTTTTGTGTTTAAGGAACTTTATAAAATATATTACATGTATAATTAAATGTCTAGGTAATTATTATTTAGTCAGGATTCGGTAACATCATGAAAAGGTATGCTTTAACACACACACACACACACACACACACACACACACACACACACACACACACACACACACAAAACACACACACACACACACACACAGAGAATATATATATATATATATATATATATATATACACACACACAGACACACACACAGAGAGAGAGAGATTTCATGTCACCACGTTGTGTACTTAGATGAACAGAAATGGACAGAAAAGACTTACGCTTACCCCATGTGTACCACAAATTAGGTGCGTGAACCCAGAGGTAGGTTTACCGGTTTTCTAATCACGAACTGTTGCCGGAGAGAAGAGTAAGTAAAACAAGCCGAGATAGAATACCTACGTATTAGTCCCCTTAAAGCTATAGCGATCCACACCTTCGACAAACTCGTTTGTCATAAAGGTAACTAGAGAGCATTGTCTCCACTCACAGGTAATATTGGATGGTGATGGAAGGGTAGAGCAAGGCATTACAAACCTACAGATCAGGGTTCCCGTGTTAACACACACACACACACACACGCTTATCGGTTATAATCAAAGGTATTTCCAACAAAATACAACTAAAATATTGATACAAGATAACGTAGTTGTTTTTCATGTTGTGATATATTACATATTTATTAACATTATGTCTTACACGATATTTGGAAGTGCATCATTTTTGTGGGTGAGTTATTTCCTGAATCGATGGCAACCTCATATCATCGACAATGGTTCTACATACACACAGGACGTGGTTAGAAAAGAAAACCTGTTATTATTTCATTTTTTTCATAGTTCTAGTAATTTGACCTATTTCCGTGGTGGAGCAGTCTAGTGATAAAGGAATCCGCTGCAGAATACTGGAAAAACAAAACAATACTAAAACGGAAGTTAGTGGTATTAGTTAATTTGAGGTAGCGGTAGAACAAATCTCTCTCTTTCGCTCTCACTCTCTCTCTCTGCTTCATTGTCTGACTGACTGACTAACTGACTGACCTACCCCCTTATTCCATGTGTTGACCATTCACAATTTCTGTAATAATCAAATTGGATCAGAGAATATCCCCGATTGATTGCATCACAGTGGAAGATACACAATATAAAGATACAATGCTGTTAATACAACTGTACCGAGTCAAATAGCATACGTTACGATTCCATATTACCTTGTTATATCAGATAATTAGGAGGGGACACGCAAAATCATGCTGCAAAGTAATATTGTTTCACAATAACATTTCCCTATACCGCGGTAATGCGACACTTCTTACATAAAACTGAAATTCATTACCTACAGTCTAACTGGCCCCCATAGGGTGTAACTAAATGCCACAACCTGAGGCTAACACCTACCTACGCTAACCCACAAATCTTCGCAATAAATTATATCTCTTACATGTTAAGTACTCCGCAATAGTTCACGTCTGTGCGCATGCCCACGAAACAATTACAGGGATCCCAAAGGTGGAACAATTGGGTGTACCTAGTTACCGATATGGTTATTATAGCACAGCGTTATGACAACGACAATAACGTACCGTGAAGGACCACCCAGGTGAAGTATATTCAAGTCTGACTAACTAATGGCATATTTCACGCCCTTCTCGCCTTGGCTGCAGCCAAAGCGCGTTTGCTTCCGAGTTGTAAACATTTAAAAACGATGGGACGCACAGAGACACCTAGTGGGTGGTAAACGCCGCAGTAAAGTATAAAGCGAAATGCCGACGGCGGCAAAACGATTAATCATTTTTATTTTCGGTCATTTCAGTTCTTGCTGTCGTCTATAAATCAGCGTTAAATAGGGTTTTGGTGCTGTAGTCGGCGTGAACCATTAAAATGTTTGTAGGAAGATAGTTGTTTTGGTTGTGAGCAGATGGTTGATTTGAGATAGAAGTAGTTTCGCATACGTGCCTATCCTCCACCTTCACCCCCACCCCTCGCTAATGGATACTGTTATGCTGATAGAGTTATGGCCACTCGACTGTTATTCTCATAGATGCAACCGGTCAGGTTAAACCCTGGAATTTAGTTTGTACGGCCCCATGAAATTTCAGTTTATTTCTTTAAATAAATACAGATGCTGATATTTTAAAAGAAATCAACATAGAGAGTTGGTCGGACCCAGTTAATAAAATATCCCGAAACACGGTCTAGTTAATGAGGGTGACAAGATTGTTAGTGGACCAAATACCATATGACTAACTGCGAATATGTCAGCTTAATGTGTTAGTCTAATGTGTTAGTTTAATGATTATTATTAATAATTTTCTAATAAATCAACAGCAGCAAAATCGATGACAGCTGTGTTTATTTTTTTAAATATAATTAGAAACTACGTACGGAAAACGGCTGCGTTTACAATTTTATAAATCTAGTACTAGATAATAATAGTGGGCCAGCCAAACATGGAAAATGCCTGTAGAAATATTTTAACGGCATCGTTTGTTAATAGCAGACATCCACGTGGAATCAATCATTCATAGCATGACAAAAACATGTGGGCAGATGTCATAGTCAATTTTAGGTTTCAAGGTCATTTTCAAGGTCATAAAGATCACCAAGGTCGCAAATGCCGTTTTCGCTAGTTTAATTGTCTAAGTAGTTTATAATTGCAGCAGAAGCATGAAAATTAGCAGACACAAAAATATTTTGAGCCATTCCTCAAATCTAAATAAGTAAACATTTCAAAATCCAAGATGGTTGTTTTGTACTTTTTACATAACTTTGCATATAATCATTCGCTTTGAGTGATCTTGGTGTCTATTTGTATGACTTCAAGCATGCTGAAACCATTTATGCTATCCCTAATCTTCTCGAGTATACATCTACTTTAGTTTTAGCCATTTAAAACACAATCATGAAGATAGCGGTCATTATGTGTATGGGTACATGTATATCAGGTCACATACCACCGCACACACCCTGCTCCGTACAGTGTTTTCAATTTTAAATATCACCAACGATACTCACAGATCAAGTGTCAGCGATGTTTTATATGTTCTACATATACCCATATACATAAATGTTTCAATTGCTGAACATATCGAATATTTGAAACCTACCAACCTGTTGGTCTGTGGTTATGTGTTATTAACCCCTGTCTTTTCAGAGTTTGAGCAATACATCTTATTGCAGAACCAGCAATGGATGCTGTGTCCATCATCAAACGTAAGGGACGCCTGCAGACTCGGATAAGCCATGTTGTTTCTTCTGTCGCAGCAAAGCAGGGGAACACCACACATCATCAGCAGCCGGAAAGGCCAGGATAAGGATTGTTGGTGATCAGCGAAGAGCTTTTTTTGATACTCCATATCTGGACATTCAAGAAAGAGTTCACACCCTTACAGAAGAGGACATGAATGCACAGGACATCAAATGGCATAAGGGTTTCTACTACTTCTGAAACCATGCTACAGCAAATGAGAAAGCAACAACAGGTATCAGCTGAGGCATCGACCAGTGGGACTGCATCTGTATCATGCTCAAGTCTGCCTTCAGAAACTAGAAGACGCAGTTCACAATCAACAATTGACTGGACGGTCTGCATTTTCTGCCAAGTTCAGAGCAAAAGAAAGTTTCACGTAGTAGATACATTTGAAAAGTCTAATGACATAATCAAACGTGCCCCAACAGATCCAGAAATAAGTACGGGAATCAGTGACCTGATTGGAGCTAAAGGTTGCTACCACCTCCGATGCATGATAGAATTTGAAATCCGAACAGACAGGCAGAAATGAGGGGATCCACAGACAGAGACATGGCTATGAGGGTCCAACAAGACCTGCTTGATACACCAGAACACACAAGTATATGGCATGGACTTAATCTAGCGCATGTTGACCAGGTGATTCCAAATAGCCTGTATCTGCTTGTTCTTTGGGGGGATAACTGTAGTGTAGTACGGGATCAAAGAAGACCCCAGCATCAAGCAAACTGTATGCAGTATTGTTCAGAACATTGTGTATGTGTTATCAAACAAACGAAAGCTCACACCAAAGCATGTTGGATTAGGTCTTGCCTTCCACCAAGCTACTCATTCTGAAGCTCCTTTAGACCTATTTCATGCAGCAAACCACAAAATCGGCATTGATACTGTGCGCAGAATCGATATATTCATAGCACAGAATATTCTTGACAGATTTGTTGAGAATGGCAAGGTCTATGTCCCAGAAAACGAATGATCCATTGCGCTTGTGACAACATAGACGTTCTGGAAGCAACTCTGGACTAAAAGTACACCTTCCATTGCACATAAATGATAATCTGTCAGAGGGGTCCGGTTGTACAAGAACGCTATGTTTCAGGGAAGAGCATACTGCGGCACAGGCATTTCAACAATTAGACCCAGACACTGACAGAGACCACTAGCCTGCTTTGGTGATGACAAGAAGATTGAGGAGGAGTGGTTTATCAAGAGTGGTGACAAAAGATATGGCCTAGGTTATTTCGCATATACATGATGATGATAAGTCAGTTCCTTCCTGGAGAGCAATTGACTATTTCCAGGCACCAGCAGATTACAATGATACATTCACGACAGTGATCAATCGCTTTTTGGCCATTTCACACCACGTGGGCTAGGAGTACACAGTCATTACTATGGGGAAATCATAAGTTTGAAAGTATCATCTTTCTCATGGGAGGACTCCACATCTGCTTCAACTTCCTTAAAAGTATTGGCCAACACATGGACAGTACAGGACTGGATTATCTAAGGACTGAGGCAGGTGTATATGTATTTCAGCACATGGATGTGTGCTATTAACAAACAATTCGTTACAAATGTTTTTGAGGTTTTGGTCTCCTGTTTATAAATGGAGTTATTATTTAATTATTTATTTTAAAACAAATCACACAACGAACTAACAGAGACACAAATGTGTATGAATGAATCATGTGCATATGTACTATGTGGACGGCTGTAGAAAGTTATTTAGCTTCCTTCGCACTCACTCTGGATTGGCAGATTTGTACAAACATATTATATATGTTGTTAATTAATTAATTATTTAATTAAGTCCTCGAGTTTACTGTATACAAGTTTAAAGGAAAAGTTCATCCCCAGATAATCCTACGACTTAAATATTTAATGTTGATAAAAGTAACCCCAAATCAGCCAATAACTCTACCTGGTATCATAGATATAAGGGAATAATCTTAATTACTGGGGGATAGCCATTACGGATTCATCGACAGTCATTTTTGTTTAGTGGGAAGGAAAAA
Source organism: Paralvinella palmiformis (assembly GCA_025642065.1). NCBI lineage: Eukaryota > Metazoa > Annelida > Polychaeta > Terebellida > Alvinellidae > Paralvinella > Paralvinella palmiformis. Next base: position 65,069 of record JAODUP010000081.1, on the reverse strand, counting down.
AGTAACGTGTTCAGACGTCAGATGGCACAAGATGGTCTGGCTTCGCCATCCTCTTGACTTTATCTGCCCACCTGCTCTACCTACTAACTACTAAAAACTGTTGTCGTCGTTGGTTCATTTACATAAATCTGACAATTCGGTAGATTCTTCTTGTTACAAGAGTATAAAACGATCTTCTAAAGGAATTTCACTATATAAGTTTTCTTTAGCCATTCAAGTAACAAAAGAGGTTGTTTGGAGCAACTATACTATAATATTCGTAAATACACTTTTGTTTCAAAAATACATGTTAGGTTGATCTCTGTTTACATTATTATAACCGGATAATACAAACAGCTTGTATTAAAGGGACAGTTCACCATCAGAAAATATTTCTTAAATATGTAATGCCTAGAACAGTAATAAAACATTCCACAATAATAATCACGAAATATACCTGATATCATAGCTATAGGGAAATAATCCAAATTACTGGATGGCCGCCATTTCGGCTGCACCGGAAGCCAGATTCGAAGGCGGGAAAGAGAAAGATTGTGATGTTTAGTTGAGGAATATATATTTATTTATTTGTATTGTAGTTTTAATATTAACACACACACACACACACACAACACACACACACACACACACACACACACACACACATACAGACACACACACAGAGAGAGAGAGAGAGAGAGAGAGAGAGAGAGAGAGAGGACGAATTCTTAAGAGACAACTCATGGAACTGGATAAACTATTATAAACTCAGGTTCTGGAAAATACTTTGAACGAACAGTATTTCATCTGAACAAACAATATCAGAGTAATAATTAGAATATTTTGACACAAATAATTAAAATCCACCGTATTGTAATTCATTTGTAGACAGACACAGGTTAGTGACACAAAATGTTATTTATTGACTTCTGTCACAGTCCAAAGTTTTACCAATGATAATGACAGACTGATATGAGCAAATTACGTTGACTTTTATTAGATGACTGTCGTAGTGTTTAAAAAAGGTACCCCTTTGCTTCAATGGTAGAATATATCACCTTTAATCATGTTAGTTAATAGAATAATACCATATAATTTTTACCAAAATTGGGTACTATAAATATGACAGATTTCTTAAACTAGGAGACTTCCAAGAATTATAATGTCACATTGACGTATGAGTACACGGCTTCATTATGCGAATCCTTAAAATCCATGTCACAAAGGTGCAAACCTGCACTACATTGATACATCTATAATTGTTTTGTTTAATTAAATTAAGTTACCTGACTTGTGAGAAGTTGGGTATTTTAACAGGATGTTGTAGGACATGGGTTCGTTATGATGATTCTTGTATCATAACGTACGACCAAAACAAACATTCGTACACACATATAACGTATTCTTTGACCGACCAGAAGAATCTCACGGTTCAGTAGTTCCACAATATGTATAAAACAAAACATTCAAACTACAAACCATCAAATCGGATTAGAGATTTTTAGGATCCAAGTAGGGATTCCATACTGAAACCATACAAACCTGAAACATTTGAGAATACTGTTAAATAATTAAGTTATGGAATGGTTTGGTAGATCAAAAACCTGTTTACTTGGTCGTATTATCCATAATGCCAAGTGTCATAGTAGGGACTAGGAAAGGTTAATTTTGTTATTGTTGAGGTATACCGTTACCATCGTAGTGATGCATGTACTTATGTCTATTATATATATATATATATATATATACTCTCCTAAGTATATTATATACAGTCAGAATACGTTAATCCGGATATCGTTTTTCCGACAAATCCAACCTTCCGACATATTACTGTTTATGACGGATTTAGCTCCATTATAAATGACTCTTTAATCCGACAAAATCGCGTTCCCTGTTCCGACTCCGACACTTCATTTCGCCAACAGAATGTGACTTTTCAATGTAAAATGACCTCGATAATCCGACACCTCGAAATGTTGCCAAATATTTCCGCTAGTTCAGTCATGCAAGACATACCGACATATTGTCAGTAATGCTTAATTAACCCGCACATCCGCGATATTTGCTATATCGTAACCAATTACAATCGTCCTTGACCATACACACCGACACACGATGCGTCCATTGCCTGTGGCTATCTCATAGCCAATCGTAACCATTCATGGCTAATTACAAACACAAATGTGTGATCTTTCCAACGAGAGATCATGAGTTAATGTTACGGACAAAGTGACACGAGTATTTGTTTATAATGTCTGTAATTAACAAATATCAAAATGATTAATGGCTTCAATGCCATTCCGTGCCATTGCGCACGGTTATTGCATATTGGTTTAAATACGGAGGTAAAACAGTTGCTTGCTGTGCCCAATAGGCGACAGCCAGGAGTCTCTACCCCAAACTTCAACAACACAACGATACAGCTTGCTATCAGATTCACTTCTATGGCTGTCGAAATAATAACAGAGTCCAGTCCAGTGAGAAAACGCCGTCGTGTTGATATTTCTGCTGCCCAGAAGCGTGACATCCATCAACTAATTCCACTAAACATACCTTTATGTTGGATTTTTATTCTGGGTATTTATTGTCATAATTGTTGAAAATAAATAAATACACCACGAGATTATAAGTGCCATTGTGGTTCCAATGGATGTTGCGTATTATTTTTGTTACATACAACGGCATGTCTTTATAATCTAAAAACGTGTGACACAGATTACTGCTATGTCACGGACTCGATATTCCGACATTCGCGTTTATCCGACATATTATCATGTGACAAACTTGTCGGATTAACGGATTCTGACTATATATATATATATATATATATATATATATATATATATATATATATATATATGCATTATTTTAATGATTATTTAAATATTGTGAGTATAATTATTCTGGAGGCCTGCAAAATAGATATAAGCCTACCGTACCAGGGTCAAGCTATTAGCTGTAGTGGGATGAAATATTGAAGTACCAGAGAAGGTCCGGATGTACCTAAAAGCCTAGGGACCCAGTCATTGGTTAATGCGGCCCTGCCTATTCGTCGTGATCCTGTTTATGGAGTGATTTTCGAACAAGAATAATTATTTAAAGATACTATTGTCTAGTCAGGTTGGATAATCCAAACGATCGTCTGCTTTTGGGGACACAAATTGTCCAGGAAACGTAATCGGGAATCGTTAATTTAGTTAGGCGCTATGTTCATTCACGGTTGTGACTTCATAGATATATTAGTAAAGGATCGAACAAGAGAGGGTTGGTGTATCAAGTTAGTGAGGCAAATAGTATATTGTTGAACTAAACTGTCTAATTTTAGGGCATTACAAGAAAATAAAGTTAGTCTAAACAATTTGTAAAGAAATATTAATTACACGATACTTGTGTTAAGTTAAGTTTCTCTGCCTTAATGGAGGCCATATTTTTATGTCTATAACTGTATCATCAGATATCACGCCTGTACAATTTTACATTACGAATAATCTAACCCGACTATTTAAAACCAAAACATTAACAATAAAACTTTATAAAATAAAGTGAAGTTTCTGGATTTAGGGATGTTTAGGGATTCAAAGATTCTGGATAGCTGGACGAAATCAGACAGATATGTGATATATTGTAGTATAATTTAGTTAATCCGAACCTATAATTAAGGTCTATCATACCTAACTAATTATAACACTTCGTAATAGTTATCCTTTCACTTTATTTTACATCTAAAACTAAAAATATATAATTTTCTCGAGATCATAACTGCCATAAAAAACGACTAAAAACGACCCAAATATCTAACATGCATGTTTTATGTGTTTTGCACTTTTTCAATTAATACTTTATATTTCGGGTTAAAAATATCCCTTGTCAATATTACTGAACATAGCTATCTAAATTCATTCGTATAAAGGGATTTGGATTGTTAATTATAACCTTTCAAATATAACCAAATGAATGGCAGATTTGTGGTGTTTTTGGCGATAAATCAACCATTTTTCGATATTTTCATTATTGGTATACACAAGAAACATTCAAATCCATTGACTGTTTGCCCTATTTCTTTCACTGTTTATTAATATAAAATTTTACATATTCAGATTAATTTAAATTTTCAAATATAGATATACATAGTCAAATCACGGGAAATTTAACAAAAACCCCATCAAGTTTGTTATATTTGCGCCATTCACGTACATGAACTCCATTTTGTATTTGTTCTTTTTCTTTCACTCTTCATTATATGGTGCCACTACATAGATAGCATCAATTTATACATATTCACATTATTAACATCTTTTAAATATAGTCAAAACGAGGGCAAATTGTGTGAACGTTAGCAAACAAATCATCACTTTTCCTATTTTAGACTCCCCCACACAATCAATTATTTGTAGCAGCTGATGACACCACCAACATCCCTCTTTTAATCCATCAACTACAACACCAAGATTCAGAATTGTTCGGCCTTCTCTCCACGAATCGGAGTTGGGTAAAGACTTCACTTCAACCTCGACTCCAATTGATAAATCCCCCCCCCCCATTTAGCTGTGTAATTGTGGTGACATGTTGGAAAAGGAGTTGTTCTACTATTATTCCGATTATATGACAAAAATTGGTTTGCTTAACTTGTTTTTCTTTGATAATTCGCCGGTTATCGAACGCCGAAACATCGTATAAGATTCTTGTCGTTAGAGACGCAAGTATAGCGACATCTGGCGAATGCTATGAAAAATGGTAATACACGTTCACTAAAAATGTACGCACGCCGTTGCAACGAAATACCACAAGACGCAAGGTGCGCTAGACATTAAAGAGAAAACTGAAAAAAGTCAGTTGTCTAAGTGTGTCCAGATCCTAATTCGATTTTGAACAGAAATTTGGGCCTGTTAGTTCATAATTAGCTTTGTGACCCAATCTCATAGCTGCCTCATAATTAAAAATCAGATCCTGATCCCTCCAGTCGTTATCTAGTCTCCTCTCAAAACATTGTATACTAGGAGCCTCCACTACTTTATCAGGAAAGCTGTTCCAGGAACATGCTATCCTTTCCCTGAAGTAGTGTTGTCTTAGCCGGGTCTTGTTATAGTTTCTTGGGAGCTTATAGCTATGCCCTCTTGTTTGATAGAAACCTTCTTCTGTTGTAACGAAACTATTATAATTTATTTATAAATACGGTTTATATCCAACGCGAATTAATTACGCCAATATGCTTTTTCGTAGTTCAATATACATATATATATATATATATATATATATATATATATATATATATATATATATGTGTGTGTGTGTGTGTGTGTGTGTGTGTGTGTGTTGTTCTCTCTCTCTCTCTCTCTCTCTCTCTCTCTCTCTATATATATATATATATATATATATATATATATATATATATATATATATATATATATATAACTAATGTTTTTTCATTTCGAGGGCAACCCGATGGTTCAGTAATTAGAACACAGCGCTTCAGAATTACAGGTTGTGGGTTCGAATCTGGCTCAAACCTGGGTTTGTGGGATTTGTTTCATTAAGGAGTCGCTGCTCGGATATTTCTCAAAGATGTGACTAAATAACTCAACAAAAACATCCTCTCTAGCCTGCTTCGAATAACTAACGTCTACTGTTATACTTCTTTTGGAGTAGTTGTATCCAAATTTGACCTCGAAGAAATAAAAACTGGTGACAACGTTAACAATACACAAAATGAATAGAGTTGAAGAAAATGAACAAGATATGTGACATTCTTATCAGTTTCCTGTCTCTCTAAAATACTTATCCTGTCTTATATATCCTGTGTAAACCGTGTTGTTTGTTTGTTTCTATAAAACACGTTAAAACCAAGAGGAATGAATGTCTGAGTGCGGCTTCGAGTTATAACCTTGACTGATCAGGTCCGTTTCCCTCCTCATAACTCTATGGCAGTTGTTCTATGACAATTGCTGCCTTCTGGATACCCATTATAACAACAATATAACCATTATGTCAGTTTTGTACAGCTCTCCCACTACAGCCATTAGCAGGGTCTTATGTCATTATTGTCAAGTATCAAGTTATATTATAGGGACTAAACAACTAGGATACAGTGATATATCTGTATATATATATATATATATATATATATATATATATATATATATATATATATATATATATATGAGAGAGAGAGAGAGAGAGGAGAGAGAGAGGAGAAATAAGAGAGAGAGAGAGAGAGAGAGAGAGAGAAAGAGAGAGAGAGAGGGAGTTAATTACTGTCAACTAGAGTATTATGTTGTTTGGTTTATATAATAGCGTAGTTATGTCAAAGGGTGTTTCATCTTTCATTGCCTTTGGAGACATTCAGGCCCATTTGGTCTGCCATGCGAACAAATGTTACCGTAAAACAACAACATTTAACATTTCCAATAATGTAAGATCGCGTTATGTTCGTGCCGGTTAAAGTTCGCGTTTTTGAGATTTCGACCATTTCCTTTCCTTTTAATTTCGTTTATTCCCAGATTTAAGGACACTTTTGAAGCAATTAAGTTATTCTCGATCATCAGACATCTCACTTAGGTGAATCATTATTTTGTAATCCATGTATGTCAAGGTCGATGAAGTTGGTATAGTGTAGTTCAAGAAATGTTAACACCCAAACATCTACATATGTCTTAATGTGTATTCTTACTATTCTCGTGTGAATAAATAAAATGCCAGTTATTGAACTTTTGGCTAATCAATTTTTTACGGTATATGAATTAATATTTATAAAGAAGATAAATATTGCTGTTTGGTTTATCAAGTTCATTGCCAGTTAATAATGATTTATCGTCTTCGGCAAAAGAACGAGAGTAAGTAAGGAATATAAAGTGTAATCATTTAAATATTTAGGATGTCGTAAATATTTAGATCTGATTGAATTTAAAACTCCTTATATTGTGTATAGAGCTGACAACGCCATGATTTGCTTAGTTTTAATTAAATCTTATAACAACAAACTAAATAATTTATCTTATCATAATTCAGGAATGTTAATTTATGCGATGTAAAACTATAAAGTAATCTAGATATTAACATTTAAAACTTGTAAATATTGTGTCGTCCTTTAAGAGAAGAATATATTTATTTAGATTGTTATCTTGCACAGTAAGTTAATGTTTATATCAATTATCCAGGTTAAGGCTATTCATTTAGATACAGGAGGAATTGGCTGTGGAAAGGTAACCTGAGGAGGCTGTTATTTATAAGCCATCGCTGCTTTTAACCTCTATCCGTTTGTCTTCATATATATATATATATATATATATATATATATATATATATATATATATATATATATATATATATATATATATCCCTCAGCTTGTGTGTGTCTTTTGTATATGGATATGTACACATATCAAACAATGTTGTATTGTTGTTCTTGTTGTACTATTGTGCCGTTTAATCAGATTGACTCAGTCTCTTCCAAATCTATCTGGCTACCTCAGTTTAAGGAGACACATATTATATCTCATTTACTACTTCAATACAGGGATTAATTTTAAATACAATTATAACTTAATATAGATTGCATTTGAGTGAGACGCACCTGCATATCCAAAACGGTCGTATAAGCTTAATACCCCCCCCCCCCGAGTTTGACGTCACTCAGGGAAATAACGGGAAAGAGCTCACAGAATGGTGCTAAATAAAGCTAACTACAGTGCCTTTATATATAGGTGACATCACATAACATAAATATCACATAACATATACACTACCTCCGTGTCCCATATGGATTAATCGTTATATAAAAGTTATGTTCTGCGAGTAATTTCATAATGAGATGCATCTAAGACCGGAAACGTAAATTAGATTTTAATGAAATTAGATTTTAATTAAATTTAAAGATAATGATAACGATGACTAGCTAAATGGGCCGAGGGCCATCCAAAAGTAACGAAGTGGAGATGAAACATCCTCCATATATATATATATATATATCCACGCCGAGATTAGAACTCAGGTGATACTGATCTGGGTCCAACTCGCTACCAACTAGACCACACAGACACCCATTAACCCTTATATGTAACATGGTTTACGTTGTGACGCGGAAGAATGTATGCGTATGTATGTATGTGTATGTACGTATGCGTATGTATGTATGTGTATGTACGTATATGGTACAATCTTTGTATGTAGCAAATCTTTCGGCATGTAATATAAACATGATCGAGAATATTTGTCATAACGTTAATATTTAAAATACTTTTTGTTTTTACTTTCCGACAAACTGACAAAAAACATCTGTGTTAAAAGGGTGTGTGTGTGTGTGTGTAATTTAATCCTTTTCTTTGGCGCTCTCTCTATCTCTCAACATATCTCTCTCACATGCCCCTTCTCTCTGTTAGCAGGTGAATGAATGAGTTAATTAGTGAGTGAATGTGCATGGGTATATGCGTGAGTGAAATATGTGAAGGTTACAAATGTCATAATAGCCACCAGGTAACAACAACCACGAGAGCTTCCATATGTACTCTCACACCGGGTACCATTAAACCTACACATTCGCATACGTGCACGCGCACAAAGAGAGCACTCTTATAGCGGAGTCTTAAAGTAACCTGTTGGCGGAGCCACTGTCGGCCTAACACGATCACATTATGGCCACATACGGGTGGCGTGTGGCACGGCCTTTATCAGCCTGATTACCATATACAATAGAGCTATTGGCTTACAGGATGAACTCTTACCGGGCGTAATTGGTGAAATGATAGATGCGTTGCTAATAGGTAGCTTTTATTGGATATAAATGTCAATTTTATTTACATTAGAAATACAGCTCCCAGATGGCGTTGTTCCTCGTTGTCCCAAACAGGAGTAGCTCCATTCCAGATAAAGCTTTGCCGACAATCGACACAAATACGTTACTTTCTTCATGAATAAGTCGAATATTTGAGGCTGTTTGGTCGTAATGGCTTTGGTGTATCACGGGCTAGTGATAAAAATCACGAGACATCCGTGATAACTAGAAGTTTTAAAATAACTATCATGTAAATATGTGTGACGAAATTACTCTCTCTCTCTCTCTCTCTCTCTCTCTCTCTCTCTCTCTCTCTCTCTCTATATATATATATATATATATATATATATATATAACGATTTATATTCTAAAATCATTAAACAAATTCGCCCTTTTTGTAGAAGGTAATAAGAGACATTTCGATCCCGTTCCTTTATCATAATATTTATATTCTGTCTCTATATTGTAACACGAGAAACGCAGTATGTCGATTACTATTGTACACTTACCTTCTCCTGTTTCTGAGCTTAATTGGTTTTTCTATAAAACAATCTGCACCTACTGTTCAATTAAGGCATTATACTAGCTTATAATAGTGACCACACAAAACAATTATGTAGGTATACAGATATCCGGCTGTTCCGGTTACCAAATCCAGATTGACACACCTTTATGGCGCTCCTAATGATTATACTAACCAATTCCACCTTCAAAATTGAGAGAGTCAACGAGCTGTACGTAGTTTTTGTAATTTTTGTTACTGATTTTTCATTGATCAAGAATCGAATGAATGACAACTCCAGGTAAATATATAATTACGCTTTGTTGAAATTCCTGAGATTCCTCTGAGGCAAGAGACTTATTTTCGTTGGGAATTACTCACCACTTTTTAAGGATTCAATAATTATATATCCGCACCAAGAATATTATTTTCTGTATGATTATAGATGGTTTATGGTTACAGTAGATTCATTTGTAAACACTCTCTTTATCTTGCTCGACTCAGACAAATCAATCACCTCGTATACGGCACTTCTGATACCATTGATACTCAATTTTGGTTATCTCTGCCGAATGTTTCATCCATCAATTTTAAAAACACTTGAGCACGATCATCTGAATTCCTTTGTCAGTCGCTTCTCGACTTTTTGTCTCAAGTGAGGCTATAATAAATGTTTGGATTAAAATATTCTAATGTTTAAAGTACACTAAACCAACATCGGTTAGAACAAAGTGTCTATACAACGTCTACAGCGAGCTACCAGAATGCACGAAGACACCCAAGTTATAATCTTTGGTATGATGGCACGGACTATAGGTCTA